>OZ008355.1:6964331-7527346 GCA_963931975.1 Cataclysta lemnata | reverse complement strand
GATTAAGTTCGCATGCCAGATGTTTATTGTCGCAGATGCCGTGTGCTCTCTGAAACAAAGATTTGCCTACGGTAGATAGCTGACATGGGTGGTGGTGAGAGTCACCATTGAGGTACCTATCAGTATGGGTGGCTTTACGATACATAGTGTGGCTCAAGCTTTGATCAGGATTTCTAATTATTAAGATGTCTAGAAAAGCTAGTTTATTGTTAGCCTCCAACTCCATAGTAAAAAGAATTTTAGGATGGATGGAATTTAGATGATGTAAAAAGGCAGATATTTGGTTAGTTGGTAGTAGAAAAGCAAGTTTATTGTTAGTTGGAGGCTAACAATAAACTAGCTTTTCTAGACATCTTAATAATTAGAAATCCTGATCAAAGCTTGAGCCACACTATGTATCGTAAAGCCACCCATACTGATAGGTACCTCAATGGTGACTCTCACCACCACCCATGTCAGCTATCTACCGTAGGCAAATCTTTGTTTCAGAGAGCACACGGCATCTGCGACAATAAACATCTGGCGTGCGAACTTAATCATGTCAAGCAAGTACTGCGGAAAAACAAATTGCAAGTACCACGGCCCCGTCGCAGAAGTCGAGTGAAGCCCGTCACAGTCGAACGTCAGCCTGCAATACTGCCATACTTGAAAGGTGTCACTGACAAAATTGGAAACATCTTGAAGCGTGCTTCAATCAAAACCTACTTCAAGCCGCTGAAGAAGATCAACCAATTCCTAAGACCTGTAAAGTGTCACATCCCACTTCAAGATGCAGGAATTTACAAGTTAGATTGTGACTGTGGTCTCTCATACATAGGTCAAACAAAACGTAGTGTAGGCACCCGGGTGAAAGAACATATAGCTGATGTCAAACACAAGCGCGAAACAAAGTCTGCAGTATGTGAACATGCCTTCGACGGACCCAGCCATTACATAAGATTTGACAAGCCACAAATTCTAGCAAAAGAGAAACGTTACATACCTAGAATGATAAGAGAAGCTATTGAAATAAAGAAATACCCCAATTTCAATAGAGACAATGGCTGGAATATACCACCTGCTTGGGACCCGATCATCAGGATAATTAAATCCCAACACCGTCCTCATACTGCCAAATCCATAGACACAGTGAGCTCCGTCTGCTTAAATCGGACCACATAAATATTAAATAATTTGACGGTAGTTAATTATAACTACGATGAAGACACCTGTCATCTTTAGTCACCCGTGACCACGGCCGCTGTAAAGTGATCGAAACGTCGGGATAAATAATAATGCCAAACATCTAAATATACGCGAGTCTAATCCGTAAAAGTTGTTTTATTTCAAATGTGTAGTGCTCGTGCAAATATAAGAGAACATTAAATATTATTAATGTTTTTTTATTAAGTTATCAATTAAAACTTTGTTACTTACGTTGTGGTACCAAGATATTCTATGTTCTCGGGGATTCGCCTTTACGTTGCACTCAAAGTACACATCGTCGCCTTCCTTGATGTCGTGAGGATTCAGTGTGCTACCGAGACTCAACGTCACTATTGGACTATCTGCATGACAAAAAAAAATCAATAATTTCTCTATACACTATATTTGTAGACACTATTACTCTATACTATATATAGTCCATTCTTGTGCCTGATTTCGGCAGCCAAATGTGGTTTTGATGGGTTATGAGTTTTGATTGTAACAAAGTTATTAATTATATATGACCTGCCGCATTCCCAGACGTCAATTAACTTTCATAAGTACTTAATGTTATATTGCAATTCAAAACTAGTCGCTATTCTTGCCGGGTCTATGATCTCTAAATTTAAATGAATTTTTGTTCAAATTAAGTACTCATTAACGTTAATTGACGTCTCTTAGTGTGACAGTAAGGCGAACACCCTAAAAAAATGGTAGGTAATGAAGCAAATTCAGGGATTTAATATTAAACTTTTGAAACAGAATCTGATATCGGATGGATACTCCGAACTTGTTCTAGTTATCATAACTCCGAGGGGCACTTGACCTACGAAGAAAATTTCCGACTCGAAGTGGTCCTACGCAAAGCAGTATCAAGTCAGACTAAACTTTGTCAGCGTGCAAAATGGCCGCTACAATTACATAGTTGAATATAACTTGGGCTTACATTGTCCCAACTTACCGGACTTCGCGATGAGGCAGAATAGTTTTCAACTATAGATTATGACGACGTGAGACATAATACCCACTCTGTTTAGCGTCACTGCGAAAGGCTATTACACTATTGTGATTCGGATAGCTCAATGTTCTAAGGTAGAATGGTGTGTAGTAATATTAGAGGATTACCTAATAGCGTTAATAGAGGTTTTGACTTCAAAATGTGATGTCTTTCCCGATACTAGGCAGCTTTTTCTTCAAAGACAGGGGAAGAAAAATTAAAGCAGCAGGATAAGCCGATTGCTAGCTTCGTCTGAGAAGATAAGCTATTTCTCAGACGCAGCTTAGAAAAAAACTGATTCCCAAATTGGCTCGAGGAGCTTAACTACTACTCCAAAAACAAATATCAAAATTAAAAAAAAATAGTTTTTGGTAACTAAATGGGGAAAGATTTCGGTGATTAGAAAAAGTGCGAAAAATTATGTTCTTGATGCGGGAATCTTGATGGTCTTGAGACCGGGGATGTCTTGATGGTCTTGAGACCATAATTTTTTGAACTTTTTCTAACCACCAAAATCTTTGTACTAATTTTTCTAACATTTACCTATATAATGTTGAAACTAAAATTGAATAACTAAATGGCGGTAATGTGGCCACTACTTACAAACTACGTTAAGCTGGACGTGGTCATCGATGGCCTTCACTGGCAGCGATGGGTTGGACGCCACACATTTCACCACAGCGCCATTGTCACTGGGCGATGGAGTGAAAGCCAGAGTGCTCACTGACCACGTTTCATTGGAATGCTCTGAGATCTGGATGGGAAAGAAGTAAAGTATTTATACATACATATATACATAAATCACGCCTATATCCCCAAAAGAGTAGGCAGAGCAGAGGTGAATTAACGCCCACTATTCGCCAATTAGGTTAGATAGGTCCCATGATCCCATAGGTGGCGAACCTATTGCCTTCCATCGAGCATGAAATCGCAGTAAGTATATTGCTTGATGGTAGAGAAAGGCTACTGCCAATTATTAATCGGTGTCTTTACCCATATGATAGTCGCCTTATACGACAATCACGAGAGATATAGGGGTGGTGACAATTGCATTCTGCTCTGCCGTCACCACACGTCTAATTATACATACATACATACATAAATCACGCCTATATCCCCGAAGGGGTAGGCAGAGGTGAACTAGCACCCACGTTTCGGCAATTATGTTAGGTCCCATGTAATAGGGGGCGAGCCTTTTGCCATTTATCGGGCACAAAAGTCGCAGTGCATTACTATTGGTAGATGGTATAAGAGGAACGCTGCTGCCCATTCCTCATCATTGATTTATCCTTAGTCGCCTTGTACGACACCCACGGGAGAGATTTGGGGTGGTGACAATTGTATTCTACTCTGCCGTCACCACGCGGCAATTATACATTAAAATATTTATTAGTCCTGTTATTCAAGATAGAGAATGCATAATTATTTTGCTTAAAATGATTTGGTTTCTTCTACAGTGTACTTGGAAGCAAATGTTTTATAACAAAAGCGGGAAGATTTTGAAGTGTGATAAAACAAGATGTGTGCGAGGTATTCATGGGTTTTTTAAGTCCCTTAATTGCGATTATGAATTAAATATAACATCCGAGAACACAAATTCGATTGGTCGGACTTCAATGACTGTATTTAATAGATCCGTCTGAATCTGAGGGATGTCCTGGGTAACCAAGATCGTGCGATTCAACCCCGCTAGTCTTGTGCGGTTACCTGAGGTCACAGATTTATGCCAATAAGCTTCGACCGGTGCTCTTAAATGCAACTTAACCAAGGACATCGCTCAAAGTCATCCGGAACACATCCGGCTATTGATATACTGCTTTTATAATAATTTAAATTTTATTAGATTTTAATTTTAACATTATATAAATGTTAGAAAAATTAGTACAAAGATTTTGGTGGTTAGAAAAAAAATTTTGAAAAAAAAAGTTAGAAAAAATTATTTTTCTAACCACCAAAATCTTTGTACTAATTTTTCTAACATTTATATAATGTTAAAATTAAAATCTAATAGTTTATAAAGCAAACCCAAGCTTAACCGAACGCACGGTATTTGTAAAAATATCTGCTTTGGAATGTTTGAAATTTATTTCTACATTGCGAGGGTACCCGTTGGCTTACAACGTGAAGTGTAAAGGTTAGAAGAATTTCGGCAAGTTAATTAACCTAATCCGGGCAGGTGCCTGACCGCTCGGCCACCCAAGGTCAGGCACCTGCCCGGATAGCAGCGGACGCGGGTTCGATTCTCGCCTCAAGATCATAATTTTTCGAAATTCTTTTTCCAACCACCAAAATCTTTGCAATTTAAATTTTTATCTAATATTCAAGTTTAAGTGGCCTTGAATTATGTAAGTATATAACCATGTGCCAAAAAATAAATAATATTTAAATTTTTATTACATTTTTTTATCTAACTTCAACGATAATAATGACCGTGAATTATGTATCCATCAACAGGCTTGATGAAATTGGAAGATGTTTTAATACGTGTGGGAAGGCAACCCAGGGTGTATTAGGGGACGTGGACAAAATCTCTCCTCTCTACCACCACTTGTTTTGTCCCGGAATTTAGTGGGACTTGGAGCGAGGGGAAATATTTTCTTATCCCCGAAGAGATTTTGTCCACATTTCAAAAATTTATATTTCTCGTTATTTTCTACTTCATAGAATTAGGATCTCTTTTTCTTTCTTTTTACTTTACTAACATTTGTATAACGTTACGTTTGCCGTGTGGTGACGGAAGAGTAGAATACAATTGTCACCACCCCAAATCTTTCCCGTGGGTGTCGTACAAGGCGACTAAGGATAAATCAATTATGAGGAATGGGCAGCAGCGTTCCTCTTGTACCACCTAGCAATAGCAATGTACTGCGACTTTTGTGCCCGAAAAATGGCAATAGGCTCGCCACCTGGGACATGGGACCTAACATAATTGGCGAAACGTGGGTGCTAGTTCACCTCTGCCTACCCCTTCGGGGATATAGGCGTGATTTATGTATGTATGTATAACGTTAAAAAAAATATTAGTTTTGTTGTACCCACCTTCTCCTTTTCAAAGCTCCTGTTGTCCTTGTACCAAGCGATTTGGGCAGCGGGTCGGCTTCCTTCGGAGACGCATCGTAAGCTGGACGGTGTATTGGCCACATGTTGCTGGGGGCGACTCAAAAGCGCCACTGACAATGGTGCCACTGCCCAAATAAAACAAAAAAGTCATGACGTATGCACGTTATTGTTATCCACGACAGCATTTTTCTTATAAATAGAAAATGGGCATAGGTAGGTCTTTCCAAAGTAACTGCCGCACTCAGAGACGTCAAATAACGATAATGAGTACATAACGTCAAAAAATGACAATTCAAAACTAGTCGCTATTCTTGCCGGGTCTATGGTCTAGATTTGAATGGAAATTTTTGACATTAAATATTCATTAAAGTTAATTGACGTCTCTGAGTGCGGCAGTAAGTCTCCTCAAGCCCCCTAGCCAAGTGGCCAATCTATTCAAACGCATAAAAAACAAATGTATGAAACTGACGTATTACAGTAAAATTAAAACGTCACTTTCATACTTTTGTTTTCTATACGTTCGAATAGATAAGCCTCTTGGCTAGGCGCTCTGTAGGCCTATTCCCTAACTTTTTTTGACAGTTGAAAGTGATGATCACCGAACTATTTACTTATCCATTACTACTTTACTATAATGTTATTGAGACACTTGTCCTGTGATAACAGCAATGTATTAGTAAATAGTTCGGTGATCATCACTTTCAACTGTCAAAAAAAGTTAGCGAATAGGCCTACTGGTCTGTTTGCCTGGAGTCTATTCTGCCATTTCTAGAATAAAACAATGGTCGCTAATACTGGCCAAAAAATATATAACCTCGAGTCTCTTCGGAAGGCACGTTAAGCCGTTGGTCCCTGCTGCATAATATGCAGTTGATAATACACACCCATCTATCCTGGCCTGTGTTACCACGCATTACCGCTTATGGATCTTATAGTTTCTTATGTGATGATGATGTCTTCTCCCTATGTTCTTCCACGAAGAATTCTCAAACTGCACTGAATACATTTTTGATCAGACATCCGATAATCTGCTTTTGGGAAAACTGCTTAAATTCTGAATTTTTGACTTATTTGGTGATCTGCTTTCAATCATTTAGTCAAAAAGATTTAATATTAATTATTAGATCAATCTAAGTCCATTTATAGTAGACAGCCAATACAATGCTCTATTCGTAAGCCTTTTTCAATTTAAAATCTACCATCAATACAAATTCAAATGCTCGAGCTTGAAAGAACCTAAGGGATTAATTTATTTTCAATAAGCGTAGCGCTGTATTGAAAGTGTTTAATAATATTAAAAGATTTAATTGTTACAAGCAGTCTGTGAAACATTCGAAATTGACGAAATGACAGGTTTGTCAATTAATTCTAATTATGATTACGCCTTTGCGAATGGGATATGATGATATTAATTAAATTTTCTGCGCTCAAATCTTTTCTCGATCTCAGGAACAACATCAACGTGGTATTTATTTAAATATAGACACGTTTTGTTTGTAACGTTAAGTATTGTTTATATAATCAATCTGACAAAATTTCTGAAAGTGAGTCGAGAAAAATATTAATTAGTAAGTCATTGCGATGCTCCCACAAATTCCATGTCTTATTTATGATAATTGAACAGAATTGAATAGAAAATTCAGTAGCTAAATTCTAGAATGATGAATGAAAGAAAAATAATCATTTATATTTGTCGGAATTTCTTACACAGTTAAGAAAATTGACATTACTTAATTTTGTTATTTATTTTCGGCCTAGACGCGCTTTAACTGCCGCACTCAGAGACGTCAATTAGTGCAAAAAACCCAGCAAGAATAGCGACTAGTTTTGAATTGTCATTTTGTTGTATTATTTACTCATTAACGTTAATTGACGTCTCTGAATGCGGCAGGCTGTGGGATTTCGTCACCACATAGAGCAGAACTCTTACTTACAATTCATTTCGAGTCTGACAGTCTTTTCCTGAGGTGGAACTAGTATCGTATTTGCTGCTCTGCATTTGAAGGTGGTGTTGAGGTCTCCTCTCTTGAGTTGCTGGAGCTCCAACCGGTTTACAACAACGTGGGTGTCAGTCTTTACGCCTATGTATTGAGGGGCAGGGGTACCATTCACTAGCCACGTCACCACTGGCTCGGGCCGACCTGCAACAGCACAAAGTACAAAGCATTCGTGGTCAACTATTGATTTAAAAAATCTTCTCATAAAATAGCTTAAAAATGTACATAATTATTATAATTCGCGCCTTTCTCTCTTGAGGGGTTAGGCAGGAGTGTTTTTACACCCGCGTTTAGCTAGCGTATTTCAGGTCCCATGTAATGTGACTTTTATACACAACTGGGGTGAGTATGAACATGCTGTGTTATTATTGGCGCTCTCAAACTAGCATGGAAGGCTGGATGATCAAAATAATTATAATTACAGGTTCTAAATGTGTCAGAAGGCCCTGCAATCGTTATGACCCGTTATTGTTATATTATTCTATCCGGCGGACAGCATTGCTTCATTTTTACGGTTTATATCGGTACTGAAATCGTCCTGTTAGTAAACTATCAGTGATATTTGGAGATATAACACTGTATAAATAATAATAATACAATATATAATATTTACACTGTGTTATGTAATAAAGTAGTAACATAGAAAAGGATAGAATTGGAGAGTACCGAAAACGTGACGCCTGGGCTATTTTTCAAGACAATATTATCTTAGATCTATCCCTCGCGCAAAGATGATCATCTGCGAGAGAACTGTGCAAAGAAATAGTTTGGTTACTATTTGGCGATCGTATAGCAAGTACCTATAGGAGAAACACAATATTTGACAGTAGACTCCGAGGCTGTAATGAAATCAAATTACGTCGGTTGGGTGAATCAACACAGTTGCAAAAAATAATATTTTGTATCTCCGGCTACCGACATGATTGCGTTCCACTTTGGGTTGAATTTTGGAATAATATTGTTTTAGTGCCAATACTTTTTAGGAGCCCTGACCCCGTATTATGTAAGCCGTTTCAGTTGCTTTGGTCCACACGTCACTCTCATACTTTGCTATTATTCTTAATGAGTGAGAGAGACGGGTAGACCAAAGCACTGAAATCGGTTTACATAATACGGGGGCTGACCGTCGTTTTAGTGGGAATGCATTTTAGGAGCTATGACCAGCCTAAGCGACATTAGGTACTTAGTTTACGCAATCGCTAGCAAGCTCCTCCGAGCTACTCTAAGAATTAAATTCGCCCACTGTTAAGGCCTCTTATAGGCCTGGTGATGATGACGATGAGGTTCATCACATCATATCAAACCGTCTTTATGATTCTTTCAGTGCTAGGCGACATAAAATCGACGTAGCCCGTCCTGGGTTGGCTGAGTTTGTTTCTTTCTCAAGTTTCAATTCAGTTTTCTATATTCCAATTTAAAAATAATGTGTTAAACATAATTGCGCTCATACTTAGTACTATGTCTTAAACAATGAGGTATCAGTAGTCGCATATTTAAGCAAATATTAATTATTTTATTTTAAAAAATAAAATTCGCAATTCAGGACGGCACAACCAGTCCGATTGCGTCTGGCAGTTCGATTACCGCTTCATAAAAATAATTATTTTGATATTTTTCTGACTTATTTTTCTTTTTCGATACGCGCGCCTTCGTAATTTGCAAAACGTTCACTTAAGTCTTAAAATAAAAGTAATGAGAGTAGGTACTAAATTGTGAACTTTTAAGTCTGTGTTGGGTTAATGCATATTTGTTTTTATTTATTTTTTACCCCAGAGAAATAGAACTAAAACACTAATTACTGATTGATTTTTATTTGATCATTATAATATAAATGTTAGAACTTATTTAGTAATCTATCAGTCGCTGGCACGATCGTACATACCTACATACATACATAAATCACGCCTATATCATATTAATGTAGGCAGAGGTAAACTAGCACCCACGTTTCGCCATTTATGTTAGGTCACATGTAATGTAATAATGTAATAGGTGGCGAGCCTATTGCCATTTATCGGGCACAAAAGTCGCAGTAGGTACATAGCTAGATGGTATAAGAGGAACGCTGCTGCCCATTCCTCATCACTGATTTATCCTTAGTTACACCCACGGGAGAGATTTGGGGTGGTGACAATTATATTCTACTCTGCCGTCACCACACGGCACGACTACCGACTGATCATTAGTCATAATCTCACCATTGGATCAAAATAGAACGCCGAAATTACAATTGTCACGGCCATTTTGAAAATCAATTAAACTTGTAAAACCTTCGTTTGAATGAGTAAACATGTTTCCATCAACAAATTGAATGCGGCATTTTTGCCAGACATAATATTTAACCTTAGTACAAACATAATTCTGTAAATCATGTCTGCTCAACCCTGAAGGGGTAGACGTAACAACACACACATAATTACTATGTTTTGCGATTTTTGTTTAAATAAATTAAATAAAAGTAGCTTTGTAGAAGTTAACGTTAAGCTTTTGTTCTATTGTAATTTAACGTAACGTAGGTGTTGTAACCTATGTCCTGTCTACTCCTTTGTGGTATGAAATCTGTCAAATTAGGTAACTGAAAAATAATATCACATCACAGCCATGTAAAACCAGTCTTTGCTTGTAATTTACATTTATTTACAAAAAGAGTTTTAGGCATATTTTGGTTAAGTAATGTTATAACTTTTGGAGAATAGTATGTGACAGTGACAGTATCTCTTCTTAGTTAAAACACGATTTGAACACTTGATAATTCATAATTTTATAGCTTATGTATTATAACCTTTATAGCGTATGTATTATATTTTATGATAATGTATTACATTTTCAATATTTTTATATAATTTTGCCCCATAGCACAAGCGCTTGAGCTGCGACATTATAAAATGTGAATGCAAAAAATATTTATTATTAAATCTTGATAGTAATATAGTAAGCATATAGTAAGCAAGTGAACCTTTGACCCGATTCAAAAGAAGTTAAACTATAGGCTAGGATAGAGCTGAGATTAGCTGTACTGGCGCCGTCATGTGACGCGCGCAGGTCACATTATTAAATACGGCGCTGATAAGGCCCAAGGGCTAAATTCCCGTGCTGTCTACCAGGCTGCATCATCACAATTGGTGAGCACATAGGCAACGATAATCCGGCCGGCTGGCTCGCCGCCAACCGGCCACACTGCGGACTTTTCAATGAACCCATTGGGATGGAATATCTCTCCCAATGTTTCCATAAAAGAAATCAAGCAATAGAAAAATTGAACTGAATTATTCGTTATGACGTCGCCGTCGACGGGGGTTTTCGTGGAAGGGACACGGTTATGGAAGGACTCTTAATTTGAGAACAATAAATAGGCTACGTGGTAGGCCAATAGCGAATACTGTCTATGTTGTAATAATTAGAAGATAAAAAGAAATATTTAAAGAAACAAAATGAAGATCAACGATATCAAATTAAATTTTACAACTCTAACTTACCACCACGTACTTCGCAAACAAGAACTAATGCAGCGCTTTCTTCTAATGGTCCCACAACTCCAGAAACGTCTGCCCCAGACTTATCGTAGAGGAGCATTTGATGTGGAGGCACTGAAACAAAAGATATTACATTTAATATACAATTTCATAGCAGCTTCGTAACATCCTATAGCAATTGCAAAGCCGCTGAGTATTACATTACTGTTTTACTGGTGGTTTTTCAGTGACACACATAAATCACGAATATTTGGCAGAGGTGAATTAACACCCACTTTTCGCCAATTTTATAACAAGTCCCATGTTATAAGGGGCTAGCCTAGGGATTGCCATCGAATCGTGTACATACCTAAGTCAAATTATATTACTAGGTGACATAAGAGGCGTGGGTGCTAATTCACTTCTGCCTACCCCTTCGGGGATATAGGCGTGATTTATGTATGTATGTATAAGAGGAACGCTGAAAAGACTTCCCATTACTCATTGCTGTCTTTACCCTTATACCCTGTTCAGAATTACGCGCGATTGAGACGCGTTTCGTTATGCATTGCTCGCTATCAGGCAGCATCAGTAAAAGAGTGCAGCACACTAGCGGCGTTGTACGCGAAAACGCTGAAGAATTCGCGCGTAAATCGCCTTATCTGGACAGGCTCTTAGTCGCCTTGTACGACACCCACGGGAGTGCTGGAGGTAGTGACAATTGTATTCTGCTCTGCCGGCATCACACGTCATAGTTCAGTGATATTTTACATGCATACATATGTCACGTCTTTCTCCCACAGGGGTAGGCAGAGATCTCTTCTTTCCACTAGCTACGATCGTTACATACTTCTTTCGCTTCATCCAATCTCATCAATCTCTTCATGCATGCCCGTCGGTTTCGGGTACTCTTGACCTGACCCTTTTTTAATAGTGATATTATAAATGGTAATAAATGCCTACTTAATAAATATTAAAGTAACTAGACATGCCATTTATAAAAATATATATCAAAGTTAAGATAAAAATAAAAGTTAAAATCACAAAACTGTCTGAACTTTCTTCGATCGAATTTATGCTTTACTCAGAAAATCAAAAATCAATTGAGGTAAATGATAGTTCTGAATAACCCAGTCTGATTTGACTTTATATATGTAATACTGAATAAATAAACATACAATAAAAATATTAATACACACGGGCTTGTCTATCTTTCTGATCCAATTTCTTAGCAAAAACATTATACTCATTTCCTAGTCGACGACACTTGAAACAAATTAAACCCAGTGCCGTAAAACAAAAGATTTCTCTGATTATGATTTGGCGCCAATAAACCAAATTCCCCTACCCCTTAATTAAGTTTTCTTGGGCTTTATGAATACGCCCGATTATGTGAGTGAGAATTCTTTGAGCCTACGCAGTCCCTTTGCAGACAAAAGGCCCATTGCAAATTACCTCGCCGCTCGAGCAGCGTAATGTATTTCAATGGAGCTGCATGTATGGGATGTAGGCTCATTTTTAAGTGCTTTGTTCTAAGCAAAGAAATTTACTTCTTTCATCCCTTTCGCTTGCGTCTTTCGTCGCCTTGAATAGGGTAATTTCTTTAAAAAGCTCCGCCGTAGTTTGCTCGGCATTTGCGAACCCTCTATGTTTTCCATTTTAAATTGTTCCCTTTGGATTCCTAGCATTTGGGTTTTCAATATAGTTGTTCAAACACTAGATGACAAAAAACACAAGAAAATCCCCCTAATAATTTTCAGTAATAGCATAGCTTACAGTATGTTAAGATATTAATAAATTATCATTGAAATGATAATTAATTAATAATTATCGTGTGGTGACGGCAGAGTAGAATACAATTGACACCAAATCTCTCCCGTGGGTGTCGTACAAGGCGACTAAGGATACCTAAATGAGTGACGAAGAATGGGCAGCAGCGTTCCTCTTATACCAACTTGCAATGTACTGCGACTTTTGAGCCCGATAAATGGCAATAAGCTATTACATGGTCCTAACATAATTGGCGAAACGTGGGTGCTAAATCACCTCTGCCTACCCTTTCGGCGATATAGGCCTGATTTATGTATGTATGTATGCATCATAGAAATCGACCAACGAAATATGAAGTGAGTGTTATTTATCATTTCTTTAAATGTTGTAAGTTTAGCATAATGCAATGATAACATTTTGCTGTTTTTGTGCTTTGTATGATTTCATTAAATATATTATAAAGCTAATCTATGTAATCCAACCATGGGCTTAATCCGACTATGAATAATCGAAAATAGTAGTCAGAGATAATGGGAAAAACAAAAACAGTATTGCAATACATTGACGAATACCATTCTTTTAGTGTTCTGTAGTTCACAAAATAGATACTGAGCAAAATTGGCTTTAAAAAAACAACTGTAAATTTATTAAATTTTAATTGAAGTAATAATGTTAAAAGAGACGGCAGGCACCGTAATCAAACAAGACCCGAATATATTTCAACAAGAAACCGGGCGATCAGAAGAAACACCCCTAATAAATTCATTAACCAATTCTCGTTCCTTTCACAGAAACTGAAATTATCATAACAATCGTCCGCCGGGAGGCTTTACAGCGATATCAAAACTAACATTCCTTTCAAATTCCGCCGATGAACAGCTAGCCAAAATTACAACAACTGATAGCTGAAACCGTTCTGATCTATTCAAATCTAATTTCCTTTTAAATTTAACCTGTCTCGTGCAGATTTTATCTCCGTCATCGTCGGTGGCATCGTTTTTATCACTGGTGCCACAGTATACCCAGAACAGTAAGTAGTTCATCTGCGAAGAGTCGTAAGTCAACGAGTTATTAGCGTACCCTTGCGTTGACGCTAGGGTTGTAACTAAAGCGGCAGCCGCGAGCGCAAATGTGCCGGGCGGAAACGAGCAGCGAGCGAAAGTGTACACGCGCGATCACACCGAACCCTTATGCATATGCCCCCGTATTTTATGCAAATGTGCGTTACAGTGCGTGCCTACACGGCGCCGGGCACGAAAGCACACATTTTAATGGGCAGCGGCCAGTTTGTATGAAGACGTTCCGTTGAATTACTGTTCTGGGTATACTGTGGTTTTTATCAGCGGTGCTGAGCGGGATGGCCGACAGTTCATAATTAAAATGTCGCTCGGTGTCGCTGCTCTAGAGTCTGGTGGCTCGCGATTCAACCGTAATGACTAAATTGATTCCCTGTCACCGCCTCATAAAATTTTGTATTTAAGATGGAAACTTTTGTGATCCCTTTTTACGAGCTCCGTTGCCTTTGTCTCGGCGAACTGTAGTGGCTGTTTCGGTTTTGGGTGTTTTCGCTGTCAATTTGAGCGTGTTTGTTGAATCGGCATTGTACCTACTGTTACTACTAAGGATTTCGAAAGAGTAACTTTTATCATTCTCGAATAAGAATTGGAATTTGTCAAACCTCTAGCATAACGTAAAAATTTTTATAATATTCATTTTATAGAAGTTATTATAGCTTGCAACGACAAGGTGATTTTAATAGAGCCATGTCTGTCAAATCAAAAGTCCTATTCAACAACAGGGAAACAAGTTATTATAGCCGCATTATTATGGCGTAATAGTTTTAATATTTAAAAAAAGATTTAAAATTTACAGCTATCCTCAGGTGAAGAGTAAGCAGCTTAAGCTCTTCTATTATGGCAACATATAGCTATTACACTAGAGATGGCCGGTTTGGTTAAATAGTCAGATCGTTGGCTATCGGCCCAGAAGTCCGGGGTTCTAGTTCTAGTAGGAGCAAAAAATGCACAAACATTTTCTGCCAGAACGTACACGAACGAACTAGCGTATCTGACCATTCAACCTGTCAAGTGTTACTGTCATCACTAGTGTAACTAAAATAAAAATTATAAAATTACCAATGAAACGTCATCACTAGAGGGACTAAAATATATAAACATGATACTTCAATTATCTACATAGAAACTTTAATTCAACTCTGCCTACCCCTTCGGGGATATAGGCGTGATTTACGTATGTATGTATGTATGTCTAAACTTACCAATAACGGTCAACCGTATCTGGAAGTTTCTCGTTGGCGAGTTTTTGAAGTCGACCCTGCATCTGTATGTGCCCTCGTCGTCCAATTGCACGGAGTTGAGAGTCAGGGCCGCAGGCCTGGCGACGGTCGCGAAGTAGGCCCGGGGTCCGAAGGCCCCAGGGTCTGACCATTGCAGGGCCTTGTTGAACGATCGCCCTCTGACGTCGAAGCTGTTGTAAAATACAATTATTTTTAATAAGCGAATGGAATAAGAAAAGTTGAGAGTCAGGGCCGCAGGCCTGGCGACGGTCGCGAAGTAGGCCCGGGGTCCGAAGGCCCCAGGGTCTGACCATTGCAAGGCCTTGTTGAACGAGCGCCCTCTGACGTCGAAACTGTTGTAAAATCCAAATAAAAACTTGTAAATATGGGTCCTGGCTTAATTGGCGAAAAGTGGGTGTTTAGTTCACCTCTGTCTGCCATTTCGGAGATATAGACTGATTTATGTATGTATGAATGTAAATATTATTTTCGTTTTTATTTCAACATTATATAAATGTAAGAAAAATTATTATCACAAAGAATAGGCATCTGCCCGGAAAGCGGAGGACCCGGGCTCGATTCCCGCATCAAGACAATAATTTTTTGTACTTTTTCTGACCACAAATTTCTTTGTAAAAACTTGTAAATTAAGCAAATGGAAGAAGGGAACATACTGCGCCGACACCACATGAAGTGGGATAAGGGTAAGAGGATGATAATAATGATAATGATTTTTTTTAGCAATCAAACATGGAACATAGTCACTCGTTTGGTTCGAGAAGTTTTCGAATGAGAGTAAGATGGTACGCTATCACAAGTTATAAGTATGATGAGAAATGGGCCGCAGAATATGATTTAGAAAAATATTAAATTAGTAAATGCATTGCAGTGCAAACCAGTTTTTGAAATTGAATTGAAAAACAAAACAAAACTTAACCGAAAAAGAAAACTTAAATCTGTAAGTTGTAAACCAAACAAGCAATCGAACAGATGTTACAACAAAATGCGGAGCCATTTTATTTCCACTATTTATTTGAAACTGTTATAAAATTTCATTGCGACAACACAAGTTTTAAGGCTGCCTTGCCCGGTATTTATGAGTTATTTTATAAATTAAAAAGGTTTTAGATAGTGCTTAGAATAATCAATAGACAATTGTGATAACTATACTTTTGTTTTGTTGTATATTTAACATTATAATTTTCGCTAACAATAGGTTAGAGCATTTAGGTTTGAGTGTCTGCTGCGCAATATAGCGTGCAGTTGCGGCAACTAGCGATACAACATTGCATTGTAGGCGTCAATAGTAATATAATGTAACGAAAAATGTCTTTCTAGCTATGAAGAACAAAGTATATTTGAAGAACATAAGTTAAAAAAGACTTTTAGTACACAGATTCAAGGCTTATATAAAACACCAAAGGTGTACGCAAAATCGACAGAAAAACTTTAGCGTTCCCTACCTAACCCTTCTGAGTAATACAACAAATGAAATTAAATGAGAGTTGACCTTTTCCATTCTATATTAAATGTGATTAACACCATCTTTCTGAACTACGAAGACAGAGTGGGTTAATTTAACATATTCATACATACATACATACATAATTCACGCTAATATCCCCGAAGGGGTAGGCAGAGGTGAACTAGCACCCACGCTTCGCCAATTAGGCTAGGTCCCATGTAATAGGTGGCGAGCCTATTGCCATTTATCGGGCACAAAAGTCGCAGTACTTTGCTAGTTGGTAGGTATAAGAGGAATGCTGCTGCCCATTCCTCATCACTGATTTATCCTTAGTCGCCTTCTACGACACCCACGGGAGAGGTTTGGGGTGGTGACAATTGTATTCTACTCTGCCGTCACCACACGGCCAAACGGCCAAACAGGTTAACATATTCCCTGTCCCTATTTCCCGCATTATGTGAAATGTGGGTGGATTTCAATTTTGTTTTCAGTCATTACGCTCTGTGCAGCTCTCGTTCCGACTGTGGATAGGCTATGCTCGTATTGGGTAGATAATGTTAATGCGGTAATGACTCGAGCCAACACACTGTTTGTGTTTGTGAAGGGGTAGGCAGGGTTGCATTAACAACCACATTTCGCCTATCATAATATTTGGCCTAACTCCCGTGTCACAAAGGGCCTAACTATTGCCATCTATCGGGCACGTAGATCGTAGGTATTATGCTAGGTGGTATAAGAAGAACGCTGCTGCCCATTCCTCATCACTAATTTATCGCTTGGTCATAATTGTAGGAAGTAGCCGCATACCAGCCACCTTGTTTAATTATTCGGCACGTTTAGTCTGAGATTACATAAGCTTAGCATATTTGCTAAGGCCAGTCATTAGATGGGTGACCAAAAATATATTCCGCCAAATCGTTAGTACTCACCCACCAATCCGCACTAAGCATGGTGGGTTATGGCCCATTGTCCCTATATTATTCCATACAGGTATGCTTTATATCCAGCAGTGTGAATATAAAAGACTTGTGATGATGATGATAACTCGTATGATGCTTTTAATTTTCTTATCATGTTTTTAATCATCTATGACAACAAACATGATATCCGCATTTTTGTATTTCCTTGAGAATTTTTGGCATTTTTGTTTCTTTATAAATATTTTACTGGTGAACATTCACAATAATGACTTAGTAATAACATTCAGGCACAAGTCAACTAAATTATGTTACCTCAAATAAACATCATTTGATACATTTACTGTACCAAACATTTACAACATGTACACAGCTATTTTATCGAAAGAAAAAACGATATGTTACATAAAAGTATTTAGATTGATAAATAAAAAAGCCTATTTGTACCGACATTAAAATAACGAAATAATTCAGCCTTTTCCCATTACGACGGCTGGAAATGTAATTGAAGTCTAGTCAATATTCTACTTAGGTACCTACCTACACGAACATTCGTAAAACTTTTATCGAGAATGAATGTGCTTGGATACAGGCGAGTAAAAAAGAAGTTACAAATTAGAAAGTGCCGTGTGGTTACGAAACATCAGCAATACAATTAGCTTCTTAATTACATCAGAGATACAAGTCAATTTTTATTGAGTTTGATTAAATTAAGGGCTAACGGTTAAGACAGAAATAAGTAGGTAATGGGCAGCAGCGTTGCTCTTATACCAGCTAGCATTAACGTACTCGATACATGGCAATAGGTTCGCCACTTATTACATAGGCGCTATCCTAATTGGCGAAACGTGGGTTGCGACGGCCGCCTTGGCCGAATGCTCAGATTGCTGGGTATTGGCCAAGAGGTCCCGGGTTCGAATCCTGGTAGTGGCAAACTTTGTGATGACCACAAATGTTTGTTTCCGAGTCATGGTTGTGTATATGTTTATGTAGTATATTTTCAACATTTATATACATAATTATATTAAAAATATGTCCGTCATCTAGTATCCATAACACAAGTGCTTAGGCTACTTACTTTGGGCTAGATGATAGGTGTAAGTGTAAAAAATATTTATTTATTATTTACGTGTGTGTTGATTGACCTCTGCCTACCCCTTCGTTACCCCTAACGCCTATATCCCCATATAGGCGTGGTTTATGCATGTATGTATGATTAAGGTAATTCGAACAGGTAAAACAAATCAATAAAACAAATGACAATAACGCGCCTTTCTTCCATAAAAAAGAATCGATTCCAATAAATCCGCTTAATTTGCCACATCGACTCGCTTCCGAATTCTCTCGGCAGTGAAAAAAAATGAAAATTTCTAGAATAAAAGAGCCGGGTCCGAAGTTTTTCAATTTCCGGTGCTTCCAACATTTTCTCAATTTTCCGACCTCTCCTAATTTATACAGCAAGTGGCTTTGAGAGATGATTTTGATTACATCGCCTGCTGTTCTCAGGTGAGCCCCGGGTATTTTTAACGCAATTATTACACATACATACATACACACATAAATCACGCCTATATTCCCGAAGGGGTAGGCAGAGGTGAACTAGCACTCAATTATGTTAGGTCCTATGTAATAGGTGGCGAGCCTAGGTGGTATAAGAGGTACGCTGCTGCCCATTCCTCATCACTGATTTATCCTTAGTCCCCTTGTAGGATACCCAGTGGAGAGATCTGGGGTGGTGACAATTGTATTCTACTCTGCTGTCACCACAGGGCAAAAATTACACGTACCATATATTTAGGCGCAAACGTGTAGCTTGAGTGAAAATTGTGCGTGAACGAGACAGCTGACAAGAATTCTGAATGGAAATTCCGTAAAATACGCTGGTAGAGGAATTTTTTGGCGAATGAAAAGTATTTACTGTATATACTGTGTGGTCACGGCAGAGGAGAATACAACTGTCACTACCCCTAATCTCTCCGCGGATCGTACACGGCGGCCTAAGACAAAGATGAGTGGGCACGGAGTCCTCTTATACCACCTAGCAATATACTGCGGTTTGTGTCCGATAGATGGCACTAGGCCTGGCCCCCTGTTACGTGGGACCTTAACATTATAATTGTCGAAACGTGAGTATAGATGTTGGCAATGGGCTCGCCACCTATTACATGGGACCTAACATAATTGGCGAAGCGTGGGTGCTAGTTCGCCTCTGCCTACCCCTTCGGGGATATAGGCGTGATTTATATATATATGTACCTATGTATTTATAGATGTTTAGCAAATTGTCTTCTAACTAATTATAGCATATAAGTACGTAATATAGGAAGTTTACTGAAAAGCATCTAGAGTACCCTCCAACATAGACAATAAAGATATACAAAATAGCTTTTTTTCGACAGTACTTTGGGGAAGGTGACCCAAAACCTTTTATTTCCTTGTTTTCATACAGCCAAGGAGACAGATGGGACATTTAATGTCCACGTGTTCCGCCCACTCTTCAAAGCAGCAGTTAATAACACTGACAGGAATATAACGGTTTTGAAAATCGGCCACCGTCCCCCACCTACTTTGGGCTGCTTTCCCCTATAGAGTATAAAGGGTTATGTATAAAATATCAGAAACCTCTCAGGAGTAGATATCTAAGATCATAAGCATGAAGGTAATGTTTGTTCTACTACTTTTGATAATTTGTAAGATTATTCTTACATACCCCAAATCTCTCCCGTGGGTGTCGTACAAGGCGACTAAGGATAAATCAATGATGAGGAATGGGCAGCAGCGTTCCTCTTGTACCACCTAGCAATAGCAATGTACTGCGACTTTTGTGCCCGATAAATGGCAATAGGCGCGTCACCTGTACCTAACATAATTGGCGAAACGTGGGTGCTAGTTCACCTCTGCCTACCCCTTCGGAGAGATAGGCGTGATTTATGTATGTATATATGTATGTATTCTTTCATACAAAAATAAATACTATATAATTCAATTTACCGCTTTAAAGACAATAACCCTACGTACACCTACTTGCATCGGCATTAGGCAGCGCGCGGGCCTAGCGTAGCGTCGTTCGTCCTTTCGTTAATGAATAAAAAGGCTTATAAATCTCACGACAGAACAATAAAAACTTAAAAAAATAATGTTGCGCTATGTATTGCGTTATTAAAGTATGAAATTGCCGTTTTGAACTGAAAATCTAAATTGTTTATTTTTTAGTTTATAACAAATTTATTTATTCAAAATAGTTACCATTATGATCTATACATTGCTGCCATCTAATAGGGAGGTCATTTATGCATTTGCGATAGAACTCTGACCCCCGAATACAGAAACGCTACTCAAATTTTGGGGCCTGCTTATCAAGTTAAGTGGACAGCATCTGTCAGAATTAGTATGGAAAAACGTCAATTTTGACAATAATTAAATGTTAAGTAGGTCTCAAACTTTCAAATCAAATCAAATCATTTATTGCATAAATATGGGTAAGTATACAAATAATTAATTATATGTATAAGGTCTTAAATTATGTAGGTAATAAAATAAATAGTCCTCCACATTTTACCCGTTTGGGTGTGCAAAATTATATAAATGTCATTGGTAATATTGTCCAGAAAAAAAATATTTACATTTATTAATTAATGATTTTCGTTTCCTATGTTAAAATTGTATAGTTTTCTAATTATAATGGTCATAGTAATTCTAGTAATAATTATAATAACAATGTCAAAGTGGAATTTTGTCACATTAATAAGAAATAGTTATGTTTTACATATTTTATAACTTATCATTTAAATACTGGTCAATAGTATAATATGCCTTGAGCACTAGTAATTGCTTTACTTTTAGCTTAAACGCAAGAATGTCACATTTCTTAATATCAATAGGTAAATGATTATATAGTCGTGGGGCCATACCAAATAAGCTTTTACTATACAAAACACTTTGTCTTGGAGGGTGACAAATATTATCTTTACACCTTTTACTTTTGGGGCGTTGAAACATGTTAATATGTAATTTGATGAAAGTCACAACTTCGTAAATATATAAACAAGGTGCAGTCAGAATCCCCAGCTTTATAAAATAAGTTTGACAACTGTCAGTTCGTTTTAAGTTACATATCGCTCTAACACATTTTTTCTGTGACTTGAATACTGAGTATTTTTCTGTAGAATTACCCCAAAACATGATTCCGTATCTCAGGATAGACTCTGCATGGCCATGGTATGCAATTATTAACGTGTTCAAATTTACAATTTTCCGTAACTTATATAATGCAAATGAACACTGGTTAATTCGCGTACATACGTATTCTACATGGGTTTTCCAACTTAATTTATTATCCAAATGAATACCTAAGAATTTCGTAGTCTCTACTGCCTTAATTTTATGATTGCTATATTTAACATTGTATGAATCTTTATCTGCTGCACATCTTTTACAAAATATCATACAACTTGTCTTATCAATATTGATGGTCAATTTATTATAAGTGAGCCAGGTGATGACGTTAGTTATGGTATCATTTACTCTACTAAAAAGTTGATTAGCGTTGTGATCGACAAAAATTGCCGTACTGTCATCTGCAAACAACACGAGTGGAGTTCTTTTGTGGCCTTAGGTAAATCATTAATATAAACAAGAAACAGCAAGGGACCCAAAACGCTTCCTTGCGGCACTCCTTGCTTGATATTATCAAATTTAGATGCGTATGTAATAATAGCCTTTTGTTTGATGCATAAGCGTCTTATTTCTGTTGACTGTTTCCTGCCTGTCAAATAAGATTCTATAAGTTTGTACA
The DNA here is from genome assembly GCA_963931975.1 of Cataclysta lemnata. Classification (NCBI taxonomy): domain Eukaryota; kingdom Metazoa; phylum Arthropoda; class Insecta; order Lepidoptera; family Crambidae; genus Cataclysta; species Cataclysta lemnata. The sequence goes on along the minus strand of OZ008355.1, from coordinate 7,505,412 downwards.
CGTGCCCTCTTACTCCATAGTGCTCTAATTTCATTAGAAGAATTTTGTAATCTACAAAATCGAAAGCTTTTGTTAAGTCCATATACATTGCACAGACGGATCGTTTTTTGTCTATATTTCTTAGTACTTGGTCCAAAAGGTCATATATTGCTAAATTTATTGTTTTACCTTTACGAAATCCTACCTGTTCGTCAACCAAAATTTTACATTGTTCCAGAAAATTATAAAGCCTTGTGTATATAATTCGTTCAAATATTTTGCAAAGACGGATACTAGTGCAATTGGTCGGTAACAATTCATATCTTCTCGATCTTTTGCTTTAAAGAGAGGCCTTACGATAGTAATTTTCAGCTTCTTGGGAAAAATACCAAATTCAATACACAAATTTGCAATGTGGCTAATTATTGGGGATATTATGTAACTAACAGCTTTTATAACTTTGGTGCAGATTTCGTCATATCCTGTACTGTTTTTATTTTTTAATGTTCTTATAATATTTCTAATTTCGTCAGGTGTAGCTGGAGTCATAAATAATGTCTTGTTATTGTTTTCTATTGGAAATTTATATGAATAATCAGTAGTGTTAATGATTGTTAAGTCACTCTTAGAAGGACCAAGAAAATAACTATTAAATGCCTGTGCTATATTATATGCATTCTTAATAATTTCACGGCCATATTTTATTTGAGCAATATCCTTAAATGGTAAGTTTTTCTTTCTTCTATTTATAATTGACCATACTGCCTTTGATTTATTGTTAGACGTTTGTATCATATAATTATTTTGCGATTTCTGTGTTTGTTTGATAATGCGGTGAAGTCGATAAGCTTTTTTTTCAACTTTGATAAGCGTTTCTGTATTCGGGGGTGAGGAGCTAGACTGCACAAACTGTGTGAAAGCATTTTGTACTGCCTCCTGGGAAGAAATCTTCTTGTCACGTAGATGACATGATAATTGTCCAAATCACGAAAAAAATGGTACTCCGTTGGAGCAAGGTCTGGCGAATACGGAGGATGACGAATGGTTTCTAACTGCAGTTCCTGAAGGGTCAAAACGGTTTCTCGTGCTGTATGAGGTCTCGCGCTGTCATGGAGCAATATTAGTGAAGATCGATTCATGAGTCGGGACTGTTTTAGTGCTAGTTTTTCCAACATTGTTCGGATTTCAGCGCAATAGACATCTACCGTTATTGCTTGACCAGATCGGAGAAAACTATAGTAAATAACACTATGCTGAGACCACCAAACAGTTACCATTACCTTTTTATTGGTAAGTTTTGCTTTAGGACACTGCTGTGGCGTTTGACCTGGGGTCAGACATTGCATTTTTCTTTTACGGTTATCATAAAGAATCCACTTTTCATCACATGTCACAATTCGATCCAATATTACTTCATTTCTGTACCGATTCAACTAGGCAACACAAGTTTCAACACGCGTTTCTTTCTGCAGATCAGTCAAATCATGAGGCACCCATTTTTCGTATTTTTTTATTTTATTGCTTTGACGCAAATGAGTCAATATTGTAGGTAAGGTAACGTTAAACCATACCGCTAATTCCTGGGTAGTTTGACTAAGATCGGGAAGCCGAATCTAGGCAATTTCATACTTTAACCCCTATTATTTGACGGCCGCCTTGGTCGAATGCTCAGATTGCTGGGTATTGGCCAAGAGGTCCCGGGTTCGAATCCTGGTAGGGGCAAACTTTGTGATGACCACAAATGTTTGTTTCCGAGTCATGGTTGTGTATATGTTTATGTAGTATATTTTCAACATTTATATACATAATTATATTGAAAATATATCCGTCATCTAGTATTCATAACACAAGTGCTTAGGCTACTTACTTTGGGCTAGATGATAGGTGTGAGTGTACAATTTTTATGATGTTAGCTATTTAGATAGTCATTGGAGGTTTTTGATGTTTTAAAAATAACCCTAAACACTAACGCTTAATATGGAAATAATCTAATATCAGTTCCATAAGTGTTAGTGATAGTAAAAATGGTGAGGCGCTCCAAGAAGGGCAGCCCCCAAAACCTATTCTTAGTCCTAACCGAATCGTAACACCTTAAGTGTGTTTCGTTGTATGAGCTTCTATAATTGTTAATTGGCTCAGTTGGCTTCCCTTGATCCGTTTAAGGTACCTCACGGTTCCCTTGCTGCGACTTAACTGTTAATTAAATATATTCATGAAGTTTTTCAAGCGAACAGGTAAAGCCTTAGTGTAATTATTGAAGGGGAAAATTAATATGATTTCGGTAACTATGTAAGAAGATAATTAAGCTGTTTTGGTTAATGAACTTGTACATTTAATTTAACTTGGCATAATTAGCGTAAAGGATGAGTTCACTGGTTAGTGGTTTTGGTAGTTTTTGGTGGGTTTGGTACCATATTTTCTCTGATACATACATTAATATGCCATGTCGTCATGCAGTCTCGTCGGTCTCCCCATACTTTCAATTTGATCTTGAAAAATCCGCCTAAGGATTCCCCTTCCGTTTCCTTTTATAAAAAATCGTTTGTTTCGTTTCATGTGTGCAAGGCTCCAATAACCATATTTTTTACACTTGTCCCACAAAATTCAGGCAATAATAGACAATTTTAGCGAACCTTTTTTGATGCCACTTTTATTTTAATGTTATACCCGGGGTTATGGAAACTTTTTGTCAAGTTTTCACAAAGTTTCAGCAACAAAAACTTTATTTAAAGAATTTAGTGTGCCGGTATTCAGGTCAATTTATCATACAATCAACAATTAGGGAACATATTAGGGAGGCATTGGTGAATTATCACTATTACCCAATTATCAATATTACACTTACAGCTATTTACCGATTCGCCCAACTTATAAACTAAAAAAGGCCAATTACAAGTTTCCACATATAACTACGAGATAGTAGTAACAAATTCAGCTTTGAAAACCGAGTACTGTATGTATGCGAATATAACATAATAGTGTAAAATTCAAATGGAACATGACTTTCTTAAACTTTACAATAATCAAAAATACGACGCTGCTCAACCCCTTTGGGATTATGAGCGTGATTAAAATACGGTAACCTATTAAAAATATAACTGGAACATGGTGCTTTTGAATCGTGCAGCACTGGTACAACAAAGGTCAACATCATAATCTCTCCAGCAAATAAATTAAATGATTTGCATGCTCTAGCTAGGTGTGAATTCTTACGATACGTGTGTAAAATATCTTACCTGTAAATTGGTTTTCCACCGCTCTTCCTAAACCACAGCACCATGTAGACCCGGTCTTCGTTGGTGTCCGGTGTGACGTCACACGGCAAGGAGGCTGTCCTGCCCAATACCGCGTCTACGTCCACCGTTGAGACTGTAAAAGAAAGAGAGAGAGAGAACCAAATTAATTAATTTCATTTTACCTTATATAATATACTGTCTCTTATGCTGGCCTGGGAGCGAAAAAATAACGTAGAATACGCCAGCCCCGGCTCACCCCATGGGTGTCGTAAAACTCGACTAAGGTAGATTGCCCGGTGTAGACAATAAGCACCTTGGGGCACCCGAATGGTGGAGGGCAAACCACCAACAGCAGCAACAGCATACCCAAAGAGGGTTAGTGTCAGGCAGGCGGCTGGCTGTAAAACCTAAGCCAAAACTTTAGGCAGTATGGATTGAAATGTTGTCATTCCAATCACTCTCTCCGTTAATCGGTCTCTCGACATGGTCCGTTCCGTCTCTTTTCTATACCTACATTCATTCATCACTAGCACCTTTACGGTGTGATGGATGATATGAATTAAAAGGAAGTGGATGGCTTGATGACGTCTGACCGATATGAATCGAAGAGGAAACATACTGCGCCGACCCCAGATAGACTGGGAACAGGGCAGGGAGAAGGAAGGGATTTCACCTTATATACTAACACTGTCTGAAAGTGGTACCTAAATCTTATTATTTTGTTTTATTTTATGACACATTATTACTACTGGACGTTAGCTTTTGCGATATCATCATCATCATCACCACCCCTTTTTAATGTCCCCACTGCTGGGGCACGGGCCTTCCTTATAGATTGAAGAATATAGGGAGATTTGGCCATAACAGTGCGGGTTGGTGGGTATTAACGACTGCCGATGCATCCGGGACCAATGGCTTAACGTGCCTTTCGAAGCACGGATAAAACTCGAGATAATAAATTTTTGGTCAACCATCAAATGACCGACCTTAGCGACATTGCTTAGTTTACACAATCGCAGGCCAAGCGCGCTACGCCACTGCTCTAGCGAGCTCCTCTTTTGAGATATACAACCTAGAAACACTTATTTAGGTTCAATAGACTGGGCGTTTGAATGACCTCTAAAAACAATGACGAGGCCTGAGATGTTCACTTTTGCCTTTAAAAATGTCAAGAAAATACTGATTCCACAGAATAGACCCCAGTAAAGACTTCCACTTCTTAGCAGTTCGCATAATGCAAGCTGAAGCATTGTAAGAAGCTTCGTGTGACACCCATTCGCACGAAGCTATTTGCTTCCCAACCGTAATTAACGTGCCCGATAGATGGCAATAGACTCACCTCCATCCCCCTTATACATGAGACGTGTTTAGGGGTGTGACAGGCGTTAATCAGGCATGATTTATGTATATAAATCTTATTTTTCCTGCCCCGTTTCCCAGTTTATCTGGGGTCCGCGCAGTATATTCGCTCTTCCATTAATATTGGTCAGACGTGGTGGATTACTGCTACAATTAATAGTAAAGTAATTTGACAACATTTGCATTAGTAAACATCTCTTTCATTTCACGATTATCATGAGTGGAGTTGAAAAACTAAAAAGCGGTTAGTTAGTAAGTTTCTAAACACATATTTAATGGTTTTCATTCCATAGTTTAATGGTCTTGGTAAGGTATCCTAAATGAATTTTTGTATTTGGTTTATTCTTAACATCTATTACTTTAATGAACGCTGACACACAGCGTTTATAAGAGAGCAGATTAAATGGTATCTATGCCTAGCGTTCTACTTGATGAAATTATATGAAACTGTATTCTGATTTGTGCATTTAAATAAATAAATAAATATCTGTACTTTCTACATGGTAGGCCGTGTAAATGAACCTTAACATTTCCCATAATCATTTACCATGAGTAATATAACTGATGACAGCCTTGCTTTGCAAGAATTTCAAGATAAACCGAAACAATTTACCACGCTCCTTATTATTCATGAGAGCAACCACAAAAAGAATAATAATATAGGTAAACCAAAAACAGTTCCTATTTTCAACCAGACCAAGGCGTAATTGAGCGTGGCAATAAAAAAAATTCAATCCACACGACGAAGGTATTTTGTAAATTCCGATTTGTATCCGGTTAATTATGCGATTCGAACGGTTGACGTTCCCGAGTCAACTCATTTACATTTAGAATTTATCCAGAAAAAAAAGGGAAGCGAAATAAAATTTACTACGCCCTAGACAAAATATAACTTTCACCATAAGACACTTCTCTACGGTTTATAATAAAATAAGGCGGAAAAAAAGTGTGGAAAGGAATCCCTAGTGTAATACATTTATTCATTACGAAAGTAATTTAATGAAAAACCTGGCGAAGCGCTATCGGGGCGGAGTGTAATAGGGTTCCGTAGAAAACGCGGTTCAGTTATGACATAGCAAAACTTTACTAGTTCATTTACTCGAGAAAAATGGATGGCTATATATTTGTCCGGGTGTAATTCGCCGCGTGAGTGATACGAAACGCCCTAGTGTGATCCTCTCGACAGAACAAATAACAGTTGATAGATGATAATGTTCAGAGGCAAAATGAGGACCATCGTCAGTTTTCGAACTCGCACTTTTGTCAAATTCCAATTGTGGGCTTGTCAATAACTACTGCTTATAATAATAATAAACGTGATCGATATATTTTACTTCTCTAGAATATTGAGGTACTTTTAACTTCTGTCGCGTACCATTTAAAATGATATAATAAAGTAGATCTTCGTTATCTTCCTGATTTGTTCCTAACCTTCTTTAGGTATGCTGTTGTGGGAACCAGTTAACCCTTTACTGGTTTGGGTGCCCCAACATAAAGAAGTATACATATTACATAAGTTTATCCTGAAGGCGTAGGCAGATGTGTATTAACACTCACGTTTCTACAATGATATTGGGTCCCATGTTATAAGTGGTCAGCCTATTGCCATATAGGCCAAGTAAATCGCAGTATAAATGACTCGGTGGTATAACAGGAACGATGCTGCCCATTACGCATCGTTATCCCCTCAGCTGTTGCTTTCATTTTATGACACTCGCGTGAGATATTGGGGTTGAAAACAATTGTATTGTTGCTCTGCCGGCACCACGCGGCATCACGGCTTGACATGCTCAGTTTGAACATCATAATTATTAATGTTGAAAAAAATGTTGCAAAGAAAATAAAGTCAGAAAAATTATCAAATAATATTTGTCCTGTTGTCGGAAAACCTAAAAAAATCTAACAATAATTTTCAAATTTAATCTGATTTTTTTTTTAACATCTCTGCCTGTCCTTTCGGATCAATACAGGCGTAATAAAAAGAAACTATGTATCATTGTCGACGCGATGACGAACATCTATTGTTAGTGAAACTTCGAACATTCTCCGCAGACCTCTGAAACGGCTCCAAAGCCGGATGAGGCCTACAGGCTCAACTGCCTCAGTTAAGGGCGGACATTTATCTCGACGGAGTTAATTAGGGCTCTTCGAGTTCCTTTTATTATGCACGTACATTAAGCGTACGGGGTGACGACTTGTACGAATTGCGCTGTTTTTATTGTTCGCAAGTTTGAAGCGGGTGCGGGCAGGGGTGAGGCGATTTTTATTGGCAACACTGAAGTGTTATTTTGTCATCTTTCAGAGAAGAAGCCGCTTTTTTTACTTTAAAGTAAACCTTATATTTTTTCCTGGAAAAACGTGTAAAGTACACGTTGTCAGATCCAAGAAAAAATATAAAGTGTCCAAAGAAGAATTATTGTCGTATTTACTGTAATACGAATGTGGACTACTTTTATAAAACTAACATTATTATATATGTTTGAAAGATTATTAACTTATAACATTTTCAATGATTTATATCCCGATGGAGGGTCAAGATTTAAATAGTCGAAAATTTTCTGTCTTCTGTTTGTTTGTAATGAAAATCCATTTCTCCCTGCTAGCGTGTAACGTAAAGCTGCATGAGAATCCTATATATATATTGTTGTGTAAATCCAAAATTCAAAAATATTTTCAGTCATTTAATTTGACCAATGTGATATTGGACGTGGAATTTTTACAAAAATATTTACTTTTTAAATTACGCAAAAATATTGTTTTGAATTTTTTGCGAAAAATTAACCTAACTACACACTGACCAACGTTAGTATGAGTAGAAGGTGTAGTTACAACTTAGTACTGAACCTAAGCTTTAAGTACAGATGAGTTTGAAAGTGGTCACTGTCCTTCCTCGGTGAACAATGTACTATTATTGTTGTAGCCAACAGGGATAGACTATTTAAAGTCGGTAAAATGAGGGTGGAATTCGTAATAAAACTAGTTGCGTAACCCTGTTCCCAGTTTATATGGGGTCGGCACAATAAGTTTACTCTTCCATTAATATCGGTCAGACGTCATCAACCCATGCTAGTGAGCAATGAATACATACAAAAGTGATGGAAAGGACCATGTAGAAAGACCGATGAACAGAGATAGTGTCATCCCAATGACAGCATTCCAATTTATACTGCTCAAGGTTTTGGCTTAGGTTTTACAGACGGCTGCCTGCCTGACACCAACCTCTTTGGTTAAGCTGTTGTTGGTGGTTTGCTCTCCACTATTCGGGTGCCCCGAGGTGCTTATTGGTCAATTTTTTTATTCGACTATTACTACGCCCCTGGGTTGAGTCGGGACTCGAGAAATGTTAGATACCTAGTGTTATTATTTATATATTATTAATTACATTAATCGTAATTAAATTGAATTGAAACTGTACACACAACTGTTTATTATGAGTCTCCGCAGTATCTTTGCCTTATTGTTCATCAAAAGTTAAGTTTTATAAATGCTTGACTTTACGATCGCAGACAATAACTCTGGTGATCTCTGCAACTAAGTGCACTTGGGATATTTATTCCGTAGAACTGTATATGGCCAGTACGTAAAATATATAGGATACAATATTATATTTTATTATTGCCTTTTGGTGACGGCAGAGCAGAATACAGTTATAACCACCCACAATGCAATGCCCCCAAGCCTTATTGGCAAGCTTCCTTCATACGGAATTACTGCCGGACTTTGTAACTGGACTGAACATTTTGATTATGTATGTGGTGACGATAGAGCACAATATTAGGGGTTTAAGTATCAAATTGCCGTTTTGTATGGAGAATTTAGCGAAAATTCATTTCTCCATACAAACATATTTGCGATTTTTTAAGGAACCACAAATCTTAACTTTATATAATTTTGTGGGTATTTTTAGACAGCATTAATCTATATGATACCTAGGATAATAAAAATAATAATAATAATAAACTAGATAATAATAATAATTATTATTTAAGATTTTGGTGGTTAGAAAAAGATGTAGAATTATGTTCTTGAGGCGGGAATCATAATTTTTCGAAATTATTTTTCTAACCACTAAAATCTTTGTACTAATTTTTCTAACATTTATATAATGTTAAAATTAAAATAGAATATTAATTATTTATTTACTATCAAAAGTTTTACATTTTATGCACAGTGATTGAACTCACCTTTTAGGCAAATAATGCCTGTGCCAGGTGACCTCGCTCTTCCATAGCAGTTAATACTTATTAAATGTAAGAGTAGAGATAATATTGCTATTAACATTTTACAGTTGCTACATTAATATTTTAACATTTTAAGATACTTAGAGATTTTTTTTTATAACGGAGATGGACTGGTGTCCGTGTCCGTGGATCTAAATGGTACTCAGCACGAGCTGTTTTTGAAGACTTATTGGTAGTGAAAAAAATAAGATAAAATTTCATACATAAATATAAGTCCATGAAATGAAGTTTAAAATAAAAAAAGAATAATGGACATAACTATTGTTTTAATGGAATTATACACAACTACTAAACGATGAGGGAAAATCGGAAATTTTATACTTTAACCCCTATTACAATTAACACTTCTAAATCTCGAAAATCACTCGAAAATCCTAATAATCTCAGATTTTTAAATAAAACTAAATCAGTTCTTTTAATCCCTATAATAATTGTATTTTCAACTAAAATCATTAAATAACTGATTTTTTTATGATGTCGTCACGCAACTTTAGTTATTTTAGTATTCTGCTCTGCCGTAACCACACGACCACACCACTATTACGTGAGACCTAATGTATTTGACAAAATGTGAGTTTTAGTTCATCTCCGCTTACCCCTTCGGGAATGAAAAGGCGTGATTTATGTATGTATGCTACCTATTTAAATAACATACCCCCGAATACAGAAACGCTATTCAAAGTTTAAGTCCCGCTTAACATTTAAGTATTGTCAAAATTGACGTTATTCCATAGAAATTCTGACAGGTAGTGTCCACTTAACTTTTTAAGCAGTCCCCTAAATTTGAGTAGCGTTTCTGTATTCGGGGGATAGACACAGACTTCACAGTATTTTTTTTCCTATGCGTTGTGTTTCATTCTCTCCCCACTCATTCCGGATTGTATCTGCGAAACACGTTCGAAGCCGGGCGAAATCAAGATGAATTTTTCACAATAGTGTTCCCAGCTGAATGGCGCTGCTTAGAGCTGCTTTTGTCACTGGAATTGAGTTTTGACTTGTTTTATTTCGTTTGTGACGTAAGTTGCAATACGCTCGTGTATTTTTGACGACGGCCAGCGAACTGGGTCTCACCATGAAATCACAGCGCGAACCGAATGCAGAACACATAATCCGGCCGGCTTGGTCGAATGCTCAGTTAGCTGGGTATTGGCCAAGAGGTCCCGGGTTCGAATCCTGGTAGGCGCAAATTATGTGATGAACACAAATATTATTTTGTTCCCGAGTCATGGTTGTGTACAATTATGTTTATGTAGTATATTTTCAACATTTATATACATAAATGTTATTATATGTCTTTTCTATTACCATTAAGCGTTTTAATGAACCATGTTAATAGAGATGCCAAAAAGCAGACATAAAGAGTAAAACATTTTATGATAATAAAATTAAGTGTACTTAAATGCCACGAACAATTGGTGACAATCGAACCTAATAACAAACATTCGTCGTGGAAGTTTTAGTACACTAACTAGAAAAGAACCTTGTTTATTAGAGACTTTTGTCTAAAGTGAACATGTTTGTAATTGAAAGATTCTGAGAATTTATTCAAAGTGAAATGAAAATCAATAGTATCAGTTGCCAACTTTCGTTAATTTAGAGGCCAATGAACTTTATCTAGTATAAGGGTTAATTAGTATACGAAATTCACAACTAATAAAAACTATACTTAGTATAAAACCGACAAGATTATTGAAAAATGAAGCTTCTCGATAGTTGCAATTCTTCATTGACATAAATGACCATTCGTCATAACTGGTCCTTGATGTTGACCACTCAAGAAATCAGTATCTTGCCATAAAAATAAAAATCTGTATCTTAAAGCTGGCCATAGAATTGTGATTTTTTATAGTATGAAACTAAAGTCACCGCCGGCCCCTATAATGTGTTATAAGAGACGTGGAGAAAATCTAATATTTTCCTCTCGCTCCAACTCCCACTAAATCCCGAGACACTGTCTCTGAACACTGTCAAGTGGCGGAGAGAGATTTTGTCCACGTCCCGTGCTAGGCCTACAGGTACCGGATATTCTATGTCACGAAATATTACAAATAAAACTAGGTCAGAAAAGTTGTGGAAAATTATGTCCCACTCCCGAGTCATAGCATAATTTTTCGAAAATGTTCTTACTTCTTACCCCTTTTTCTTTCATAATAACGCAATTTTCCAAAATTATGTTGAGGCAAATATTCAGTTGAAAGACCTACATTTCAGCAAAGCGTGCAACAAATTTGTATTCGAATATTATAAAGTCACAGTAGTAGTACTGCATACCAGTGTCCACTATTACTGAACTATGAGCCCAAAATATAGGTGCTTATTACGCAAACCCCTATTAGGTGAACGTGCACCGTATAAGTTGCCGCATCGAACCTGCCTCGGAACGACTTTGATCACGCGATCTCTTCGATTCAGCTCTGAAAATGGAATAAGGCCGAGGATGGGCGAGGCGTTCTGTGTACCTACGGGGTAATTATGTAGCTAAGTATTTTTCAATCGCTTTCGTCTACCTGTCACTCTCATTCATTGAGAACAATCGCAAAGTGTGAGAGTGACAGGTAGACGAAAGCGATTGAAACAGTCTTAGTTAATCGGGGTTCTTGGATGGTTTTGGTCAATTTCGAATTGTTATTGCAGTCGGGGTTTTGGATAGTGTTAGGCAAAGAACCGTTATGCTCTCAATTTTGTAGAGGCCTTGTACGGCTTAAAATAATACGTTCAAACAGAGAACATTGATCCAAATTCTGGAATTTTAATTTTTTCACTGAAATTGTTGTTAATTTTTTTTTTACATTTAGATTGACTTATGTAAGCTTTAGGTTTTCCTACCCCTCTTCATGCACAATTTAAATTAAAGTGCGCCTTTAGGTGTCTAAAATTGTCATTACCCCTTAATGTGCTAATTACGATTGGTAAAAAAAATTCACGGTTAATTGTATGAGATGGGATAGCTCTATTTTAACGAATCGCGGTGAATGACAATAGGCTTTTTGACAAGGGACCTGAAATATTATGGCGAAATGTGGGTGCTTAACACACCTCTGCCTACTTAAGATCTCGTTCAGATGAACGCGCGAACATCTGAACTGGGTCTAAGAGTCGTGATTTTATAGATAAAAACACTATTTTATTTATTAAGAGTAGATACAAAGATTTTGATGGTTAGAAAAAGAATTTCGAAAAATTATGATCTTGAGGAGGATCATAATTTTTCGAAATTCTTTTTCTAACCACCAATATCTTTTTACTAATTTTTCTAACATTTATATAATGTTAAAATTAAAATCGAATAGTATAAGAGTAGGTATTTAACTTAGTCTCATCCCATAATATTTTCAATGTTTTACTTAGTTTTTTTGACGATTCATGAGAGTATGTAATGATACCTAATATTAATAAACCTATTTCATTCCATTCCAATCTGTATTGTTTAATTCTATTCCAATTCATCTCATTATATTCCCTTGTTACGTCAACGACAGCCCTGAAACATTATTTATAGCCCGTTTTCCTTTCCTTCATATTAACTTTTTATAGGTGCTCATTTATATATAAGCAGAAAGATACAGCCGTGAGCAATCACTATTTGGTCTTCCGTTTTAAGTTTCACTAGTTGTGTACATGCATTTGCGTTTATCATAGCGTGTGTGATACTGCAGAGCAATAATCGGTTTACTGTGATAATTTACATTTTTTTTAATAATCATGTTGTTTTGAGGAGCTCGCTAGCGCAGTGGCATAGCCCGCTTGGCCTGCGATTGCGTGAACTAAGCAATGGCAATAGGGCCGGTCATTGGATGGTTGACCTTCGGAAGACGTTAAGCCGTTGGTCCCGCATACATGTGCTGTCGTTAATACCCACCAACCCGCACTGGTCCAGCGTGGTGGGTTATGGCCCAATCTCCCTATATTCTTCCATCCATATGGAAGGCCTTGCCCCAGCAGCGGGGACAATAAAAGGGCTGTTGATACATACATAAATCACGCCCATATCCCCGAAGGGGTAGGCAGAGGTGAATTCTCACCCGCGTTTCGCCAATTATGTTAAGTCCCATGTAATAGGTGGCGAGCCTATTGCCATTTATCGGGCACAAAAGTCGCAGTACATTGTCAGGACGGTAGTATAAGAGGAACGCTGCTGCCCATTCCTCATCACTGATTTATCCTTAGTCGCCTTGTACGACACCCACGGGAGAGATTTGGGATGGTGGCAATTGTATTCTACTCTGCCGTCACCACACGGCGATTGATAATGATGATAAATCGTGTTTTATTTTTTTATTATTATGTTTACTCAATATGTCATTTCGTAGACACGCGGGAAACCAGAATACAATTGACACCCATCAATTCGCACTGGGCCAGCGTAGTGAGGTAGTGCCTATTATCCCTATATTATCCTATGTAGAGGGAAGGCCCAGTCTCCTGCAATGGGGACATTGAACGGCTGGTGATAGCGATGACTATCTATCCCAAGGGGTTTGTGCTAGGCGACGAAAGTGGTGAATTAACACCCACGTTTCGCCAATTAGGTTAGGTCCCATGTAAATAGGTGGCGAGCCTATTGCCATTTATAGGGCACGGAAATCGCAGTTCATTGCTAGGTGGCATACGAGGAACGCTTCTGCTTATTATTCATTGTTGTCTTAATTAACCCTTAGGACCGGTTTTTTGATCCATAGTTAACTCAACCAATGGTTAAAAATTGTTACTAATTGGTGAAAATCAGTCTGAGATTTAACCATTAGTAACAATTTTAGTTACTTATGGTTAAATATCACTTCGATATTTAAAGATCAGCAATAATTTTAAAAAATTGTTTGATTTAACTATGCTTTAAAAAAACCGGCCCTAAGTCGCCTTGTACGACACCCGCATTATCAGTACTTATTTTATAAATCATATAATATTATATTAAGTCAACTCTCTATATCCTTCACTGTCTAATTGTGAATTTTTAACTAAGAAATTATGCTGGTATCAATTTATTTTCGGCCTAACTCAATTAAAATCAAAGCATACAGCAACGAATGACACGTCTGTCGCCTATTAAACCCTTCAAACCGTAAACCTCGCATATGTCACAAAACAAACGAACATCGCTAATCCCAGTTGCCACTCATAAAATATTCCCGCCCCCTAAATATCGGAGCACAATCGCGACAGTGGGCCGAATCGATTCAAAATAGTTACAACTGATCGATTATTCAATTGGAATCCACGTCACGTTAGATAGGAAATCGGTCAGCGAGTCCGCTTGGGGGCAGCATCGAGTCTCGAGTCTCCGCCAGCACGACTGAGCGTGACCGGACTACATTGTAGTTTCACCTTTATTCTGATGCCCTGGTATCTTGGAAAGGATTGGCGAATCAGCAATTACACTTTTGATTCTGTCATTTAGAATAGAATAGAATGGAATACACTTTATTGTACACCAAAATAATGGACATAATAATTCAGAAAGTAACGACATGAACAACGGAGCACGAGAGACGGTCTTATCACTAAGAACGTATTTATTTATAATTTAACCAATTGTTACATCGAAAAGGCATGTATGTTGTGCTTCATTTCGTTTCACAACTATTGGTTTACATACCCACAGAGGTCTAGCGGCCGGCTGTAAAACTTAAGCCATAACCTTGAGTAGTATGGATTGGAATGTTGCTATCCCAAGCACTCTCTCCGTTCATTGCTACCTCGACATAGTCCTTGCCATTACTTTTCTATACGTTCATTTAGCACAAGCATCTTTACAGTGTGATGGATGGAGAAAAAGGCGGAAAATAATAACTATTTTAAGTAAAAAGCAAATTCGGATATAACCCCTATTTTAATAGAATTACGTTACAAATTATGTTATATAGATGACAGTAAAAAATTGGGGAAGTTATTTTGGTTATAAATATGCTGGGAATTAGATACTCAGCAATAAAACTTTCCACGAATGAAAATTGAGATGTTACAACAGTTTACATCAACATATGCATTTGGAACCGAAGAGGATTCACACTAGACCCCAGGTCACCTAGGAACAGGGCAGGAAGATGAAGATATTCTAGGTATTAATGATAGTGGTCGCCCGCGGCTTCGCTCGCGTTAATGTCGGTTATTAGCGTTCCTTGATAGATGGGCTATCCAACACTAAAATATTTTATTCAATTTGAGTCAGTAGTTCCTGAGATTAGCGCGTTCAACCAACCAACCAACCCAAACAATTTCTTCAGCTTTATAATATTAGTATAGGTAGATAAATCGCTAGTGTCAGTTGTAGGTATTAGTTCTCTAATCTCAAAACGGTGTATCGTCTTCCCTTTCACGGTCACTTTATCAAACATTCCACATTCCCAAAGGATTAGAATCGAAATTACCATTTCAGTCGTTTTACATAATACGGATTAAAGCTGAGTAATGTTTCGCTCATCGTAATATCTGAGGTTGCTGGGTCGACGCTTTGGCGAGTCTGATACGATCAAAACCTTTAGTTTGCAATAAAACTAAAAGGAGTTTAAATAACGGACTGCTAAAACACTTCTTTATTTTTATTTTTTTGATTGACTCTTTCTCGACGATCATTTGAGTAAGTAAGGCTTTTATTTAAAGGAAGGTGACCAAACATTAGTGTAAATTCGCCTTCGTGTACTCCTTCTGGGATAAAATAAAATTTTCCCATGTAGTACATGGCCGGCATACAGGACACATTATTCGCAGTATATTGCTTGGTGATATAAGAGAAACGCTGCAGCTCATTACTCATCACTTTTTTCACCCTCTGTCGCCTTGTGGGTAGTGACGATTGTATTCTGGTTCTGCCGCCCAGTTTCACAACACAACCGAAGCCTGGCACCAGGATCATTCATCAAATTACTCAGAACTCAATGAATAAATAATTTACTGTCGTAAACATGAAGCGTTCACAAGTATTTTAATAAAAGTCACAAAAGAACCCTTCGTAAGGACTTTGGCCCCAGAGGCGCACATTTGCATGTTTTTAATTAAATCCCCACGGAAAATGCAATGAGGTCAGATAATAATACAAATGAAATAACACCCTCTTCTCTACAAGAGGAAAAACTTGTATTATTAGCATCTTTTTATAAAAGCATTTTTCTTACATATTACATCGTAAATAAATAAATCACACCTAATTTGTCCCCGAAGATTCTTTCGGCATAGGCATAATAGCTATATTGACACCGACATTTCGCCATTAATGTTAGGTCCCAGGTAGCGAGCCTATTGCCATCTTTCAGACACGTAAATCGCAGTATATCACTAGGTCGTATAAGAGAAAAAGCGTAAAACCTTCGATGAAAATTTGAGTTTTAATACTCTGTCTACTGTTTAGGGGATAAACAGACGATTTTTTATTAAATAAGTATTATATTGAGTTACATATTTTGCTGCCGTGTGGTGACGGCAGAGTAGAATACAATTGTCACCATCCCAAATCTCTCCCGTGGGTGTCGTACAAGGCGACTAAGGATAAATCAGTGATGAGGAATGGGCAGCAGCGTTCCTCTTATACTACCGTCCTGACAATGTACTGCGACTTTTGTGCCCGATAAATGGCAATAGGCTCGCCACCTATTACATGGGACTTAACATAATTGGCGAAACGCGGGTGAGAATTCACCTCTGCCTACCCCTTCGGGGATATGGGCGTAATTTATGTATGTATGTATGTATGTACATATTTTGCTTAAGAAAAGAAGCGAACCAACCAGATACAACACTATTCCGATCTCACGCTCTGCAAGCGTATTTCGCGGTTACAGCGTTGTCAACGTTTTTAGAAATAACGACCCACTTATATTGTTCGCGCGGCGTTGTGGTGGATAAATTCGAACACGCACCGATGTAACAGAAGCACAGCTAGCAGGAGACATTTAATTAGGCGTCAACGAGAGATCACTGGCTGTCAACAAGTACTGCCCTCGTTAGGAGGGAGACCCAACGTTCGTTAGCGATACGTCCCGAATCATCGCTCCGACGGTGCCGTATCGATTGCACGCTAAACAGATACATTTGACACCTTATGAATCGGAAAATTCCACGTTGGATAAGTGTATAGAGGAGAAAAGGAAACGACGTTATTTGAAATGCTTACTAAGTTTCAAAAGGGGTCTGTTGTAGAACTTGCAGCTTGTAACAACCTGCTTTGTGATAACAACAGTCAAGTTCTTTTTTTTTTTCATTTTTTAAATAGAACATTAAATAAATGTTAAGTGGGTGTTTTTAATTCATCTCTGCCTACCCCTTCGCTGATATAAGCGTGATTTTTGTATGTATGTATGTAACTGTGTGGTGACGGCAGAGCAGAATACAATTGTCACCACCCCCATCTCTCTCGTGGGTGTCGTACAAGGCGACTAAGGGTAAGGACAGCAATGAGTAATGGGCAGCAGCATTTCTCTCATACCACCTAGCAACATAAACTTTTACTGCGATTTATGTGCCCGATATATGGCAATAGGCTCGCCACCTGTTACATGGGTCCGTACATAATTGGCGAAAAGTGGGTGTTAATTCACCTCTGCCTTCCGCTTCGGGGATATAGGCGTGATTTATGTATGTATGTATGTAATAAACGTTAGAAAAAAAAAGAAAATTAAAGAAAATTCTGGTTAGAAAAAGTTCGGATGTCGTACAAGGCGACTGAGAATTAAGCAATGATGAGTTATATATTATATAACTCTCATACCTTTATCATGAAAATTAATCTTTAGTTTCATTAAACAATACAATATTAATACCAGAGGTTTTTTTATTAAGAAATTCAAATTAAAGGAATAATTATCAATTTAGCGTCTTTATACTACTTTTGTCAGGCCCCACTTTTTAAATTTATTCTTGTTGTAAAAAAACACCAGGACGATGATTCCAAAAAATCTCAGATTTTAATTGACTATAAAATTCCAAGATCCGATAGTAGGTACCACAAGATTATCAAGGAGAAATAAAAAAATCAAAACGCGATCAAATGCCACATTGACGCCACAATGCCGCCAATGATGCGCTGCATTTGGAAACAAATCCTGCAAATTTTGTGTACATTACAAATTTCGTGTCCATCACGTAGCGAGAGTGGCTAATCAAATAATCCGCCGGTTAAATGCGCATGGGGGAATAAATCCCCATTTACGAAACGCCGTGTCCAGCAAATTGGGTCTATTCTGGACAAATATTGCCGTCTGCGCTCATGAGATAGGTACCTACTAGATATTATTATGCAGTGGTTGGTACAGTCCGCAATAGGAGCCTCATGTTTTCTAATGAAATAATAGAAATGTAAATGTTAGAAGATTTACATGAAATCTAAACATAGACATCACCATCTTTCTAGCAGCGCAGTAAGTTTTTTCTTCCATTCATATCGGTCAGACGTCATCAAACTTTTTAATTAATATTATTATCCATCACACTAGAAAGGTGCTAGTGATGAATGAATCTACAAAAAATGATGGAGATGAAAACATTCAAATCCATATTAATCAAGGTAGGTAGGTAGGTTTCCTAGGTTTTGCAGTCTTCTTCTCCGTCTCTCTCTCTCTCTCTCTCTGCCCTATTCCCAGGCTATCTGGAGTCGGCGCTGTATGTTTTGTCTTCCATTCATGTCGGTCAGACGTCATCAAGTCATCCAATCTCTTTTGATTCATATCATCCATCACACCGGTGTGATGAATGAATGTATAGAAAAGAGACGGAATGGACCATGTCGTATGACCGATGAACGGATAGAGTGATTGAAATGACAACACTAAAATCCATACCGCTCAAGGTTTTGTCTTTTTTTAGGTTTTACCGGCGGATACCTGCTGACACCAACGCTCTTTGGGTATGCTGCTGTTGGTGGTTTGCCCTCCAGCGTTCGGTGCCCTAAAGTGCTTATAGGTCTAAAAGGGGCATTCTCACTTAGACGATTTATTCAACACCCGAAGTGAGGTTTCGAAAATTTTGCGTTATTTAATAGCTCCCATGTCATCATGAAACCTAATATCGTAGCCGCAATCTATGTAATTATTTTGTGTTTTTATCTATGTCTTATTATGTGCCTCTTTACAATTATTATTATTATTGAACATTTCAATTATTATTAGCAACATTTTAGCGGACTGTCCTGCTATCTTGTCCGTTATATTGATACTGTTAAGGCGAGATTCCACCAGTGTGCTGAACTGTGTGGCAAAGCGAAAGAAATAACAAATAATTTGTGCCGCATAGTTCAGCACACTGCAGTGTGCTGAACTATGACTGGTGGAATCCCGCCTTTACAGTACCAAGATAATGTCAAAAAGAACAACGTCTCATTAGTTCTAAAGCGAAATTTCCGCCAGATAACTTGGCTGCCATATTGCTCGAGCAATTTCATGTGTTTTTTAACAACCCGTTTAAAATTTCAAATTAGATTAACTTCGGCCTAAGGTTTAATTTTCAGTGGCGGGGCTCAGGTGAGATTATAAACGTGTCACCGCCGTAAATCCCGCATAGGAACAGTCGGGATCGAAAATGTGCTAGCAATTGTAAACCTTATCGCCTTCTTGTTAGGAATCGCTGGCTATTAAATGTAGGTACAATTTATTACAGAAGTTCACGATAATTTATACTGCAAAGCTGTGTTAGTTTTAATTTATTTATAACGCAATTGGACGTCGTTTGGCGGAAATGGGCCACCCGACATATAATATATTTTTGAGGTCTTTGTTAAATCTACGCTAACGTCCGTAAACCATACTCAGAGACGTCAATTACCGTTAATGAGTACTTAATACAAAATACAAATCAAATGGGAATAGATGGCTTGGTGACGTTTGACCAATATGAATTGTAGAGAAAAACATGCTTCGCCGACCCTAAATAAGTTAAGAACTGAACAATAATGATTAACAATAATACTGCCGCTAGATATTGAAAACTTGTGTGTCCGTATTGGTAGGTTGGGGGTTGGGGGGTTGATTGGTAGTGCGCGGCATGTTTCGGTTTATGTGATTGGCGAGTTGTGGGATTGTATTTGGTGCATAATTTACGATGTACCTGCAATGTCATAACTCGTTGACAATGGTGGGTTTCTCTACAGCCTACTTGCGTGCCGTTCTGCTAGCGGAGCGTTGGGCCCTGATGCGTTTAGTTTAAGATGATATCTTGGTATTGAACGCGGCAGTGTCGGCGCTTCGTTGTGGATCGGGGCGTGGGCGGGTTTGGGAGACCTATCATTACAGACTGAGGCATGCTGCGCACTCCCCTATTTTTTTCTTGGACTCACGGGTTTTCAGTATCTAGCGTCTTGACGATTCATAAGTGTATTGTAATCATACCAGATATGAATAAATGAATTTTGACTTTGACTTTGACTGTTTAAATTTAAGGTACCATTCCAATCATATTGAATGTAAATATTAAAATATTTCTACGATTGCGTAGAAATATTTTAATACTAATATTCCGACGGTATCACATAAATGTTGAAAGAAATGAAAGTTGTCTAAAGAGCACAAATGCAAACAAAGTCTTTATTCAAAAGCTTTGTGGGAGTTGACGCGGACTGAACTTGCTAGGGTTGTCATTTTTTTTTATGTTTTGCCTTGCTTTTCATTTAAAATAAGAAGTAGATAAATGCATTTCGAAATCTATATGTACTTTACCCGTATTTTTATATAAAAATATTATTATTATTATCAGGGTATAGGAAATCCAAAAAAAAAATTTTTATATGCATGCTCTAGTATGACTTAACTTAATAAGTAACCGGAAATACGTCCTAAAAATTAAAAGGTTATAGATAGAAGAGCTCGTGGTTTAGCTCGCTTGGCCTGCGATTGCGTAAACGAAGCAATGTTTGTAAAGGCCGATCATTGGATGGGTGACCCAAAATTTCTTTTCTCGAGTTCCTCCGTGCTTCGGAAGCCACGTTAAGCCGTTGGTGTGGGCCTCGTACTAAAGACAAAATTAAAGTGAATTTAGGTGTAAAGTGAATTCTAGTCATTTAAAGTGCGCAAGGCATTGTTACTATTTGGTACCAACCCTGTCGAAGGAGAACGACTTCGGGCTGCGAGTGTGAAAATGAAAAGCGCTCTCGTTTAGGCTCAAATGCAGACTTGAGGCGAAAACTTAGCGTTAACTTCGTAAAACTAACAAACAACAATACATTTCGAGAATTTTCGATTTAAGTTGTCACCGCGCGGCATTGCTGTGGGTTAAGATATATTATGTATAGTTTGCGTCTTAATCACTTCGGGCTATGGTCATAAATTCTGGCTGATCTTGCATACGATACCAGCTGTCATAAATTTTAGATCAATACTTTTACAGGGAAGGTATACTTACTTAAATTATAATTGTGTAAATAATAATAATTGTAAATATTTTTTACTTTCACACCTATCATCTAGGTCAATGTAAGCAGCTGCACCCACAAATTTCTCCAACTATATAACCTATATCATTATTTGTCAACACCTCACCTGCCTATTTGAAACATAAATATATATCTCAAATATTGTAAGCCGTTGCATTTACAATATCGATTCCGTTAACTAGGCTGGCTTGAATGTTTTATGATTTGGAAGGCGTCCGTAGTGCTATTTCTGTTAAGATGTTAATATGAATTTAACGATTGGTCAGTTTGTGACACGTTTGTTTTCTTTGTAATATGCAGCTACAGGTTCAAGAATAAGCAAATAAGCAATAATCTGTCATATATCTACTAATATCTAAAATAATAATAGTTAGACATAAATAACAAAATACAACAAAGTATCTATAGTACCTTATCAATTCATTCAATTCTTGTTTCGCCATTTATGTTAGGTAAAATGTTATATATAGGTGGCGAGCCTATCGCCATTTATCGGGCACGAAAGTTGCAGTACATTACTAGGTGGTATAAGAGGAATGCTGCTGCCCATTCCTTATCACTGTTGTAACCCTTAGTCGCCTTGTACGACACCCGCGGTGAAGATTTGGGGTGGTGTCAATTGTATTCTGCTCTGCCGTCACGACACGGCAAGAGTGTTATAGATTCACGAATTGTCATAATACTAATTTGACATTTGCATTTTTAAGGTAATCTATACAGAACGTAAGCCCTTGTGAGTAACAAATAAAGTGTTATAGGACTATAAATGAAAAAAACTAATTTATTCATTGAAAACTACTTTTTGTGTCGCTACAACAGAAAAGTTTCCCTGCGTTTTCCAGGAAAATTTATCGGATAGTTCCCGAAGTGGTATGGTCGTCATTAGTGCCTAATGTGGCGAAGTCACGGATGCGGAAAATTTATGGCAGCCATCTTTAACTGGCCACGTGGTCAATAGCGTTGACATGATGCGATAAATACGTAAAAAAAATTCATAAGTAACGTGTTTGCTAGGTGTTACAAAAGGAATGCTTGCGTTAGTCGCCTTGTACGACAACTGCGGGAGAGATGGGTAACAATAGTATTCGGCTCTGTCATTAATAAACAGATAACCTAACAACCAATATAGAAAACTTGTAAATTGGCTTTACTTTGTAAAAATATTTTTATTCAGATACTTAAGCAGCTGTAAGTTTTCCAAATATTGTAGAATAAAAAAATAAAAATTAAAAAATAGTTGGCGAAATGTTGGTGTTAATACAGCTTCGGGGATGGTTAGGCGTGACATATTATTTGCAGTCTTCTTTGCAGCTAGTTTTTTTATAGATGAATTTATGAAAGGAAATAGATTATATTATCCGTTTTTTATAAAGGAAATTTGAAAAATAATTGGGTTATATCATCGTTTTTATTAAATGAGAAAGCCGAACAAAATGTTAGACACACACTGACCTTAATTAATTGGGGTCGTCTACAATTTATTCTAGGTGTGTCAAGCTATGGGGTCCACTGGTGCGAAACAATGAATCCTAA
Source organism: Cataclysta lemnata (assembly GCA_963931975.1). Taxonomy (NCBI): domain Eukaryota; kingdom Metazoa; phylum Arthropoda; class Insecta; order Lepidoptera; family Crambidae; genus Cataclysta; species Cataclysta lemnata. The sequence goes on along the minus strand of OZ008355.1, from coordinate 7,482,712 downwards.
AACAACTCCACTTTAATCGTAATCAACGTATCGCGGGTTAAAAGTTACAGCGCCCGTACAAATTTGCCCTTCCACTAAATTATGACTTTTATGACCGTACCTAAATTTTCACTAAGGTCCACAATTACGTAATATCGCTATTAAATGACGCCGGGTACCTACCTGGGTTCGGGAAATCTGCAGATATTTCTGGGCTTATTAAATTAAATTGTAAGTTAATGGGCGGCGTTAAGTTTGGATTCTGTGTAAGTCGATTTCGACTTGAAACGCTTAGTTGTTGACCCCTTCATTGCAAGCGTGATTTTCTTACTTTTCGAAATTTTTACTTGATTTTTTTAAATTTTTAACCCACCTAGATTAACTTAGATTAAGAGGAGTATAGTTGGAACAGTGAGAGCCGAGCAGATATAGATCACGTTCAAAATTGAGTTTTGTATTTTTAAAATAAAGTATATTTTTACATTTCACTATGCGTTGAGCGGCTCCTCGTCATTTCTACACACAAAAGTATTGAAATTTACTAAGAAAATTTATTTCACTTGGACTAAACTCTATTTTCTAACTCGTTCAAAATATCGCCCTCCTCTCTGAGCCGGTTTGTGTGAACATATAGATGAATACTTAGAGAGGAAGAGCAATATTATAGAGTCGAATAGCGAAATTTCAAATGTAATTTTAAAATTAATACGCCTTTGACAGCTTTAAAATAAAGCAATCCTATTGGTCAAAATCCGGGGATTCCCGTTGGCCCACGCTTCAATGAACTGGTTATTTTTAAGCTCTACTTCCGCTGTTCGTCTATCGTCGCTTCCAATTCAGCCCGTCAGAAGGAGACGGACAATCAGTCTGTCATTTCACTTGGTTGGTTGGAATATTTTCAGCAAAGAATTTCGTTGTAAATAAAGTGCTCTAAAATGCGACTACAACAGAGTTTGTAGTGATTGTCAGGACGAAGTCAGATTACGAAGCAATACAAACTTGATGACGCAGGAGCTTAGCGCGCTCGGCCTGCGATTGCGTAAACTAAGCAATCTTCGCTAAGACCGGTCATGAGACAAATGAAAAATATGTATATTTTATGTTTCATCGCCAGCCCTTCAATGTCCACTGCAAGGGCACAGGACTTTCCTATGAATGGAATGATATACTAGGAATGGGCCATAACCCATCGTACTGGTATTAACGACTGCCTTCCGCAGCACGGAAGAACTCGCTAATTAGTATTTCTGGTCCATATTAGTGTATTTTTTATAAAGTTTTAAGACGTGATGTGTCTTAATTGTGCCAACGTTGTTTTAGTCATCATTGGATTATGACTCTGTTTTCCCTAGATTTGTCATATTCTGGATTATGACCCATTTTTCTCTATATTCTTTCAATTGTGAAGGCCTGTATTCCGACGACATTAAAAACGAGTGAATAATTAAAGAAGTAGATATAATAGCAATTCGCTAGAATTTTCATACCATAGGCACCTTTAAGTACATAATGTATTACTTATTTACAATACATTATTCCCTCATTTTTATATAGGGAACTCCGCTGCCCATCAAAGCACCCTGATTATGATGAATTGGGCGTTGCTAATTAAGAAAGATTCCACCCGCAACACCGTTGAAAATCAGAAAGCAATTAGCCATTTGCCCCAAAGGTTGGTTTGGACTAAATTAAGATTCGAATGCCGGGCAAATATCAAAATAAAGTAAAAATATGATTTGTCTATTAAAGTGTAATTAATACACTCACGAATAGTCAAGAAATAAATGTTAAGCATTGTACAAGCGTGTCACATAGTCAAAACGGATTCCGTTATTTCCGATATTTAACGCGAAAAATAAATATTTCGTAAACTTATAAGCATCGGACTCGAGAACAAAATTAAATGTCTGTGTTCGTCATAAATATCTGCCCGCAACAGGATTTAAGCCTGGAATCTCTTGGTCCACCTGGCCGTTCGACCAAACTGGCCGCCAAACGACTATTATAAAACGTATATTGATTTAATAGTTGCTGGGACTGATTGATTTTTGGTCACCAATGCAATGACTGACCTGAGCTGACACAATTTAGCTTACATAATCGCTAGTCGAGCGCTCTTATTATAAGATAAATTTATTTTGGGTCACCCATCCAATGACCGGCCTTAGCGAGCTCACACAATCGCAAGCCAAGCGGAAGAGCTTGCTTAGTACTTTTCACCTAGTAAATTATTTTACCAGTGAAATTAAATACAAATGCACACAACCAACTAACAAAATTAAGCACAAACATATTCGCAACTGCAGTTTGCAAGCTATTGCGAGTGCTCCAAGTAGAAATTCGCAGATTTGGACCACTCACTAAAATTTAGGGTTGGGTACTCGAATCCTCGGAACCACACATGGCTTGCGGGTCCCGAGCGTGAACCAATTAGGGAACGAGCTCCCGGTAGACATTAAACGAAATTTTCTCCAAAATAATTCCATGCATGCAGGGAAATAAAATTTTAATACCACTTCATTATGAACTCGACCCGGGATTGCCGTAAAAACAGTGTGTATTATATTTTTTAATTAGCTCGTAAATCCACCGTCTTAAGATCGTTAATTGTTCACCGTCTTAAATGGTAATGGAGTTTTCTTCACTGATTTCGCGTTTTATTCGTCTGTTTATTTGAAATTAGGATCTCGAGATGTTCTTACTGCCAACTCTTGTCAGAACTTTCGTATTCACACCGCATATGATATGTACCTATTGTCATCTATTAGCTACTTGCAAACAATATGACATAGCAGGCCTTCCCTTGGAAGAATATAGGGAGAATGGGCCATAACCCACCACGCTGGCCCAGTGTGGATTGTAGGATTCTCTATATTTCATTTTAATAACAGAAATAAATCTTAGATAACATTTGCTTGTGATACTAGGGGTAAGGGCCAATATGTGAACCCTTGATGGAGAGGCTGTGTTTGGTGTGAGTGAGTAATAATATATGCGGATCATTTTCCTATTCAATCCTCTTAATTCCAATCGTAAGGATCAATGAATTATATTTAAAAAACTGCACTGTTAAAATCGATCGTCCTTTCTTTTTAGGATCTTGCGCCATTGCAAAACATTGTAAACCTTCTCCAGACTGAAATAAATACGAAAGTAATATTTTTTATTCAAGAGCTGCTTGTGTGCATAGAATGCACATGTCAGCCGTCAGTGCACTCAACTATATTGGAAAGAATGCATCAACCCGACACAATCTATTGTTCAAGCTGTTCATGAGTCTATGGAAGAACTAAGATTAAAATTGTTCCCGTACACTCCAGAACAGGTCAAGCGTTTCACAATATAAATTTTGTACCGCACGCAATACACAATAAGAGTTAAAATTGGACTGCAAGTGTGAAACTTGACGTGCCCACTCAAGAGCAAGGGACGTTTTATTCTACAGCAAAATAGGTCTTAAGAAAATAGTGCATTACGTCGGTTTTGGTCTGAAGAAAGAAAATTTCCAATATGAACGAATGTGTTCGTCAACTCATTGAGGGTTTTGTTGACTGTAGCGAATTCTGTCCCTGTCTTTATTGTGACTTGGATTTCAAGTGACTTCTGTTGCCTGAAGAGTAACTAGCTTATAGCTTGGCTTGTGACCTTGCCTTTGTGGGTTGAAGTTGTTTCGCTTAATCTGATCTCTAGTTGAACGAACTCTTAAAATACATGAAAGTCGCGCGACAAGATTATGAAAGTCATAATCGTGCGCCTCAAGATAATGCCACATAATATTACTCTAAAGTTTTAAGCCCTAAATACAAAATGCCTTAAATTTTCTTGCTTTAAATATTATTATTACCCGTTAATTCCCAAATACTGCTAGCACTACCAGTTTAAATATATTGTGGTTAGAAAAAGTTCGAAAAATTATAGTCTTGATGCGGGAATCGAACCCGCTTCCTCTGCAATCCGGGCTGATGCCTACACTAGTCGGCCAACCAACAGCTTTACTACTAGTATAATAACTTTTTAATTCAAAATATTAAGCATTGAACCCGATGTCAGAACAATAAAAAGAAATGATATGGTACAACTTTCGGGCTGGCATTATGAATTACCAAGTTTATCGGTTCACTTTCTAAATTATCGGGGACTCCCTACAACACCTGTGCCTGGATGTGTGCTCATATAAAGTCGTGTAAAGTGTGTTGCGACGGAGAAATCTAAAGTTATTATTTTTATAAATAATACAACGTCTCCTTTTTGAATTCCCGTAACCGTAGGATACATACATAAATCACGCCTATATCCCCGAAGGAGTAGGCAGAGGTGAGTTAAAATTAAGTTAGATCCCAAGTAATAGGTGGCGAGCCTATTGCCATTTATCGGGCACGAAAATCGCAGTACATTGATAGGTGAACGATATAATAAGAAGAACGCTGCTGCCCATTACTCATTGCTGTCCCTTAGTCGCCTTGTACGATACCCACGGAAGAAATGGGGGTGATGACAATTGTATTCTGCTCTGCCGTCTCCACACGGCATAAAAATAGCAAAAGCCTGTTGTAAATCTAAAATTGAAGTTGAATTCCTGGAAAATTACCTAAAGAGACTTGACAATAAAAGTAGTTCCAACGATGATAGTGAATACGTTAATCGTCAGACGACAAATTGTATAAAGGAGAAGTCAGTTTCTTACAATTCTCAATAAAATGGTATGGCTGAAAGTGTGAATAGAATAGTCATAGGGAAACGTAGATCTATGCTATAAAACGCCAACCTACTTAAAGCTTATTGGGGTGAAGTTGTAAGTACCGCCATTTATTAGAAAAATCGTTCTCCAACCCAATCATTAAATAATAAAAATCCTGAAGAAATTTGGACGGGGAAACTAGTCGATCTTTCTCATTTATAGTGTTTGGTAGCATGCCGCGCTCCTTTTTGTCAATGAAAGACATGACAAGTTAGACTTCAATACATTCTTTTAGAATACTCTGGTGACTGCAGATGCAGAGGTTTCTAGGTCCTCTGCGATCCGGGTAGATGCCTATACCACTCGGCCAACTATGCCGAACTAGGCCGAGTGGTTTGGCTATTATTTTCCAAACTTTTTCTAACCACAATATTCTTTATACTTAGTCTATACTGGTCATAGTTAACAAAGTAATAGTTCAATGTTATGACGAAAATTGACTATTTCATTTTCTTTGTATGAAGACATCTGTAATTTTCAGTCTCCCAGTGAGGCTTAGAATAAGAAATTTATTTGAAATAACCTGGGGGATTTATTCAATACAGTACATTCAGCATAAACGGCCTTCTCAAAATATCCCTCTATGGCCTTAAGCAAGCCCCAAGACAGTGGAACAAAAAGCTTTGTGAAGCTATGGAAAAATTGGCACTGATTCGTGCAGAAGAGGCGGTATTGTATTTATATAAAAGAAATTACGATAAGCTCCTCGTTGTGGCAGTATTTGTAGATGATTTTTTCCTTTTATGTAATTGTGACAATATGAAAGAATTTTACAAAACAAACTTGAAACGGTGCTGTTAAGACTTGGGACCTTGAGATCAAAGATTGTCTTTGAATGATGGTTAGTCAAATGGAAATGGTAGGTAGCATAAGCTTTGAATAAAGTAACCTTCAAGAGCATAAGAATATATAGTTGCTAAATGAATAGGAATAATTTATAGTTGATATCCTGATTTTTTTTTTTAAATCACCTATAATAAAATAAATATTTGCTTATATAATAATTAGCCTGATACATTGGCGTCTTCCTATGTATATAATAAATCAATTTTAATGAAGTTCTTTGACGGGACTTAAATTTCTAGCTTTCTCAGTTCAAATGAGAAAATTGCCGTTTGGTACTGATGATAAGACAATCTGCATGTCATTAACTTCATAATAATAGTACCTTCTATGTTGAAAATATTAAATTTTGTCAATAATAATTATTCATATGCCTTACCTCTCTTCATACCTAAACGATGTTCAACTTAAAACATATTTTTGCCAAGCTCCTATTGGCCCCATCAGCCATAACTTACGTCACTCGCGTCCCTATTTTCAAAACAAAGGAGTCACAAAGTTTCCATTTTCTAAAATTCCAGAGTGTCGCCTCCCAGTTTTTCCCGTTTGTTGTCTCTTTACCCCGAGTTTGTGAGCCAGGTTTAACTTTGCAGCGCCTTAAATATAAATTTCGCAAGTTCGCTTCTCGCGAATGAAGTTACGGTATTGCGTCGCTGCTCAACAAGTTAGCGTCGGAGGAATTTAACTTTTGATGTTCTCAAAATAATAGGCAGCGAGACTGTGATGAGACGTAGTGGAAGTGAGCTAGGGAAACCAGCTACTGTACGAAGTGTTGTATGTTTTATCTCGCAAAGAGTCCAATTTACTGTCCAAAATTAGAATACTTTTTGGACCTTTTGCGGGCTGAGTAGAATTATAATACATTTAATTTTATTACAGCCCTTCTCTTTCACTCGTGTAATGCGAGACGATAAACGTCTATAACTGCCTATACCGGAGAAAGAGCAGAAGCGTTCTTTATGTAATAAAATTACGCAACACGCATTGAGATGAATGAAAATACATACGTATTTTCATTGAAACATTAGGAAAATGGCCAGCAAAACTGAGATATCAAAGCGAAATCTTGACAATATTTCAACAATATAATAATAATTTTGCAGATTTATTTAAGATTCACTATTTTTATATTTTTTACTACTATTTTTACTGTTTTTAGACTTTTATATTTTTAAATTCAACCCAATTTTTTTATTGGATCTACCTATTTTATATTTTGTAGGTATATAGCCGATTTAATAATAAGTCACTTGCTTTATGGCTTAAGCAGTTAATCGATCATTTATTTGAACAATCAAAAAATATTAGAAAAATAATTATTTTAAATATAAAATCGTCAGCCAAATTTCGAAAAATTATATCCTAATGCGGAAGTATGGCTGTCTATCACTAGGCCAACGAGGACTTTATCTACTATTTTCTGACCCCATTTTCTACAGTTTTCCATAATTTTCTGACCTCTTTTTCTACTGTTTTCTATAATTTTATAACCGCTTTTGCTTTAATATAAAGCTGTTTGCTTAAAACCTTTCATCGTGGATCCGCTAATTCCACACTGTTCACAAGTGTGGTTTGAAGCTACGCCTTCCTCGGCGTAGTGCAGAGTACCGTTTGACGGTACCGGGGATGCTTTGAACGCGAATTCCTATTACACTGGGGAAATAAACCGAGTATGTTCGGCAGATCGCTCACGATTTCATAGTCTATGTACAAGATTCTATATTAGCTTAAGACTGTTAGCGATCGAAATACTGCAGGCCTTTTACACACTATTTTATTCCTATTAAATTGGAACGAAAAGGAAGAGACCGATGGCGCAGGGGCTTATTGTGCTCAGGCTGCGATTGCGAAAAATAAGCACTGCTCGCTAAGGCCCGTTAACGGATGGGTCAAAAATATATTTTCTCGCGGTTCTCTATGCTTCCGAAGGCACTTAAAGCCGTAAGTCTCGGCTACATCGTTAAAGCACTGGGCCAGTGTGGCGTTCTGGACACTTTCTCCCTATATTCTTTCATCCGTAGGGAAGCCCTGTCAGTGATAATACAATAAAGGACCGGTGATAATGATATTATTTATTATTATTATACTGCAATTGACGGCCGCCTTGGTCGAATGCTCAGATTGTTGGGTATTCGCCAAGAGGTCCCGGATTCAAATCCTGGTAGGGGCAAACTTTGTGATGACCACAAATCTTTGTTCCCAAGTCATGGTTGTGTATATGTTTATGTAGTACATTTTCAACATTTATATACATAATTATATATAAAATATGTCCGTCATCTAGTATCCATAACACAAGTGCTTAGGCTACTTAGTTTGGGCTAGATGATAGGTGTGATTGTAAAAAAAATTATTTATTATTTTATTTAATTTACGTGCCCAATAGATTACAATAGGATTGCCCCCTGTTGCATGGGACCTAACGTAATTGGTGAAACATACATGCGTATATAAATCACGCCTATATCCCCAAAGGGGTGAATTATTTCACTACTGCCTATTTCTCTCGTGATTTATTTAAGTAGGTAGGTATGTATTATTAGTTCCGGATTTATTGGAAGCCGCACAACAAACTAACACAAGAACCGTAATATCCGTTAATCAGTGGCGGGTGTATCCGTAACCGATAGTCATTACAGCTGTCATACGGCCCCTCTTAAGTGTGAATGCAATCAGTAACTAAGCCGCCGACACCGCAACCGTCATTCATTGTCCTCGCGTTAATCGTGCTTTTGAATTATCGTCCGCTTTGCCCAGATGATGGAGCTCGTTTTTGCTTGCTTACGAAATGGCCGATGATAGGTTCTGAAACCACCGGCTGAATTTGGAATACTATTAAACTAAACTATATCAGCTGCCGTACTCAGAGACGTCAATTAACGTTAATGAGTATTTAATGTCAAAAAATGACAATTTTAAACTATAGTGCGTTTCATCTTATAGTTCCTATGCCGTCTTGGTGGTAGTATTGCAAGAAAATGATACCATGTCAACTTTAATGTCTTACCTTTAATTCAGGGAGATTTTTTTCAATTAACTACATAATTAATTATGCATCTATCATATTTAGTTACTTATAACTACTAGCGGTACTAAATAGTAGTTACATATTAGTTTTTTTATGAAAGTTATAAGCCAAAGCTCGTCAAAATTTGCGAGAACAGTTAGTTATTGACAGTATTAGTATGAAAGAAATTAGATAGATAAATATAAATTGTAGTGACGTAAGAAGGATACACTCATTAAGTAAAAAAGGATTAAATTATAATAAAATATTATTTTTATTATTATAAACAATAATTGTATTCATCTAACATGTCTACATCACTCTTGTCAGTCGTTAAATCGTTATTAGTACGATTAATTTACAGTTATAAAACTGAAATAAATATATTTTATTTATTAATTAAACACTTAATAAAACTTATACTGGTAATCCAATTTAATGGCTGAAGTTAATTGACATCTTTGAGTGAGACCGTGTGGTGACGGCAGAGTAGAATACAATTGTTACCACCCCAAATCTCTCCCGTGGGTGTAGTACAAGGCGACTATGGATAAATTGGTGATGAGGAATGGGCAGCAGCGTTCCTCTTGTGCCACCTAGCAATAGCAATTTACTGCGACTTTTGTGCCCGATAAATGGCAATAGGCTCGCCACCTATTACATGGGACCTAACATAATTGGCGAAATGTGGGTGCTAGTTCACCTCTGCCTACCCCTTCGGGGATATAGGCGTGATTTATGTATGTATGTTAAAGCAGTATTCATGACCGCTGGAACGAGACTTTCCTAGATTTCTCCCACGGGTAACTTTTTCTGGTTATAGATGTGACTATAGAGCCTGAGGTGATTCCCTTAGGAAGAGGCTGTGACAAAAGCGAATCAACTTTAAAAGCGTAGGCGAATAACGTCACTGACAAACTGATTTTCGTAATGGATTATATTTAGAAATACCCACGTATTTTGTTGTATCGTATTTTAACATAAGATTGATAGGAATTTGTTCCTGTGCTGTAATTGGACATTAAATTATTAATATACTTACTGCCGCACTCAGAAACGTCCATTAACTTTAATGAGTATTTAATGTCCAAAATTTTCATTCAAATCAAGACCATAGACCCGGCAAGAATAGCGACTAGTTTTGATTTGTCATTTTTTGACGTTAAGTATTCATTAACGTAAATTGACATCTTTGAGTGCGGCAGTAAGAATTTTATATATAAAGTCACGGCAGAGAAGAATACAATCCACCCCCATCTTTCCCGCACACGTATGGTACAAACAAAGGGACTCCATGATGAATAATGGGCAGCACTGTATCTCTTATATCACCCAGCAATATACTACGATTTTTGTGCCCGTTAGATAGCAATAGGCTAGTTCCATATTTCTTAGGACCTAACATATTCTGATTGAATAACTGACAAGAAACAACCATGACTCTGGAACTCATAATGCCTGTGTTTATCATAAACGTTGGCCCCTGTAACGTGGTACCAGGAACCCCATTTATATATCAGGCACCAGGATTCAAACCCGGGAACTCTTGGACGATAGCCAGCGATCATTCGATCTGACCATTCGACCAAACAGGCCGTCGGCATCTTTCTATTCGATTATGAAAGTTCCGCCTAGGACTTACCCTGCTGTTTTCTCCATTCACTTTTAATACATAAATCCTTTGTCATTTTCCTGTAAATCATCCTTTCAACGTTACGAAAACAAGAGAACATAATCATCATCACCACCAGCCCGTTAATGTCCCCACTGCTGGGGCGCGGGCCTTCCCTATGGATGGAAGAATATAGGGAGATTGGGTCATAACACACCACGCTGGCCCAGTGCGGGTTGGTGGGTACTAACGACTGCAGATGCAGCCGGGACCAACGGCTTAACGTGCCTTCCGCAGCACGGAGGAACTCGAGATAATACATTTTTGGTCACCCATCCAATGACCAGCCTTAGCGAATATTGATTAGTTTTCGCAATCGCAGGACAAGCGCGCTATGCCACTGCGCTAGCGAGCTCCTCTAAAAGAAGAGAACATACCTTTCTAATTCTTGTCAGTCTTCTATCAAATAAGCCATAACAGCTAAATGTAGCTTACTTAATAATTTACGGACAGCTGATCAGACAGCGCACTCACATCATTAGCTTTGACAGTCTGCTAGATAATATGCTACTCAACTTTAATCAAATGCTGATCATTATTGATGAGCTATTGAATAAAATACTTAATAGGTGCACCTGAATGACATGAATAAGTCTAGAAATCACACGGGTCGGTTCTCAATGGAGAATCGTTTGGTTATCATTACAATGTCATCAAATCTACTCATGGTCAAAGAGACTGATCGCATGATAAATAATTTAAAATAAAAAAGGGGCACCTTAAATTTTAAGAACTGAGCTGATGTTGACATGACTAGAGTATCTTGTCTCGAACTAATATTTATTATACGTCGATTTACGATCGAGGTGCACCAGTGGAAGTTCTGAGCTTAAATTTTAGTGCTGAAATAGAAACTAGCAGGTAAGCTATAATAAAGTTTGATCTAAGGCCGGTGATACACGGACTACAGGGTTTTTTTAGGTAACGATAAGTAATGGGCATCGACGAAACGTGGGTGTTAACTCAACTCTGCCTTTGGGGATATGAAAATGAAAATGAAAATGAAAATATGGTTTATTCATATAAGGTATGATTACATACACTCATGAATCATCAAAGAAATAACGTTAAACACTGGAAACGAAAAGAAAAACAGTTTCCAATATTTAACGTTATAAGCTACACCATCCGTTCGTAAACTACTAGGAGGCCTTGTTCTGAGAAGAACGGGCAAGAAACTCAGCAAGTTTGTTCCTCCCTTTACATGAAGTTATGAGTTAATGAAAGATGTCATAAAATGTTTTAATATAATATTTTAGATATCCTATTATATTCTTAAGCCGTGTGGTGACGGCAGAGTAGAATACAATTGTCACCACCCCAAGTCTCCCCCGTGGGTGTCGTACAAGGCGACTAATGATAAATCAGCGATGAGGAATGGGCAGCAGCGATCCTCTTATACCACCTAGCAATAGTACTGCGACTTTTGTGCCCGATAAATGGCAATAGGCTCGCCACCTATTACACGGGACCTAGCCTAATTGGCGAAGCGTGGGTGCTAGTTCACCTCTGCCTACCCCTTCGGGGATATTGGCGTGAATTATGTATGTATGTATGTATTATATTCTATCTAATCATATTAGTTATCATATTTATAAAATATATTTAATTTGAATGTTTATGGACATCTTTCATTGAGTATAAAAAAATATAACATATATAATTATTACTGGTAGTTAGCATAGCTTAATTTACTTGTTTGAAAATAATTAAAACTAATACAGAAATATACATGTCATTTGGTCTCATTACCATACAAAATCTATATCCACGCATCTTTATCGTTTATGTAGTCTCCGTATAATATCCCTTTTTCACTAGTCTTTGTTTAATTTGGCTTTTAAATTTAAGATAAGGGAGTTCCGTTAAAGATCGTGGGATTTTGTTGTATATTTGTATACATTTCCCCAAGAAAGAACGACCAGTTTTATGCAGATGGAATTGAGGAAAGGCTAGTCTACTTTTATGCCTGGTACTAATATATATTTATGGGTATCACCAACTTTAACAAATTGATTAGAATTTTTATAAACATATAGAATATTATCATAAATATACTGACCAGCTACAGTTAAAATATTTATTTCCTTAAATAATTCTCTTATGCATAGGTACGTATTACCCTTTTCTGTATTACAAATATATCATTAATATCGGACGAGCTGAGCCCCATAACAACATGCCATATGACATAACACTATGGAAATAACTAAAGTACACTAGCCTTGCCGTCTCGACATTTGTCAATAGTCTTATTTTTTTAACAGCGTGCTGCTGAGCTAAGCCTCTCTAAGAGCGCTGAAATATTTGGGTACCACTGCAGTTTGGAATCGAGGGTGATTCCCAAGAAAACAGTAGCATCTGTACACTGAATTATTTCATTATTAATTTTTAAAATGGTGCTAACCTGCCTTACGTTTGGAAGTGTGAATTTGACACACTTCGTCTTATTGGTATTTAGTAATAGGTTATTAGTTGTGAACCAATGTAATACCTTCGAAACGGCGTTATTTACATTGTCAAAGTCACAGAGTCCTCTCTTTACTTTAAAAATTAAAGAGGTATCATCAGCAAACAAAACCGTTTCACAAAGATTGGTTGTATAGTTAGGCAGATCATTTATGTAAATAAGAAAAAGCGAAGGTCCTAAAATCGACCCCTGTAGCACTCCCATACATAATTGCGCTCCCGAAGACTCCGCCCTATTTATAACTTTAACTTAACTTTCTGCGTTCTCCCGCTCAAATATGACTGTATGAGTCGTAAAGAGTTAAATGTTACACCATAATGTTTCAGTTTGCCTATTAAAATTTCATGACTTACACAATCGAACGCTTTGGACAGATCGCAGAAGATACCAAGAGCATCATATTTATCATCATGATAAACAGGCTGTATGTATTTTAAATATTTTTAACGAGCTCGTTTTAAAAGCACTATACGCGCTTTAGCATTCAAACACGATTATTACGTTAACATTGGCACAATCATGACCTAGAGGTAACTTTCATTTAGATTCTATACTTACCTTAACACCATTTTGATTCTGTATTTGATTTTGTTGACGTACCTGAAAAATAGAGATAACAATTTATTTAACCACTTATTAGGAAATCATCTAAAGAAAGGCTTTCATCTTTGAATAAAAATCTGGCTTAGGATACATACATGCATAAAACACGCCTATATCCCTGAAGCTGTAGGCAGAGGTGAACGGCACCCAGATTTCGCCAATAATATAAGATCCCATGACATAGGTGACGAGCCTGTTGCCATTTATCGGGCACAAAAGTCGCAGTACATTGCTAGGTTGTGTAAGAGAAACGCTGCTACCTATTCCTTATCACTGTTTATCCTTAGTCGCCTTGTACGACACCCACAGGAGAGATTTGGGGTGGTGACAATTGTATTCTACTCTGCCGTCACCACACGGCACTTGCTTAGGATACTTTTCAAAAAATATGTAAGGATTATAATTATTATTATCAGGCAAGAACAGTCCACTCCAATTAAGACGGCAACAAGACATCCACTCTTTTTTGATTCATATCATCCATCACACAGAACAGGTGCTACTGACTTGATTGAATGTATAGAAAAGAGATGAAGAGAACCATGTCGATAGACCGATGAACGGAGAGAGTGATTAGTACATTCCAATCCATACTGCTCAATGTAGTCACCTACCACCTACAATAAAGGGGCATCCTACGAAGATTCGAAACCTCTTTGCCGACCATCATCGATCTGACCATTCGACCAAGCCGGCCGTCGAAAGAGCTGACAATAATTGGACAACTTTGTTCAATAAGTGTTTCGTTGTGAACTTATCAGCGGGAACCGTCCAACTAATAGACGCGAAACTGCGAACTATGTGGAACACAAACCACACTCGAGTTCAAATTAACACCTAGGCGGGGCCCGGGTGACCGCACGGAATTGACTTGGTGTGGACTTCATTGCATTACGCACCCCTGAACCGACTATACTCCGACCGAACTACGGTCTAATATTCTACGTACCTACAGCGAGTACCCCTCCCTAAAGATTAGTTTACAACGGAAAGGGAAAATTCGAAATCATAACTCTGCTCAAAATACAAGCGGCTTCTTAATTAACAACTTAAATAAGCGCTCTAAACAGCCGTCACTTTTAAAATATTATGAGCTCCAGCTCAGGGTATCTCAGCTAAAGATTATTTTCGATGAAACTTAATTAACTGACTTGGAACTAGGCATCACAGTTTGAATTAACACCTTTGGAAATATACCGAGTGACCGGCGCTTAAAATTGATTTGACACTTCATTACGCATCCCTGAACCTTCGTTAACTGGGTTTAGCTTAGCTACTGCAAATTTATCTCTTCAAGGTATCAATTTACAAAAGGAGACTTTAATTTAGATATTTGTATCAACGCGGTCTTCCCGACCCCTTGAAAACAAATACCTTCCTTCTTCCATTTGTATCTTAAAGTATATTATGTATTAAATTTAATACACACCCAAAAAATAAATATATGATAAGGTGACATGGTATGGTTTTGCAAATTTTTTAATATACATGCCAGAGATTGTCATTATTCAATTTGATTATTGATAAAAAAACTAATCTAAAGGTTTATAACCAATAGTCTTTATATTGTAAGTAAAGAAATTTGTAGAAAGGAAAAAGCGACCTTGAATGAAAAAAAACCTTTTAGAATTTTTATTTTCCAGTAAGAAGCTTACATTGTGAATTGTATTATTTCTCTCGAGTTTGTTGTTTGTGAATGCTGTCTGCCCTTATTTCCACTAATAAGCTCATTTACTAAACAGTTTTAGTAATGGTCACTCATTTGTAAGATAGTTAGTAGCTAACTTAGTTCCAGAAATTTCTCAAAGTCACTCCGGGCTTCGACGTGACTTATCGACCACCTAATAACCGGGTAAGAGTAACGATGTAGCCGTATTTCTGCGTAAAAAGACCGAAGACAGCTTACGTAAGGATGGCAATTGTTTATTTAACATTTTCTTCAAGATTTGTATTTTTGATCGCGATTGGCCTAGATCAGAGTAATGTTACTTTATACTGAGTAAGTGTTGTGACGGCAGAGCAGATTACCATTGTCGTCACCCCTAATCTCAATCGCGGGTGTTTGGAAAAATTGATTCAGTCGCCGGCTTGTTTGATGCAACTCAACCAATTGTTACCAATCGTTGAAATTAAATATCAGACTACCATTAGTAACAATTTTTAACCATTTTTATGAATAAAAAAATCGGCTCTAGGATTAAGACAGCGATGATTATTGGACCGCGGGGTTCCTATTATACCACCAAGCAATATACTGGGATTTAGGTGCCCGATAGATGGCAAAAGGCTCGCTCCCTGTTACATAAGCATAATAATGAACCAGAAAAGTTACTATGTACCTAGTAATGATGAATAATAATGAACATAGCTTAGTTCATCTACAGCGATAATGCCATCTACATTTTGCACCCGTAAATAACTTTGAACATCCAATCCCGAAGTGTGAACAGGAGCTTAACGCAATTCGCACCTCTGAAACGTCCCATCCACACCTAATAGTCGCAATTTCATTCGGTACAACACAAGCACTCTATATCAGATAGGTAGGTATTCCTATTTGTGCCTCCGCAGTCATTTGACTGTGCCGTGACCAAATACGAAAATGTATCTCATAGACCGCCGTGTGGTTACGGCAGAGCAGAACACAATATTTTCGTACAAGGCTACAAAGGGTATAAAATAAAGACGAAGAGTTGGGTAACGCGCCGCAGCGTTCCTCTGGCTTAGTGCAAATACGTAAACTAATCAATAATTGCTTAGGCCGGTTATTGGATGGGTGACCAAAAATATATTATCTCGAATTCTTACGTGCTTCGGAAGGCACTTTAGGCCGTTAATATGCACTAATTCGCACTGGGCTAACAGGGAGGGTTATGGCCCATTCCATCCATAGGGAAGACATGTGCTGCAGTAGCGGGGATATTAAAGGGCAGGTGATGATAGGCAAGGCCTGTGCCACAGCAGTAGAAATATTAAAAGGGTGAAGATGATGATGATGGTCATGACCCTTCATTGTAGATTTACCTAACAGTCGAGTTATTTCATATTAGCCCCTTAATATTCCCACTGCTGGGGCACGGGCCTTTCCTATGGATGGAAGAATATAGGGAGATTGGACCATAACCCACCACGCTGGCCCAGTGCAGATTTGTGGATATTAACAACTGCAAATGCAGCTGGGACCAATTAGATAATGTGCTTAATGTGGCTTCATGTGCCTTCCGAAGCATGGCGGAAATCGTGATAGCAAATTTTGGTCACCCATCCTCCTACCTACCTTACCATCCACCTACCTTAGCGACATTGCTTAGTTTACGCAATCGCAGGCCAAGCGCGCTATGCCACTGCGCTGGCGAGCTCCTCTTATTGAAATAAAGTTCGCTTAATTAAAAAAACGGACAACCACAAACATGCGACTAAACGTAAAATCCAGCGCACTTATTAATATCAGAGATTTGCTAGTTGTGGCAGAAATTCAGGCCATTAAATTATTATCGTTTCGCTGGAGCTAGGCTTCGTTAGGTAAGCAGGCTTAGGTAGACGCGGAATCACTTAAGCCGATGCCAGCGCGTTACGGCACCTGTGACTCCTCTGACTTGCTGTAATTTTGAGAGGCCACTCGGATTCAATGTTTACGTTCTAGAGCTGTCCATCCCTTTCGGTCATCATCAAGGAAACTGACTAAGGGCCGGTTTTTTGATGCACAGTTAACTCAAGCAAATTGTTAAAAATTATAATAATAATAATAAATAACTATTTTTACAGTTACACCTATCATCTAGCCCAAAGTAAGTAATACCTAACCAAAGTAAGTAATAAAATGTAAGTAATGCCTAAGCACTTGTGTTATGGATACTAGATGACGGACATATTTTATATATAATTATGTATATAAATGTTGAAAATATACTACATAAACATATACATAACCATGACTCGGGAACAAACATTTGTGGTCATCAAAAAGTTTGCCCCTACCAGGATTCGAACCCGGGACCTCTTGACCAATACCCAGCGATCTGAGCATTCGACCAAGGCGGCCGTCACTAATGATCCAAGGCGTTACTAATGATTAAATATCAGACTGAAATTTAACAATTAGTAACAATATCAGACTGATATTTAACCATTAGTAACTAAAATTGTTACCTATAAGATCCCACTGCTGGGCAAAGGCTTATAGGTTAATAAAAAATAAAAATAAAAATTGTTATTAATGGTTAAATATCAGTCTGATATTAAAACATTAGTAAAACATTTTAACAATTTGGTTGAGTTAACCATGCATCAAAAAACCGGCCCTAAAAATAGAAACACCAGTCTTAGCACGAACTTTTCGAAGATTCGTATCGTAATCGCATCGAGAAAGCACTCTGAAGCAAAATAAAAAAATCTAAATCTGTAATCGGAAAATTATTAATATTTCTTGGGTGATTATTATTAACATAATAAACACATAGGTGCCTAATATTTCTTAAATTCTTGCAAATAAAATAAAATCAACTTTAATAGTTGGTGTCTTTTCTTGACGATTACGTTATTAATTTTTGAAAAATTTATGCTTGAGGCACTGACTTGCTGGTAATTTTTGGAGGACCACTCGGATTCACTGTTTACCTTCGAGAGCTATCCATCCCTTTTGGTCAAGGAAACTGACTAAATAGAAACACGAGTTCCGAGAAATTACGTCTCTGTTTACCGACGTGCAATGTGCTTCTAACGTTCGATTTTCCTTTGAATGACCGCAAGTCGTATAGTAAGGAATTTGCCACTAGCGGAACATACCGTTCCACGTAACTTCGACAATACGATGATGCGATTTCGCTTGTGTTCTGATACTGTGAATTGCTCCCGAAGCAAATCGACGTAACTTAAATCTTTTCTCTCTCAGAAATGTATAAATAGGATAGAATAGAAATGGATCTGTTTGATTCTGATTGGCACATGTTTTTCTCTTCCATCCTTTTCTATCAGAAGTGAGCTCAGAATGAACTTCCCTTTATCAGTTTAACACAATCCAGCCAGCTTTTTCGGTCTTGCTCTCGCTCTAGATCCATCCACATCCATCCACGAAAGAAGTATGTAAGGATTGTAAACTAGTGATCTCTGCATACCTCTGTGGGAGAAATGCGTGACGTATATTGTGTGTATACCTTTAGTTAATAGTTAATTTCTAGTTATTATTTCAGTGCTAAATTCTCTGTACAAACTGCCACAAAACCAGCCTGCAATTATGGAAATAGATTTTAATTTAGTTTCATGTATAAAGAAACTAATTAATGAAAGCGAAGAGTAAAAAGTGTGCCTTCTATGCTGGCCTGGGAGCGAACAAATAACGTAGAATAGGCCAGCCCCAACTCATCCCATGGGTGTCGTAAAAGTCGACTAAGGGAGATTGCCCGGTGTAGACCAATAAGCACCTTGGGGCACCCGAATGGTGGAGGGCAAACCACCAACAACAGCGTACCCAAGGAGGGTTGGTGTCAGGCAGGCGGCCGGCTGTAAAACCTAAGCCAAAACCTTGAGCAGTATGGATTGGAATGTTGTCATTCTAATCACTCTCTCCGTTCATGGGTCTCTCGACCCGTTCCGTCTCTTTTCTATACATTCATTCATCACTAGCACCTTTACGGTGGGATGGATGATATGAATCAAAAGGGAGTGGATGGCTTGATGACGTCTGACATATGAATGGAAGAGGAAACATACTGCGCCGACCCCAGATAGACTGGGAACAGGGCAGGAAGAAGAAGAAGAGTAAAAAGTGTGTACAAACACATGACTGGATTATTATCAACCATCCCAATCGCGCTACAGCTTAACTCATTAACGGTTTCATACATACATACATACATAAATCACGCCTATATCCCCGAAGGGATAGGCAGACCTGAACTATCACCCACGTCTCGCCAATTATGCTAGGTCCCATGTAATAGATGGCGAGCCTATTGCCATTTATCGGGCACAAAAGTCGCAGTAAATTTCAAGGTGGTATAAGAGGAACGCTGCTGCCCATTCCTCATCACTGATTTATCCTTAGTCGCCTTGTACGACACCCACGGGAGAGATTTGAGGTGGTGACAATTGTATTCTACTCTGCCATCACCACACGGCTTCAATATTCTATAATTACACCGATAAGCTTTCTGAAGTTTTATTTCAACAATTTTGTTTGTTATCAACACCAGCTTAAATATTTTTTGCTATCTGTACAAAAACAAACAACGTAAACAAAATAATAAATATAATACAGAAAATTTACTTCTGTGACGGTTTACACTAGATTTTTCAACGACAAATTAACTGTAGTGTGGCGGGCTTGCACAAACCCCTTATATTGTATCCCAAGCTTATCCGGAGCTCAGTTCAATTTATTGAAATTCTACATGAGAATTCGGGCTCATTTCTCTAATTAAGCCGAAGTGAAACCGCTCACACAAAGACAAATAAGTGGGGCTCGGACAAAAAGTGGCTCGGAAAGAATGGAGGGTTTAGGTAAAAACCTCTATTAGGGCTTGTGACAAACGATCCGAGGGACGCTGTTTCATGGTGATTATAGGCCTCGGGAACATAGTGTGGAATTCCGCAAGACTAAGGAATGCGGGGGCCCGGTTGATTAAAATGCATCGCTTGTCTTTTGTCGTTGGGATGGTTATTGCGTCCGTTCTTATTGCTAAGGATGTGACGCTATTTTCCTTTATAAATATACATATCTAGCAATTATACTGTTTGGCAATGAGTACATATTTGATATCTTCGCAAAATTTTGTTAATTCGTTTTAGTAGAACGTATTGGTATACGTTAAATTGAGAATAATTATTATTAAAGCAGCGTGCTGCCCTTTTCGGGGATAGATAGGTGTTATTAATGTATGTAAAATGTACTCTAGACAGGAAAATAATATGCAAGAATAAGGCTTGGATTTACAACTATCCGCTTTTCCTGTGATAATTCGACAAAATTGCATTATTTCTCTGTGTATAATAGTACAGAGTTAAAACTTGTCCAAAATGAAAAAAAAAACCTATTTGTTGTGTGTAAAAACGATGCGACTACTCTGGATCCGTACCTATATAATGAAAAAATATAGAGAAAACAGAGCTCAGTAAGTCAAGTAAATGTCTAATACTAAGAGCAAATAAACCAAGTTCAACATTATCGAACATCCAGATCGTTACTACACGCAAAGTAAACAGCGGGAGTGACATAAGTGGCCAAACTACACCATGATAGAAAACCCTAATCCCGCGATCCCCAGGCTGCCGTTACCGAAACTCCCGTGAACTCGCCTCCCTAGGGCGAGATAAAAATATTTCCTTCGGAAAAACAAACAAGTTAAAGGGACAGGAAGGTTTCGCATAGTCATGCGGTGCTTCAAAGGAGACAATGTGACGTGATGCGGCGTGATACTTGCTTTCTGCCGACACAAAGAAGTTGAACGTAAATATATACATGTTCCCGTTTGTTTGAGAGGGGGAAGTCGAAAAAGTGTCATATAATAACGTCGGTTGTTTCCATTGTGCGATTTGCCTTAATATGTTGACTTTACGGTTTCTTTTGGCTCGCTTAAAATTTTCCCGGCCTACTTATCGAATGCGGCGTTAAATTTGTTTCTAAGAGGCGCTTTTCTTGTAAACAAAGTGTTGTGAATTGATTTTATAACGTGGGCCGTATTCATAACTTGAAACCTACATAATAAAAACAGATTTAACGCTCAACGTTGATCTGTAAATATCGCAGCCTACTGAAAGACCTTAACGTTTCGCCATTTGGTGATGGCAGATCAAAATACGGTTGTCACCGGCTGGTGACAATTGCATTTTCCATCTCTTTATCTCTCCCTAGAGTCTGTACTAGGCGTGTAAGAGTAAAGACAGCAATGAATAATTGACATTAGCGTTCATCTGTTACCACCTAGCAATATACTGGGATGTAAGTGCCCAATAGACGGCTATAGGCTCACCACATGGGCACTGGTGTCTATTACTCATCGCTGTCTTACTGCCGCACTCAGAGACGTCAAATAACGTTAATGAGTACTTAACGTCAATAAATGACAATTCAAAACTAGTCGCTACTCTTGCCGGGTCTATGGTCTATATTTTAATGAAAATTTGTGACATTAAATACTCATTAAAGTTAATTGACGTCTCTGAGTGCGGCAGTTGATCCTCAGCAAACTTGTAGTGATGACAATTATTTAATATTTTTTATAATAATAATGTTAACGGCATTAATTATTGTGTTCCGACAATGCGTGATAAGATGGCCAGCCCATCTGTGGTTAAGGGTTCCAGGTTAATCGCAATTCCATCTTCATTTCACCTGATGGCAAGTGACGATAAGGGCTTATCGTCACTTGCCATCAGGTGAAATGAAGGGCAAGAGCTTCCCTGTCTACTTTAAACAAAAATATTCTGTTCTACAGGGAACTCTAGACGAGCAAGTGACAAAATAATGTCGTATGTACTGTCAACGTCGCGAAAACCCGCTTCCGATAGCCAGATGTGTGTTGCTAGCTGTACCCGATGAAAATTTCACGCCCGAAAGGAGCAAGCGCGGCTTCGGCTCAATTGATTACTTAGTACCTACCTACAACATTAACATAATTAACAATTCCATTAAAACACCAATGAAGATCCAAATTTGTAATCGGCGCGATCCAACATCGCTGTTTAAATACAGATACGGTGGGTTGAGTCGGCGCAAATGGCAAATATATCTCAGCCGTTGCTGATCCCCCAGCCACGCTATCGGCATTTTCCATAAAACAGAACATAATAACCCCATATCTCTTTATCACTCACACGCCGCTCATTATTTTGAAAATGTCTGTGGGTTCCCATGTCGCTTACTCTCAACATCGGATTATTGACCATTAAAAAAGTACACAAGCCTTACTGATAATAATATCACCAAAGGTTAACGGTAGGGGAAGGTGTTCCAAAGTAGACATACTGACTAAAACGAGTATTTTCGGTAAAAAAAAACATCTATTTGCCAAT
Organism: Cataclysta lemnata; assembly: GCA_963931975.1. Taxonomy (NCBI): domain Eukaryota; kingdom Metazoa; phylum Arthropoda; class Insecta; order Lepidoptera; family Crambidae; genus Cataclysta; species Cataclysta lemnata. The sequence goes on along the minus strand of OZ008355.1, from coordinate 7,460,391 downwards.
ACACAAGGTGAGAGGAAGGATTTCAGTTCCTATCTCCTTGACGGAGCAGATATCGAGGCTGGCGAGTATGCCATGTATAATTAAATTTTCAAAATTATTTTGTACAGGAAAGTGTCCATTTTAGGCAGCGTATCTGCTCTGGGCAACCTTCCCTTATCTACGTTATTTTTATAGCGTTTTTTTCGGATATGGAACGAATTTTAAAGGGTAGTTTTACCATTGATATTATGACGGTAACTTAGAGCCACACATATTCATCAGCTTCGTACCCAAGATTCAATAGGCACTGAAACTATCGGGGGTTGTTGCAGCATGTTTTTCTTTCATTCATTTCATTATCAGGTTTCATCGAGCTATCCACTCCTTTTTAATTAATATAATCCATCACACCGAAATGAATACTAACCTTCTTTAGCTAATGTTGGTGGTTTTCCGTCCCCCATTGGGTGTTCAAATGTGTTTTTTATACACTGGGCATTCTCCCTTTCGACTTATAGAACACCCTTAGGGTAAGCCAGGGCTGGCAGATTTTACGTTATTTTTTTGCACCCTTGCTAGCATGGGGGATAAATCACAAGGCAATTGAGAATCGCAGATAATCAAATAATGATTTGAAATAATAATCCTGGACAAAAACAATCGATAGATTGTGTGTTAATGGATCGATATAATCAGAAATAACAAAGTGAATGTTTAGTTAGCGTTTGATATAAGATAATGGTAGACAAATATTCTACCTAGAATAGAATAAGAAGAAGCTGACTAGAATTGCCATAAAAGCCAGAAAAATATATTTACACTGTTTATTTTACTATACCCACGACAACTAAAATCGCAGATTTATTATCATGCCTAGCAATCTACGTCACCTAAATTTTAGTCATAGATTAGGTATAAAACCTCCCCATATTTTATTTTATCTGTGCTTTTTAACGGGTACGAAGCGACAAACTCGGGAACGGTCATAATTTTTTAACGGTTACATTAATATAGACAAGTTTTTTCCGAGATTTTGACGGGGATATGCAGTTTGGTATTTTAAATCTTACGAGGAAACATTAAGTGTAATGTTTTACATCTATAGCAATAAAAATGTGTAAGCCGTATTATAATGATAACTTTCCTAAAATATGGAATCCAAAGATTTTGGTGGTTAGAAAAAGAATTTCGAAAAATTATGATGATTTGATATGATGATGATTTCTAACCACCAAAATCTTTGTACTAATTTTTCTAACATTTATATAATGTTAAAATTAAAATCGAATAGTATATGGAATCCATTTTAGGAAATTTATTGTTGTTGATTTATTGAATTTATTAGTTGATTACGTAACTCCGATGTTGTAAAAATCTGTAAAATACAACCTGTTATTATGTACATTCATAATATGAAGGGAACGTTAATCACAATTTTTGCTTTATGGTGCCCCAGGGATGACGTATGTGTGACGCCATGTGTGACGCCTACGAGGGAAGTATAGGTGGTGGCCAATCTATTCGAATGAATAGAATACAAATTTCTGACAACTTCTCTTACATGTGACACTACGGTAGTAGAATAAAATACATATTTTTGACAGCTTCTTTGACATTTGACATTACGGTCGCCATGTGTATTCTATTCGTTCGCATAGATTGTCTAGAGGGACTGGTAGATCTGTACTCTTATCTGAGTAAATAATTAAAAATATTAAATGAAAATAATGAAATAGTAGGATTATTAGAAACCACAACCGTCCTTCACACTTCCCAATCAATCTCAAAGCAACCTGAACATTCAGATCTGAGAGTGATTTTAGAAAATATTTTCTCATCGTCAACAGTGTCCCCCGACTGAGGAAATAGCGACAGTCTCCGCTTAAGTGGATGGTACCCACGTCAAGGACTTAAGCGGGGTAAGAGCACCCTTAGGAAGGGCGGCACGATGACAGGTCAGTCCCTTCACAAACAATGCCCGTAAAAAAATATATATTTTCAAGCACATCTAGACATGTGACGTTATTACTTTTTCGCTTAGCGAAATAAGATTGTGTCGGGCAGACCGCTGGTGAGGCAAGTACTGGCTACGGGTTAGTAAGCCAAGTAATATTCGTAAGGGCCAGCCATGGGATGGGTGGCCGAAAATGTATCAGATATTAGGCATACATTTTTAGGCGCCTAGGACTTGTGACCCAAGTGTAGGTTTTTTAAAATAAAATTTTCACGTAAAACTCGACTCATCTTTCCGTCATATTACGAAACGCTATCGGTTAATTTAGTGTGCGACGCAGCAGCATAGAGTGGTCTACGTTTAAGTACCCCTACTGTGAGCGGGTCGTGAGGGCCCTTATAGGGGTGAGACACGATGACAGGTCACCCCGATACAAGGGTAAGGATTAAGTATGCTGAGTTGGAGCAATTATGTTGGTTGGTGTGAGACGAGATGAAAGATGAGTATCTCCTGCCAGTTTTCAATGTGGTGTTGTGAGAAACTAGAAAAGAATTGAGCCCTATTTATTAAGTATTTTCTATAAGAACTCTACACTGTGTAACTCGGATATAGGTACTTTACTTATGTTTATTATTTCTTTTAAATGTAAAATTATTCAATGAATATATTTTTGGAATTCCTTTATAAAAATTTGGAAGAAAGCTTTCAAAAATTCATGTCCTAATGCACTAAAGTTGCCATAATGGCCGTTAACGTTTAAATTGTTAACCAAAAAGAGTTTACAGAAACAGTGCAATGATAAGCATTCAAATGGCACCAGCTATTATAAACTTTTTAGTATGTTATTTATTAATTTAGGCTTCTGTTAAGGCTCCAGCGTGTAAGTGAATGACCGAACGTACGTCAGACAGATTTACCTAATGCGACAGACACAAAAGATGATGTCACTTAGTACTTAGCTGCACTAACGAGCTTAACAACTGTATTATAGAACATCTTGGCTGCTCTTGAGAGGTTTCAGGAAACGGGCTAAGCCGTCCTGTGCAGACGTTTTGTTCAGACTGTTGTAAACTAACCGAGCTACTTCAATATGACACTTATCACGTTGCACTAAGGTGCATACAAACTTAGAAATGGCATACTCGACGTGTTGTCCTCCATACCCTACTGCGGTCTCAACGGTAATTGTGTTACGCGAACTTCAACTTTATTTCTTAAGTAGCAAGGATAGTGTCGAGCAAGAAGTTCTGTATGGAAATTGTTTGTTTATGCCGTGTTTAAGTCCTTAATGGGTTTCGCGTTCCTTCGCTTACTTTATTTGACTTGCCGTATGACGAGTGGGTTTGTGACGTGAACATTCAGTATTTCCATCAAGATATTAATAATTTATTTACTCGTAGTCAAGAAAAATGCCTTCGAAGTGTGTATTTTGATCCCCTATATCTTTCTTCTCGTTATCACTGTCTTAAGTGAAGTACAGAAGTCCTTATTTAGTATACTTCACTTTTTATAATGAGTAGGTGGGTGGTTCACATATAGAATAAGCATATCTATTTATAAACCACAGACATTAATTCATTTATTCAAAGTAAAAGAAACTCACTTTTTCTCTATCTTATAATCTGTCTAAAGTCATAAACAATAAAACTGTACAAAATCCATCTGAGTTATCAAATAACTGTCTATCAAAATACCTGATGAGGCAAAAATATCCCCACTCTACTCACGTTTTACTGTCCATAACAAGAAAGCGTGATACAATCCCTATTTCCGAAGCCATTTTTCACGGAGGCCGACACAATTTTTTGTCTAATACCTCTGTGTGGGCAATAAATTGAATTCAAAAATCTTCGGATAGAAAGGCATTCGGTGATATACGATGTCAATATACCCCCGGAAAATATTGAAACGGACATGCCGCGACAGTCGCCTATAAAACCTAAATTGCCACAGGAAAACGCAAATATTTTTCGAATCGGGCAACTTTTTTTGTGTAGGTACTCCTGTTTTGAATAACAATAGCTTTGTGAACGATGGCCGTTTTAATATGGAACTGTAATAAAGCTATTGAAACAATGAGACGAATGTACGGGGTTCGGACGTTGATTGAAAGCTCAACTGTAGTGGGAGAATTTAGTTAGATGGTATCTACCTACCAAATCTCACGGGGCCAGCGTGGTGAGTCATGGCCCATTCTCCGTATATTCTTCCATTCATAGGGATGGCCTGTGCCCCAGTAGTAGGGGCTGGTGATGATGATGATGATGACAAATCCGATATGCGCTCATGCCTCACAAGTCCCTCGCTGACATCAATAATTACGATAACTTATTTTTATATTGATATTGGCAAAATGCAACGCAGAGAATTCTCTAGGATTTATTTAGTCCAGCAGATAGCTACATCACCAAAATTGCCACCGGAATAAGCAAACATTTGCCCGCCGGAGTCACGGCGAATAGTTTTATTGATGTCTTCGCGAGCGAGACTGAATTTACTTTTCATTACTATAGAAGTTTGTCCGCAAACAGCTCAACACTCGTTCCGAATGCTCCGTCGTTCGAAAAAAAAACCTGTGTAATGTCTGCCACTCCGCGCGCAAAACGGAATTTCTTAAAATACCCTCCTGCTGTCAGTAGCTTTTACAGACTCAATAAAACAAAGTTCCGATTGCCATTTGGAAAAAGCAAAACTTTAAAAGGAATTGATAACGCCGAGACTTTTTACTTTCATTTGCGAAAGGCAAGATCTATCTACAGACCGTGCGTTTTGCCGATGGAAGGTCCGATTGAATCTTGCATTTGTGATGACTGCTATTGTTTAGATTGAGAACAAAGAAGCAATGGAAACGCTCCTCCCCTTGTTTTGGCGGCATTTTGCAAATTCCTAAAGAAAATCTTTAAAGAAATAAACTGCCAATAAACAGGGAATTTTTATCAAAGGGACGACAGGGTTGAATTAAAAAAAAAACAACTTGAAAAATTCTGAAATATACCACCAATACTTGCAGCCCAAAATAACTTGTTATTTTATGTTACCTGTTTCCTATAAATTGCAGACAATTAAACTAGAATTCTCAGACTTTTATGTGGAAAATTTACACTTATTTTTTTTATAAGGAACCTAAGTAGATGAAAATACCTTTACAACAAATTACATTTCTTTTTTATTGAAGACATCGAGCATATTTTCGAAAACAACTAAACATGAGCTGAGCCTATTACAAATGTTTAGCTAAGCAACCACCCAGTTTGTCTCGTAAAACGTGAACGTACTATTCTTAGGCAAAAAAGGAAAAAAGACCCAAGTAAAAAAAAAACAAACCGCTCTCGACGACATCTTTTTTTTTTCTAAAATATTTATCCGAAAGCTCCAGAGGCACGGCGATAAAGTTAATAAGAAAAAAGTTGCCACAAATTCTCGTCACTGCACGGAGTGGATATAATAAAAAAAATCCCTTTAGACTATTTTCCATTATCTGGGACGTCTATCGTAGGTCCGATGGTCAACGTTTTATGGGTGGAGCTGTCATCGTAAGTCCTTATTAAACCTCCGGGACGGTGTCTTGCGCTTAATTGATTTAGAGTGCGACCACGTCAGGCAGCCATCTTTGTTTCAGTGTAAGAATTTTGTTCACTGAACTCGAGCATGTTTCGTGAATCTATTTGATTATCGCGTGATGTGTGTAGCGTTTTTTATGAATTAATGTTAGATAATTTACGTTCGTATAAAAGAGGAACTTAAACTACTATGTGAAACGATTCGAATCATTTTCAAATACTTTTATGAAATTTGGAATTTAATGACTTTTAAAATAAAACAATATTCGATAAACAATTAAGAAAATAAGTATTGATAGATGTAAAAGTACTGTTGTGTGCTTACGAGGAATTCAGAGGATAACGGAACAAACAACAAATCGTTACGTGTTGTTACAATACAATTTAACAAAATAAACAAATACAAATTAACTGTCCACCGATTATTGTTAAATCGTTATCTTTACATCACGAAAGTTTACTGAGCTTTCGTATTCCCCACGAAAAAAGTTAGGACGATATAAAAAACGATTACGATTTTTTTTTAAACGTTAGAAATGTGGTTGGCGTGGAAAATAAAACCGGCTTTTTAGTTCCCTTTGTTAGCAGTTTTATTAAGGCTTTTAGACACCCCAAGCCTATCGTAATTGATTTAAGAGTACAAGGATTTCGATGTCGATGAAACACGCAACGATTGTCGCTCGATCATAGCTTGGTTTATAGCTTTCACAATTTTGGGCACGTTTTACATAATTGCCAACTCACTTTACAAAGCTCTGAGGGATAATATGGGTGGAATAACAAAGATGAGGGAAAGAAAATGTAAAAAAAAAACAAGGAGTTATATTACAGGAACAAAATCATTTTGATTTTGGTACTAAGAGTCAAAATTAAAGAGTATTAATAATTTTGATTAACAATAGCATCATCATCAAGCTCTTAACTACCACATTGCTCGCTCTCTTAGGGCCGGTTTTTGGACGCATAGTTAACTGTTAACCAATTATTAAAAATTGTTACTTATCTTTAAATATCACTGATATTTAACAATTAGTAACAATATCAGACTAATATTTATCCATTAGTAACATTAGTAACTAAAATTGTTACTGATGGTTATGTATCCGACTTATATTTAGAAATTAGTAAAAGTTTTTAACAATTGGTTGAGTTAACTATGGATCAAAAAACCGGCCCTTAGAATAAGAAAAGACAGGGTGAATGCTGTAGGTCGTAATAAGCAAAAAAATAGTTCTACGAGGCAATACAAATCAAGGTTTCAAGATTCTACGATAAGATCTACTTTTAACTTTCTCATAAAGCCCAAAGTAACCAGCTTATACGCCTATTTTATGGAAACTAGATGATAGACAAATTAAAATAATAATTGTATAATAAAATATCTTCTTCTTCCTGCCCTTATCCCGCTCTAAGCGGGGTCGGCACAACATGTCTTCTTCTTCCACTCCTTTCGGTCCTTCACCAATTTCTCATCCACTCCTCTCGCTATCATGTCCTCCTTTACACAGTCCATCCATCTCTTCTTTGGTCTTCATCTCCTCATCACTCATAAACATAATTATTATAAAAAAGTCAGGACTCTAGAATATTGTCCTCCTTTTGAAATAAAAAATCAACGTAGGCAATGACGCAAAAAAAAAAACACATTCCATTGTATAATATTAACCCTTTATTTCATTTTTGAGCATAATTAAAGTGCTCGGAAATGGAAATCATTCATTTGATCACTTACCAAACAATACACAAATTTATAAATGGTCAGTAATTTTCATAATGTAAAACAGTAATATCGAGTATCGAGTTTGGTGAATTTAATTGTTTACCTCGTTGGCAGCTGTTTTTCAAATCCAACTTCAAGTGTTTATGTCGTATTTTTCTACTGTCGTATTTTTCATAGTACGAGAAAAAAACAATATCTAAGGATATTTTATGTACACCTACTTCATGATCTATCAGCCTCCATTCCTATAATACTGACATATTCTTTGCAGTTTTTCAATGACTTACTTAATTACGGTCACCTGTCATAACATTGACTAAATCGCATAGAAATCGTCAGTATTTATAGAATGATCGCTAATACAACATAAAGTAAAGACAATGAAATATCCTTAGTTAATAGTTGCTTAACATATATTTAGTGGTGGGCCGTGGACAGTCAAATATCTCGACAGAGCTTCGCCACGGCCAATCGAGCCGAAAGTGCTCCAGTTAATTTTATAAAAGAGTTCACATCCCAACAAAAGGCATTTAAACGCAAAGGAAGCAGAAAAGGACGGAAGAAAAATGAATGATTACAGCAAAAAGGGCCATCACAACGGATGATAAACGACCTTAATTCGCATCCTATTCCTGTTTTATTACCGCTGGCCGATTGTAAAAACGTATTAGGGGGCGTTACGCTTCAGGACACACTAGTTGACCTTTTTATGCCCAGTAGTGGTCGTTTATTGTAATTTATCGACGCGTTATTGCTCAGGTGACGTGTTGTCTGTAAAACGTAACACGATTTGGGAGTCTATTAGACGATTAAGCAGTAATTTATGGCTCTAGTGTCTTCCGCTATTGGTGTGATTAAAAAGCTTTTACGTAAATCGACTTTTGATTCATGACGGCCCCCAGATTATGATGTGATTCTAGTAAAAGGAACGCTTGACGTTAAAAATTTTTGTGGCGTATTATCAGATAGCATTCGGTTCAACAGAAGTCTGTATTAATGTAATGGCGACTCGGCACGAACTTACTCGTCAACGGACCAAAATAATGTTTACTTCGAAGCGAATTAATTTTTTTCGCCGTGTGCTGACAGCAGGGCAGAATACAATTTACAATTCGTTGGGATTGTGAATTCTTACTGACCACCAATTAGCAATGATACACCAATAGGGGTTTATCGCTCTTACTTTCAATATAAATAAAATAGGTCAATAATTTTTCTAACATTTCTTGAAGATTCAAATAGTATTTAATTAAACTTTCAATATAATTTAATCTATTCACCAGTACCAGGCTTAATAGGGCATGTAATTGTCAATCTCGAGAAGTACAGACTGCATAATCTTGAGAGGTGCTTGAGATAGCAATGCTCGAATGATAATTACCATGTTCTATCATTGCTCGATTTGCGACAGGTACAAATGTTCTTTACTCTGTGAAAATCTTCTTATCATTTCTTCTAGCAATGAAATAAGTTCCCGCTTAGAGGGTTTTTCAGGAGATAAATGTGTTCTGCGGCTCATTTCCGTACCTCGTCCACAACGAGCCTAATATAATAGGCAATTTTATCTACACAGAACACTGCTAATAGGAGGGGTGGCTGGTTTAAAAAATATGTCACCGCATCACGTATTCAGTGTTGCGGGATTATTTTTTATTCTCTTTTAAGCGTTTATTAATATTGTCTGGATCGAATTATAGATGGTGTTACTGTATCGCAATATTTGCCAGAGGTGGTCACTAGATGTCGCTAGTGATAATTGTTTTGAGGGTAGTAACAAATTTTGGATCGGGGGCATACTCGAAATATCTCTTTGAATGCAAGCAAACCTGTTACCGTATTCTGAAATCAATACGATTAAATCGAGATATTGGAGAGCTATGGGAGAGCCAGGACAATTTCGTTATACTTTGCTGGCACTACATGGCTTAGCCCCTAAATTATCTTTAACTTTGCATAGCTTATATCAATATTGCTTCACGTATACCGGTAGAACTACACAGTGAGTTGCGACTGAGCTGACTCTGTATTTCAAAATATCGAAATTGTTGTCCTCATTAAGGCCTAACCAAAATTAGACGAGGGTTCCAATAGACACAATTTGGGATTTCGTAATATAATACTGTGGTAATGAGATGTCTGAAAATATAAAAATAGACGGCACGTTCCGAAAATAAAAGTCAATTATTAAAAAAGCAAACAATTTGTGGAGGCTATCAGTCTTCCCTTCAAGTTTAAGTAAGTCATTATAATGGGCAGTTCTGTTAGGTATAATGATGTCCACAATCCAATTGTCCTTGACACACATTGTTGGTAATGACTTGCACTAAAATGTCGACATGGTTTTCCAAATTGACAGAGTTTTTATTTGGCTTGTTACTTATTTAAGTTTATATGTAAGTGTTGTGCGTCTGGTTTCGTATGATACTGAGGAATTAAATAGACCGTGTGTTGACGACAGAGAAGAACACAATTGTCACCACCGCTACCTCTTTCGTAGTGGTGGAGGTAGCTAGCCAGACGGACTTTTGAAAGTCCTACCACCAACAAAAAAATACATACATACATACATAAATCACGCCTATATCCCCGAAGAGGTAGGCAGAGGTGAACTAGCACCCACGTTTCGCCAGTTATGTTAGGTCCCATGTAATGGGTGGCGAGCCTTTTGCCATATATCGGGCACAAAAGTTGCAGTTCGCAGTACATTGCTAGGTGGTAAGAAGAACGCTGCTGCCCATTCCTCATCACTCATTTATCCTTAGTCGCCTTGTACGACACCCACGGAAGAGATTTGGGGTGGTGACAATTGTATTCTACTCTGCCGTCACCACACGGTATATTTAATTTCTCAGTATTATACGAACAAAAAAATAGTTATATATTAATATAATTAACAATTGATATTATGTTCTGTAACTTAACTATGGGACTGTCAAATGACAAGCAACGCTGTGAAATGTGTATTTGCAATTTGACATTACTAAACAGTTGAATTAACGCAGCTAATCCAAGAAACTTCGCCAGGTTCCACTGAAAGAATCTCTTAATTGTAGTCATAAAAACTCATTGCAGTGCCAAGCCTTTGTGAGCAAAGAAACAGCTCATTAAGCCGTCTAGAGTTCCTTGCGAGCTATTAAAGGGAGCCATAAGAGTAGGTAAGTGCCCTGCAAATAGGGTGAGCGAGGGGATTTCCCTCTTGATGCTTTTTGATATTAATCAGCCATATGTAACGAGACACGTCACGTGTTTTGTTCACTAATCTGTTTTAATTAGATTTCCAATATTAAACAAGAGCCAAAAATAGGTTGTAGGCGTGGTTAATTAGATAATTATTTAGCTAGGCGATAGCCTCGCCCCCTATTACATGGAACAAATCAAACTTGGTGATAGCGAACTGTGTTTTGCACTGTAATAATGATGTAGTTTAAGCACTGTACTTCCATAACGCATGTTAAAATAGGCCAGTTATACCAACACGTTAAATGGGGCTAGTGTGGGTTGATTCGTTGTTATATTATTCTACTGTGATACCGAGCTTTTTACATGATTGTGTTAGTGTCAGTATTATTGAATTAAAGCCTTTTTATAATAATTTGAGTGCTGACAGCTTAGCAAAATACAATTCTCTTGTGATTACCACTGTCCCCAATCTTTCCTGCCGGTGTACACGGCGATATGGTAATAGGAGGCATGCCTATTGCCATCTATCGAGCACGTTGATTGCAGAACAGACAGATAGTTAAATGTTTCTATTTTATTAATTCATTACAAAGAACTTTTGCTCTTTATAATATAAATCAAATTGAAGACAATGTATGTGATTTTGCTCAGAACGGCCTTTTGTGTTATTTCCGTTTCTTTTTCTGGAATACCGACAAAGGAAGCCCAGTCTATACAGCCTTATCTGTGGCTTTCTTTTTTCTTATTAGCATGAAGCAATGCAAATGTACAGGCTCCCCGTCGGGAGACACAAAAGGTCTGCGGATACACCAAAAAATAAATTTTGTGCTTATTCAGGCAGCTTAATTAAGTCACATTTTTAACAATTTTCCGAGCGTCGCAGAAACGCCATATCTTTGATCGTGGCCGCTTCAAATCTAGACTTTTGCGTTTAGTTATGCACATACACAGCAATCACTATAGCTCTCAACAATGTCTAAGGATATTTTATGTCCACTTACTTTATGTTCCATCAGCCTCCATTCTTACAATACTGACTATACTTTGCAGTTTTTCAATGACTTACTTAATTATGGTCATCGGTTCGTAACATTGTTTGCTTAGAAATCGTCAGTATTTTTAGAATTATCGCCGATACAACAGAAAGTAAGCAGCGGACGCGGGTTCGATTCCCGCCTCAAGACCATAATTTTTCGAAATTCTTTTTCTAACCACCAAAATCTTTGTAGAAAGTAAAGTCAATAAAATATCCTTAGGTAAAGTTTATGAGTGTAGTGACTGCAGAGAAAAATACAGTACTTCCTACCCTGCCTCTCTCATGGGTATCGTACAAGGCGACTAATATAATTATAACGAGGAATGGGCAGCAGCGTTCCTGGTGCATGATTAAGCAAATTACTGCAATTAACGTGTCCTTAAATGGCCATAAGGTCGCTCCCTATATACACATTTTATTAAATTTTAATTTACATAATTATTATATTATGTCAATGTTAGTTTACATAGAATTATTTTGAAAAAGTAGCCACATTTCATATATTTTTTTGTATCTAACCAACATCAGATAACAACGGATGATCACTTATGGTTCGTTACCCATTGAACCTCCAAAATTCGACCCAAAAGCAAAAAGTGCCTACTTTTATTAAAACAAGAATGTACTTAATCAGTTTACTTTAGGCTAGATGATGAAAGAGGGAAGAAAAATTTGCAAAAATAATTAATTACAATATCATCGACTACATTCACGAACCTGATAATGAATGTCACAAAGCCCTTTGACCTTTAAAAGTTTTACGTCGCCAAAATTAATGGCCTATGCCACTAATTACAATTATCAATTAAAGCACGATCTCTACATACATTACGATTGAAATGAAATATAATAATTTAATGATGCAGTTAAATTAAATACCCGCGACCTGAAATGAAATTCGCCTAAACTTTGGTGCGATAAAATTATCGGGGTTAAAATATTACACAACGAAGCGTTGGTGTAAAATGAAATGAAGGGAAGATTTTCTTGTCTGTGTTCTAATACTTTGTATTAAATCATTCGCTTGAAGTCTCCCTTACCTCTATAGGTAGTATTTCGAAAATAGCATTTTGTGCTTACTTATAACTAGGGAGCTCGCTAGCGCAGTGGCATAGCGCGCTTAGCCTGCGATTGCGTAAACTAACAAAGTCGCTTAGGCCAGTCAATGGATGGTTGACCAAAATTTTATTATCTCGAGTTCCTTCGTGCTTCAGAAGGCACGTTAAGCCGTTGGTCCCGGATGCATCTGCAGTCGTTAATACCCACCAACCCGCTCTGGGCCAGCGTGGTGGGTTATGGCCCAATCTCCCTGTTTTCTTCCATCTATAGGGAAGGCCCGTGCCCCATCAGTGGGGACATTAAAGGGCTGGTAGCCTTCCCCTGTCACCTACGTTATATTATCCCACCTAAGAAAGTTAAGCCAATATTTCCTTGACCAGTTCATACGTATGCACACAATGGAATATAATATTCGCTTTGCAAGCTCGCCGTCCTCTTTGATGACGGCGAGCTTGCTTTCATAAAATGTATTGTACAAGTTCTCATGATATAATATTCCTTTTCCGTGCCAGGAGTCACATAAACATGCCCTCAATTTTTTATAAGCATCGGAATCCGTAATTGGCTCTTAGGGACATCAAAGTTTTGTTGACGCTAAATCGTCTCGATTTTGTCACTTAATCAAACAACCGCGAATGCTCTCGTGAAATCGTCTTTGATAATTGTTAAAAATGGCTACATTGTTGGTTTGTATCCTGTTGAGGTGGGAGCGAGGGGTATACCAGCTAAATCCCTATATTCATTAATAAAAGACCTTGGCTTGTCTAGAATATTCGAAAGTTCTACACTGGCCGTGTGGTGACGGCAGAGTAAAATACAATTGTCACCACCCCAATTCTCTCCCGTGGGTGTCGTACAAGGCGACTAAGGATAGATCATTGATGAGGAATGGGCAGCAGCATTCCTCTTATACCACTTAGCAATAGCAATGTACTGCGACTTTTGTGCCCGATAAATGGCAATAGGCTCGCCACCTATTACATGGGACCTAACATAATTGGCGAAACGTGGGTGCTAGTTCACCTCTGCCTACCTCTTCGGGGATATAGGCGTGATTTATGTATGTACGTATGTCTACTCTGGAGCATGTGTTTAAGGCGGCTTTCACGGAATCTTATCAAATATGGCTAGGCAGAGAGAGGTCGGGGTGACGAAGGTGAGTGTTGACTAGTTGTCAAGAGATACAAAGGTTTTGGTGGTTAGAAAGAGAATTTCGAAAAATTATGATCTTGAGGCGGGAATCGTAATCACGGTTACAACGTGGAGTATAAAGGTTAGAAGAATTTCGGCAAGTTAATTAGTGTCTTGGGTGGCCGAGCGGTCAGGCACCTGCCCGGATAGCAGCGGACGCGGGTTCGATTCCTGCCTCAAAATCATAATTTTCGAAATTATTATACTTTTTCTAACCACTAAAATCTTTGTACTAATTTTTCTAACATTTATAAAATGTTAAAATTTAAATCGAATAGTTTATAAAGCAAACCCACCATGAATCTAAGAGTTATCGTCTCATACATAAATCATACATACATACATACGTCACGCCCTTCTCCCACAGGGGTAGGCAGAGATCACTTCCTTCCACTTGCTACGATCCTTACATACTTCTTTCGCTTCATCCAATCTCATCAATCTCTTCATGCATGCCCGTCGGTTTCGGGTACTCCTGACCTGTAGGTCTACTCTGAAACTCCAAACGAATAACTCACATCTATCTGTCTTTCTCACGCCACTGCGTGTTAAATTAAGAGCGACAAAGACGCACAGACTCGATTGAACGAAATAAACTTCCGGAGTAACGCCTCAGGTCCTTTCCGTTCGGAGTTCCAGAGTAGGCCCCCTGGTCCTTTTTCAAAAGACTTTCAATTTGATTATGAAAGATCCGCCTAGGCCTTCTCCTTCCCATTTCTCCATTCACTTTTGTTAAACCTATATCGGTTTGCTTTATAATTAGAACACCCTGGCCACTTTACTTTGGTTAGATTTTTATTTGAATGTGACACCTAACATGTAAGTCGAATGATCTATCACTTACTTTGTTGCTAGAACTAATATGTCAATTATATCGTTGCACTCTGAATTTTAATTTATTTCTTTAAAAACTTTCGCCATGTAAATCCTTTTTGTCACTCTCCTTTCATCCATTCTTTCGACGTGACCAAACCATGCGAGCATCCCTTTCTCAATCCTTGTCATTACATCTTCTTTCAAACCACACCTTTCTCTTATCACACTCTTATACAATCGGTCGCTTAGCCTTACTCCACCCATGCTCCTCAACGCTCTCATTTCTACAGTATTCTATTATATTCTCATTTTTACTTTATTCTACTTTCATGCTTCTTCTCCCATAACTAACTTTCACTTCCATACATTAATGTCGGAACCAGCACGCCGTTATGAACAGCCACGAGCCTTTCTGGACCCGCTTTGGCTGTTCATAAAAGTGTGCAAAGCCCCGTTTACCATATTCCCAGCTTTCACCTGCTTTTCAATATCACTATCACACTTTCCATCTCTCGTAAATACAGATCCTAAACTACATAAATCATGCCTATATTTATCCCCAAAGGGTGGGTAGACGTGTATTAACACCCACATTACGCCTTATATTTTACGTCCTGTGGAATAGGGGGAGGACTTATAGCCACATACCGGGCACCTGAATCGTGTCAGCATATTGCTAGGTAGTACAATGTGAAGACATGGATGGCGTAGAGGGCAACAGGCTAGCCTCCTATTAGGGGAAGGTGGCTCAAAGTGGGCATACTGCTACAAAGCGGGTATTCTCGTGTATAAATCTATTTGCCAATACGCAAAGGTAGAGGTGGGAACTTTAGTCGCTTTCGGCCTCCTTAAGGAATCAGAAAAGGAGTCTGACAAAAATTCATATAAATTTTCCCAATTCACGAGTGTGTTTCCTTTTAGCCAGTATATCCTCTGTAGGCTACTTTTTTCTACATAGGACCTGACATAGACGGGGAAATGGGTTAGGTTAGACTCGCCTATATCAAACTGGTCAGTCTGGTTTTTCTTTTTAATGGCCACTTAAGAAAGATTTTGGTGGTTAGAAAAAGAATTTCGAAAAATTATGGTCTTGATGCGGGAATCGAACCCGCGTCCGCTGCTATCCGGGCAGGTGCCTGACCGCTCGGCCAACCAAGACACTGTGTCACAGTGTCTTGGTTGGCCGAGCGGTCAGTTTTCTGACATTTATATAATGTTGAAATTAAAATCGAATAATGGCCACTTTAACCTAACGTGCGAGTATAAATAAACCTTAGCCAACCCTTTTGGGGATCAACAGTGATTCATCTATGTGTAATGTCTTTTAGATCGTTTGTAATCTAAATATTTTCTACTGCGTCCATAAATAAGCTCTGACGCTTGACTGGTTTCTTTCTCACCATCATCGTCGCCTTACACGCAACAGAGTGAAATGTTGGGTTCACGGCCAATCTGATATCTTAACTTTCGACCTTGCATTATTCAATACTATCATAGAACAACATAATGGACGCCACATTTGACAGGTTATTCCTTTTTAGTACTCGGTACTTAAAATTTGCTGGGCAGTGACAACATTGTCAATTTTTGACATCTACTCTGACATTTATGTATGTATATGTATGTATGTACTGTAACAGTTTAGACACGACGGTCGCCATTGAGTTTTCTCAGCAATTCGAACGAATATAATAAAAATGTATGAAACTGATTCATTCTATTCGTTCGGATAGATTTAACATTTGTCTAGGGTGCAGCCGACTGAATCTGTAGGCGGCTCAATGAAAGATGTTGTTGTTCTTCTATGACTTTAATGGATATCGCAGGTTGTGCACGAATTAAATAAAATGCAACGCACATAAACACGTCAGGAGCAAAAAGGGACGAATGAATGAGGCTACAACAGTGTCGCCAGTATATAAAAAAATATTTGTTGGGTTGCCAACAAATCCATTGAAGTTATTTCCCAGTGTGGTTGTAGTTTAACGTGCTTTTGGCTGTACCTACATCGATTTTTACACATTGACACGATAAATTGTTAAAAATCAACACTTTGTGATATTTTTTTTTTAAATGGCTGTTTAGGTATTAAACCAAAACAAGTCGCCATGTGGTCTTCAGTTATGGTATTTCAGAGCCTGAAACACGTTGGGAAAGCGTGAAATAACTTCATAAAGAAGGCAACAACAAAAACTTACAACGACCATTAAAATTAATTCAAGTGCAGAGTCTGTCTGAATAAAGAAACTGCGCGAAGTTCGCAGTTGACGAAGTCTCCACTAATGTGTTGTGCCAACAGCTGTGCATTTATGTAATGGGCCTTTTTCTTTACAGATTTATTTAACTTAACAGAAAAATAAGTTTCAAGCCTTGAAATAAGTTGTTTGTCTTTGAGGGTAGCTGGAGATGTTTTGCGGTCAAAAAAGTTATTCACATGTTTTTAACTTCAAAATCAAGTTACCCGCATTGGGTCCTAGTGATGGCCCATTCTCTATCTTTTCATGATATGAATGCCATTGAAGAAATAATACTCACCTAATAGAAATCATCATCATCATCATCATCAACATCACCAGCCCTTTAATTTCCCCACTGCTGGGGCACGCGCCTTCCCTATGGATGGAAGAATATAGGGAGATTGGGCCATAACCCACCACGCAGGCCCAGTGCGGGTTGGTGGGTATTAACGACTGCAGATGCAGCCGAGACCACCGGCTTAACGTGCCTTCCAAAGCACGGAGGAACTCGAGATAGTAAATTTTTGGTCACCCATCCTAAAACCAGCCTAAGCGAACTTGCTTAGTTTACGCAATCGCAGGCCAGGCAAGCGCGCTATCCCACAGCACTAGCGAGCTCCTCATATCC
Organism: Cataclysta lemnata; assembly: GCA_963931975.1. NCBI lineage: Eukaryota > Metazoa > Arthropoda > Insecta > Lepidoptera > Crambidae > Cataclysta > Cataclysta lemnata. Next base: position 7,443,031 of record OZ008355.1, on the reverse strand, counting down.
TCCTGTATAATAGAAATAGTTCATAAAAAATAGATGGAGCAAAACAACGATGGACAGGTCATCTAGTTAAAATATATAAAGATATATCGGCATCCGCTCGCGCAGTGGTTGATTAGCTCTCTCAAATAGTAGATCATTGCAACGACAGACAAAATAGATTAACGAAACTATATAAAGAGGAAAGAAATAAGTGATAGTAAATTTTTTCCGCATTATTATTTAGACATACAAAATGATAAAATGCGACTTCTTTATACACTTAATGTCTCTAATTATTCTCTTTTACGCGCACAACCACAGCCATTTCTAAGAACAAAGCGCCTTCGCCACGTCAAATTAGCCAAAGAAAATATTGTAAACAGCTTATTTAGAACAGTAAATCGCCCCAGCTATCTGTGTTCCTTAAATCATCGCAGCCTTATCGCGGAAAATAACGGTTCGCCTTATCTCGGAACACAATCGACGATGCTCTGTTCCGTTCAGTTATTTCCTTCTGTTAAATACGCTTTTCAAGTGGGGAAAAAAAACGTGTTTGTTTTACAAACGGTCCTATTCGACCTTTCAACGGTCTTTTCGTGGGCAAATTAACGCTTCTCTAGTTACTTAAAATTCTTCACGGGAGTGAGAGATAAAAAAAATATTATGGCGTAACGTAATAATTTTTCGAGTTAATTAGGGTGGGTAAATGTTATTGGGGCCAGGTGTGGGGTTTGTGCTTTGCACCTTGCGGCTTTGTGATACGGCAGCTTTTAAGCTGTTCCAGCGGTTCAGTTAAGAATGTGATAAGCTTAGTGCAAGAACAGGTATTATTTTCTTTTCTATAAAGGCCATCATTATCATCAACATCAGAAAACCTTTTACTGCCGCACTCAGAGACGTCAATTAACTTTAATGAATATTTAATGTCAAAAATTTTCATTCAAATCTTGACCATAGACCCAGCAAGATTAGCGACTAGTTTTTAATTGTCATTTTTTGACGTTAATTACTCATTAACGTTAATTGACGTCTCTGAGTGCGGCAGTTAATGTTCCCTATGCTGGGACACAGGCCTTCTCCAATGGAATAATATAGGGATGTGGCCCATAATCTCTATTATATTCAAGAAAGGGCAAAATGATTTCAAGTGTAAAAAGAAAACAGGTTACAGAATTATTGATTGTAACTAAATCAATAATTCTCATTCATATCATCAATAAAAACCTCTGGTTATTTTCATTTCGTGGTAGAAGTATTTTAGTGTATAATTACGTATGCCATCTGGTTACGGCAGAGCAATTGTCAACGCCCTAATTTCACCTGCGAGTTTCATACAAGTCAAAAATAGTAATATGAAATGAATCACCGTTTGGTTGCTAGCTATAATAATTCTTAACATGTAAGCACACAAATGAGTTGATTATAATGGAATGTTAATAGGGTTTGTGATTAAACATAAAATTAAATTTTAGACTCATATCTAACATCAGTAATTTTTAAAGCAGTAATTGAGTGCATAGATTTAAGTAATACATATGATTTTAAACATGAATTGAAATCAAAGACTTGTTTGGACTAAATTGGCATAATTTGTACCAAAAAAATAATGCTTTAATTTATTTTTAGTAATATGTTAATCCTTTATCCTTAAAATTTTGGATCAAATCCTTGATCCATAATTTTAGACTATATTGAGGTTTATTTTAGTAATTCCCACTACCAAAGCGATATGGACCAACTGTCGCTATAAAAGAAAATAAATTTTGAAACTGATTAACGCACTTAGCAAACTTTAATTAAAGAGTACTTTCTTTTCAATATCACGCTTAGCCCTTCGCTTACCATATTTTCATGTAAAGTCCAAATAATTTATCAAACATAACACTTCGAACTCAATAAAGGTGACACATCATTTTGGATTGTATTCCTTTCACAGATGTTCCACAGTTGTCACGCTTCCAGAATTATTACATCAATCGTCGGTTACATTATTCATTGGAAAGAAAAATTCATTCATCAAATAAATGTATGTTCGAAAAGTTCTAGTAGCACATCACAGGAAACATGTCCTTGCGAAAAAAGCTCTTAGGAACATAGTGCTAGGGTATATTTTAAGGCGGCATTGGACCGCCTAGCGCTTTGCGTCTGTACGCATAAAATACGATTATACGAATACATGGAATCAATCATTGGAACAACTCCATATGGCATTCGAGACTCGCATATTGTACTGTCGCCGTTACGCCAGGTACGGACTTGGACTTAATTGTGATCGGATTTACCTTAATGGATGGAGTTTATTATTATAAACCAGTTTACGAGTGATTATAAATAGTGAGATATAACGAAGCAGAACTAAGAAAAACCAATAAGTGTGGTAGGGCTCAGTGAAGACCAGTGTCACCACCCCTATCATTACGACACCCACAGGTTAGTGGGTGTCGTAATAATAACAATATGATGATGAATGGAGAATAGCCCCACCCCCTCCCCCCACTTCTTTGGGGATGAACCATGTGCAATATTTGTATGGATATAATATTATGTAATATATCAATTCAATTTTATTAGAAATGTCTGGCTAATTTATTTTGATTTCAAATAAAAGTCAGAATAATTTCCAAAAAACAATGCCTTGATCGGAATCAGAACAATATTTATTTTTTAAATATTTTTTCTAATATTATATGCTCAAAAATTAAATCATAATAATTTTATTTGATCAGCGGCTCATTTAACGCGAGCATGCCTTCAGAAAAATCATGGAGAAAAGTTCCCACAGATCCAACTAACGCCGCAAAAGGCCAGAGTCACTCTTTTATAATATCGTCTGGTTTTTAAGCCGGGCGGCTCTTCTCGTCGCTGTCAAACGACCCCAATTTTTGTGTTGTCAAAAAGGGGCCAATTTACTCAACGGTTGAGTCCAATTACTCTGACTCCGTCACTGTCCAAATAAAGGTTGTATCCGAGTGGGCCCAGCGAAAAACGCGCTGCTAAACGTGGTGTGCGCCATGGCCTTGTTCCCAGGGAGATAGCCGGGGGATAATGCCGGCGTTCAACACTCATTTGTAACCCGGGTTTAATGGAAGTTTTTTTACTGCCCGTCACTTTTACATGTCGGTTTTTGAGGTCGCCTCACTCACCGTCTTCGTAAATATTACAGTGCGTCGACTGCCGCGGTAGTGTCGAGTCAACAGCTTGTACTCGGGTAAGGGCCGTTGCACACTTATCGGTGGTTAGTTAATTATTATTACTTTTGGCGGTCGGTTTGCTCGAATAATCCGATCGCTGTCTATCGTCAAGTTCGAATACTGGTAGGGGCAAATGTTTGTGATGAACACAAACATTGTGCTGGAGTAATGGTTGTTTAATTATGTTTGTGTTTGGTAGGATATTATAATAAATATTTTTATAACACAATTGCTCATAAATTTACTCTTATTACACCGTTTTAAGGTCCATAATGCAGCATATTATGCACTCGTGCATAATATATTACGTAGGGGAGACCGGGTCAAAACCGTATAGCTAAGAACAAACCTATATAAAATTGAAATAAAGGAAAGTCATACATTCATAATCAACTCATTTATTAGAGACTCTCATTGGCTATAGAAGTTAACAAAAATAAATCTTTAATATTCATAAAAACAAAAAATAATCAACAAAAACTAAACCTCAATGAAATACGATTTTGCCCCAGGGGTTGGACAAAATCGTATACTATATACGATATTGCCCCATACGTTATCAACGTGAAGCCAAACAACCAAAACATTCGAAACAATCCATGTCATCTTCATCCCAGCCAGTACAGCCTTCGTGTACTCATCCTTTACAGGTAATGCACTGAACTCAACCTTCATCCACGCGACTTGCGTAATATTCTTCCTTACAATATATACAAATATTTTCAATCATATTAGTGCACGAAGTTTCAGGTTTTGATTGCTTGGGTGATTTATTTAAATCAAAGCTTGGTTTCTTCTTCTTGTCCAGGGTAATTAATTCTTCTTTATACGGAGAAGACGTCACCACTAAAGTTTTACCTTTACGATGATTGGTTTGTCTTCTTTTTTCACTATTTATTCTAGGTATAGGAATGATATCTGAAGGTGTTACGAATGTTTTACATTGTTTATTGTTTTGCCTCGTTTGGTGGAGTAGATTCACAAGAGACATTGCATTGTAATAAAAACCTGCTCACAAAAACATCATTATATATTAATTAGGACAAAACCGTATACTAGCCGATTTTACCCCGTACGGTTTTGCCCCACTGACCATAAACAACATATTTCATCATACACTTTTCTTATAATGTAGACCCGGCACCAGAATATTGTCGATAATTAAGTAAATACACACAGTTTAACGTTAATAACACTGTACTTACCTAATTATTATAATATTATTCACAATTCAAACTTTCGTTAACGATAAAATTAGATCAAAACACATAAAAACAATATTTAAGTGATATATTGTTAACGCTCGTACGTGCAGCGACAAGTGTCTGTTGACAGATTGACCCTATTGGCTACTTGCTGTGGTCGGTAAATTCGCGGTTAATTCAAAATAATAACAGGCACAGCTATACTGTACCGTTTTACCCTGGTTTACGGTTTTGTACGGGTCTCCCCTACTAATGCGTAATGGTATATTTTTAATTTGCTTTTTTTTTTGTTAAATTCTCCCTATATTTTTAGGGAAGCATAGGGTCTAGCCCATACAGCCATGTCTTTAGTATGTTTAGTCTGTATTCATTTGTGTGAAATGAATAAAAAGGAAATAAATTTTACGTTTAAACAGGGATGTCACACATTTTAACGCATCTAGGGAGTGTTCAGCGCGAATTTAATGGTAACAGAGTTCATGATGGCGACTGATGAGGTAGTGAAAACCACTATAAAATTCATCACGAGACTTATTTTCAATAATTCCTCATAATTGAACGTCAACACAGGTCCTTAAGAATCAAAATAACACCACTTTCATTGCACAAAATCCACTCTGAAACAATTTTTGAATTAATGAAACAAATTAAAGCCGTGTGGTGACGGCAGAGTAGAAAACAATTGTCACCACCCCAAATCTCTCCCGTGGATAAATCAATTATGAGGAATGGGCAGCAGCGTTCCTACTAGCATATACCACCTAGCAATAGCAATGTACTGCGACTTTTGTGCCCGATAAATGGCAATAGGCTCGCCACCTATTACATGGGACCTAACACAATTGGCGAAACGTGGGTGCTAGTTCACCTCTTGCCTACCCCTTCGGGGATATAGGCGTGATTTATGTATGTATGTATGTATGTATGTATGGAACAAAAATCTGACTGTCACCATTGAAACGCGCCAAGCACTTCAAAGTTTATGCTTATTGAATTTGTCTATGGACATTGAATATTTTTACGAATATTAAATTATTTTAGAGTTAAGATATTCAATTTTTACTTTTAACATTATATAAATGTTAGAAAAATTAGTACAAAGATTTTGGTGGTTAGAAAAAGAATTTCGAAAAATTATGGTCTTGATGCGGGAATCGAACCCGCGTCCGCTGCTATCCGGGCAGGTGCCTGACCGCTCGGCCAACCAAGACACTAATTAACTTGGCGAAATTCTTCTAACCTTTACACTTCACTTTGTAAGCCAACGGGTGCCCTCGCAATGTAGAAATAAATTTCAAACATTTCAAAGCAGATACTTTTACAAATACCGTGCGTTCGGTTAAGCTTGGGTTTGCTTTCTAAGCTATTTGATTTTTACTTTCAACTTTATATGAATGTTAGAAAAATAAGTACAATTTTTTTTTCTAACCACCAAAATCTTTGTTAGAGTTAAGATGATAAATAAACATTTTATTCGATGTTTATAAACATAAATTAACTTAACTATCGTATTTAGAAACACAAATTATTTTATTTTTTATTTTGCAGCTGCCTCGGATGCACAACCGGATTTTCTGTGCCTTTTGAAAGTCGTCATATTTGTTTTATTTAAATAATATTGTGTCAGAGTGATGTTTAATGTTAAAAAAATGTGTAGTTTTGTGTAATAAGTGTCTACGGCGATGAACAATATAAAGATTTTGTGAAACAAAAGTGCATTTGATGAGAAAACCGATGATCATTTTTGTGGTCGATCGACCTCGTCAGTCTCCATCAATAGGCTGTTAGTGTAAATTTGCCGACAAACTCTCCCAAAATGCATTAAAGCGTGATACATCCGCGTTTTAATGCGATTAATACTGAAGAAGGTGGACAACATCAGATGAGGCTGTATGTGCTGGTTCCCTTTGCCGTCCCAAGTAATAAGGAGAATTAAAAGAGAACAAAAACCAAACTTGTAGGCGCCATTTTCTGTAATTTTTTGGTAAAGTTAATAACAATTAACAATACAAGTTTGTTTTTTCCTCGCAATTGTGTTGAAAAACGTCGTATGCAACTCGTATGCATTGATCATTACATACGAGGCATTATTGCAAGCGCGAGCCGGAGGCGAGCGCGGTAAGGAAGCTGAGTCCCAACGTAGCATACTCGGAGCATAATATACAATTATTATTTTCTATCTATATAACAATTTTATTTAAATTGATGAAAAGGCTTTTCTTATAGAATCCACAGTGTGCTTTTAGGTACATATTTCAAGGATTTACAAGTTTTATTAAACGTACATACATACATGCATAAATCACGCCTATATCATATATACTAGCACCCACATTTCGCCAATTATGTTAGGTCCCATGTATTAGGTGGCGAGCCTATTGCCATTTATCGGGAACAAAAGTCGCAGTGCATTGATATTGCTAGGTGGTACAAAAGTAACGCTGCTGCCCATTCCTCATCATTGATTTATCCTTAGTCGGCTTGTACGACACCCACGGGAGAGATTTGGGGTGGTGACAATTGTATTCTACTCTGCCGTCACCACACGGCACTTTAATAAACTAACTTTAATAAACAGATCTGAATAAATTGATATTCATAAGGGTGAGTGAATTTATTGAACCATATTTCTCTAATCAGTAAGAGAGAGAGGGCATGAGTTAACTAAGGTGACATTTGATGAACTTGTCGTTGCTTTCGACCTTAGCGAGTTAATTGCTTATTACACTCAATAATCTTCTTACAGTCGGTTTCACAGACAGAACTAAGCTTTCTGAAGTTTAGTTGCCCATTATTTATTATTAATCTGCTGCAAATAACGGGGTCTAATCCTTCAACGAATGACATACCAGATGGTTGTATTTTTAAATACTCTTTTCATTAATTAAAACCTTGTATGTTGTGACAGCAATTTTGAATTTTAATTAATATAAGGTATTCGCTATTTAAAAACATTACTTAAAAAAATTCCATTGACGCAACACGACATTCTTTATTTATCTAACATTTACCTAAAATATTACAATACAGATTAGGGGAAGGTGGTCCAAAGCGGGCATGCTGTCTAAAGTGGTTACTCTTGTGTATAAAATAGTTTTCATACGCCCAAGGAGACAGATGAGAACTTTACTGTCCACGTATCCGCATAAGGGAGCAGTTAATAAGGCTGATCGGAAAGGGTGGAAAACATTTTATTCGATCTCTTCTTGTATTGAGTTGCTACGAGGGAGGGTCAATAAGTCCGTGACTTTTTGAATTTTTTTAACCTCTTTTTGAACCTCGACAAATTATATTTTTTGGAAGGGATAAAAAAATTGGAGAAACGTTGGACAAAGTGTATAGAGCTCAAGGGAAATAAATCTGTGTTTTATTCCAAAAGTCACGGACTTATTGACCCGCCCTCGTATGTTTAGCAAATTGATACAGAGGTGTCAGTTTATATGTAATGAATGGTCGCCATAATAATAATGTTAACAGCATTATTGTGTTCCGATAATTGATAAGATATCCAGCCTCTCTGTGATTGAGGGTTCCCGGTGAAGCTCGACTTACCATCAGGTGAGATAAAGAGCAAGAGCTTTCATGTCTAACATAAAAAAATACAGCGGGCAATCTTCCTTAGTGGACTTTAATGATATCCTAGGGGTGAATCTGGTCTAACACATTCTGTATTATTTTTGCTGCCAGGTCAGCATTTTTCATATTTAATATAAGCAAAAACGTTATCAAATTAAAAATCACCAACATTAAAACTAGATTTAAATCAAATTACATGATTATGTCAAAGAGGTTTGTGGTTAGAGAAGTTGTAGTCTTGATGCGGAACTTTTCTAACATTTATGTTGAAATAAAAATCAAAATAACAAATTATATGTGTTATAAAAACGACCGAAGGATTTTAAGCGGCTGTCAAGAAAGATATTTTTGCCATAGCGAACTTTTTTCGACTTTCATACGCAGCGAAAAGGGCCGTCCGGAATATTTTATTGTCGCCGAATGATGCACGTAGAACAACAATAAAAACGAACGAGTGAAACATAAAAAGGGTTGAATTTATTGATTCGCATTGGCGATGACTGTGTCTACGGGTTTCTCAGAAAACTCGGAACCATGGTAACATGCTGCCATACTCCTCAGTGTCTACAGATATCCTTTCAAAGGCACCCATATGAGTCACCACACGGTTGAAATTAAAAATGGCAAATAAATACACCTTGTGGGATTTATCTGTATTTTGATTGAAATGAAACTCTCTCAGAGATGCCTTCAAGAAAATGATCAACACAACAATACCGGAACAGCTGAATCTAAAAAAACCTCATTCAAATTCCAATTCGATTCGAGATTTTATCTTGCAAAAATGACAATACCTCCTTGGGCGGAAATCGCCTCAGAATCAACATCGTGACGTTTCCGAGTTTCGCAACACAACAAATCGCTATCCTAATAACGGGGTTGTTAAGGGCAAAATGGACAATCTCATTACCCCATCCGATGGCCCGCCGGAGCATTTGATTGCAAAAGTTAACTTATTACTTCTTTAAGTGACGAAATCCATTTTGGTTTCAACAAATTAAATTATTCAGAATCTTGTCATTGTTTTCGAAGACTCAAGAATGTCCCCACGATAATTGTTTGTAATTCAATTAGTTTGCGTCGGAACCGCAAATGTATTTCAAAATGGATTATATTTTGGCGTCGTCACAATTCTAGCGTAACAAGAATCGCGACCTGAGATACAGTGAAGATAATCGCAGTAGGCAAACTGTTATAATAAATATTTATACACACTTAATTATAAGTATCACGCCTATTTATCCCCGAAGGGGTAGGCAGAGGTGTATAATCACACACGTTTCGCCAATTATATAGCTCCCACATTTTAGAAGGCGAGCCTGATTGCATTATTATTGTTATAATTTCTAAACGTATCTTAATTAAGTAGCTGATGATTTAGCTATCATGGCTGCCTATTTTAGCCAAACATTTTTTATGATCATTCTTTCATCCTTGTCGGAGAAAAAACAGGTTACAAATCTATTCTACATTTTCAGGAATTTTTTTTTATTGCCTTTTAGTAAGACAAATTAATCTTAACTCATATCAGATTATCCATCGTTTGATTCATCATTTATTTTATTCTGTTATAGAAACTAGTGCAAAAATTAAAATTTCGTCTCCATTATTACGGATTACTAAAACAAAAGGTTATTTGAAGGTAATTTTTCAGAATAAAAGTGCTAAGAAGCAATTTTCCATGCGATTTTGTAAATATACTTCTGAGCAACCACACACTATGCCCAAAGCTCAGTTCGAAGCCAGTAGCGTAAACAATTTACATAATATCGTATTATCATGATATTTGACGGTTCTATTCTGCCACTATAAGCACCTATATCATTCCAATTCATCGGAAAGGGTGGAAAACATTTTCTTCGATCTCTTGTATTGAGTTGTTATTTTTTTTGCAAATTGATACGGAGATGTCAGAGTATATATATTGTAATAAAATATATTTGGGAAAAATTTATAAACTAATGCAATGTATGGATGGATGTGTATAATATTTGGTATGGAAAGCAAGAGTGCGCAGTGGAAAGATTATGTGTAGAGTGCCCTGTGACTGCAGTGCAGAATACAATCGTCACTATGTCTATTTTTCTGGCAGATGACTATTGAGGAATGGGCAGTTCGCTAGGGAACTATCTAGCAAATTACTGCGACTGACGTCCGATCAGCATCTTACAGCTGTTCAGCACTTTAGTTCTTTGTCATTCTAACGAGAGCGCATGAACAGTAATAGTTGCCACGATTATTATATTAGATATTTATATTAGTAGTTGACTGTACCCACTGTATGGTAATATGGCCTCTGACCTAACATAAGTTGGCGGAATGTGGGTGTTAATACATCTCTGCCTGGCTCAATGAAAAGGTGTGATTTATGTATCTGTGTACTCAGATTTATTGTTCCTGAGTGGATTATATGAGAAGTACATATTTAGATGCTCCCCAAATAATAGGACAGTCAACTGTCAGGAGATTCTTGTGATAAGAACAATGAAATGTGAATTTGTCTAGCTAGACCTATTATTTACGTACCTATTCGGTATTTATGATTCATGTTGAGATGTGAGATAAAAAACAGTGAGATAAAAAACAGTGAGATAAAAAACAGTGACCTGTACTAAAATGAGCGAAGAGAAAGGGAATAGAAGAAAGCAGAATGCTGTACTAACCGCTCTTAAGAGCAAAAGGAGACAATGTTGACAATAATATAGCACCATAATACTAGACAGATTTTGGGGTTAGAAAAAGAATTTCGAAAAATTATGATCTTGAGGCGAGAATCGAACCCGCGTCCGCTGCTATCCGGGCAGGTGCCTGACCGCTCGGCCACCCAAGACACTAATTAACTTGCCGAAATTCCTCTAACCTTTACACTTCACGTTGTAAGCCAACGGGTACCCTCGCAATGTAGAAATAATTTTCAAACATTCCAAAGCAGATATTTTTACAAATACCGTGCGTTCGGTTAAGCTTGGGTTTGCTTTATAAACTATTCGATTTCGAACGTGAAGTGTAAAGGTTAGAGGAATTTCGGCAAGTTAATTAGTGTCTTGGGTGGCCGAGCGGTCAGGCACCTGCCCGGATAGCAGCGGACGGGTTCGATTCCCGCCTCAAGATCATAATTTTTCGAAATTCTTTTTCTAACCCCAAAATCTTTGTACTAATTTTTCTAACATTTATATAATGTTAAAATTAAAATCCAATAGACCATAATACTAGTCTAAAAACTTATAATTCTTTAGTTCTCAAGCACTTTACAATCATGTGAGATGCAACTTTACAAATAATTGCAAACATAATTTGTGCTCTAAAGGACAATCATAATTACTGTCGCAAAAATGCAATTTGAGTCAATCTCTTTCGTATTTAAGCACCGATATTTCACCAACTTCTTAGAGAAAACAAAGCAAAAAGCTGAACAAGTAGTAAACAAACGCAAATCAGATTGCACGTTCTCGTCAAAAGCTCAATATAGGTCTTCACGACACAGGATATCGTAGTATGAAGACCAGTGATGCTGTTAAAAAATTATTGTAAATGAGCATGTATCGTATTACTAAATGATTGTAACAGTGACAAAATTATGTACACTTTAGTTGAACTCAAATAAATTTTATTTCATTTCATTTCACTTCACTTCATAAATATCATTTAATTTCACTTTACTTCACTTCACTTCATTTCATTTCATAGGTATATTCACTTGATGTTTGACAACGATCTAATTGCATTGCATTAAGGCTTAATATTGCTAGATCGAGTGTCTGGCGGGTGTATTGTTGTATGTTGGACAGTCTAACGCGTAACCCGGCGTCGCTGACGCCATTAAAAACGGAATAATGAAACACCTGCGGTTTCATCGCGGCTCCACAGATATAAGACTAAAAGCTGGAAGAGACGAATTTCTTTTTTGAATAAATACACACATACATAAGATTAATATATAAAGACCCACCCTCTTTGGGTAGATACATGTTATATACAAGTAGGCTGCAGTCTATAAAACATAAGCCAAAACTTTAATGCAGGATGGATTAAAAAGGTATCATCCAAATCAATCTCTTGACAGGGCCGTTTCTATACATTCATTTATCACTAGCACCTTTCCGTTGGAAGTTAATACTTTAGTGTGATGTTACATCTGATTATAGATCGCTAGCTCTCTCCAACTCGGGCGCCCTGTGTGAGGCTCCCCGCGACAGTTTATCTCCCCCGGGAAATGCTGTCCTCCCATGGGAGATCCCTGCTGTGGAGGTAGTCCTCCCAGGGAGTGCTCGACTGCAAAGCTTGAGGACAAGGTCTTCCCGCCTTCCCCAGAAAACCCGGTAGATGCTGTAAAAGCCTCTCGGCAAACAGTTTAGGTCCTAAAAAACCTTTCCGTTGTGATAAGTTATATGAATCAAAATGGGTGGCTTGATGATGTCTGACCGTTATGAACGAATGAGGAAACATACTGTGTTAATAAAACAGAAACATATCAGAATAATGATGATCTTTTAAAAAAAAAATACTGGCAAAAAAATAAGGTGACAACTACAACTTGTCCTAGGGGAGATCCAGTGTCTCTAAGTATTTTTGAGTTGCATTTTTGTTAATTTTATTAATCAAACAAAAATATGTTTTATGAAAATGGGTAATGCAGAATATAATCACAAAAAAATCCAAAGCTATTTAATATAACATCTAGCTTTAGAATGTTTTGATATTTTTCCGCGATGACTATTAGAAGATTAAACAGAAATATCTTTGTATTTTTTACTACAAACACAAAATAATATTACAATATTTGTTCCGGTATAAGATGGATGTAGAAAAATAAATATAGGGATATTTTTCTTTACTAGAAAAGATTTCCCAGCGGAGACGTAGGGCAATAAACAAAAAATATCCTCGAGAAATACCGATCATTTATGGCTTCAGCCAAAATAATCTTAGAATCATACTTATTTAAGTGCCATGAGTACATTGAACATCATAATGATTGAACCCGAAATTATCAAAATATCCTAAATTTTGGAAAAGAAAATTATATTTCGGTTTTAGAAAAAATATTTTTGATAATTACTTTATGTAATTCCTTTCTCTATCAGTAGCAAGGCAATCGGATTTGCTACAACTTAACTTCAGTCTAACATTATATCAAACTGCTCCGCTCTAAGACATAAGACTAATTCTACTTCATCCTATATTGAAGTGACTACTAGCTACGAGCTCCAAACTTGTAGTAGATCAACGTAGCAAAGTTGCTACGGCATCTGAGTATGTCTTTTCAACGGAGCTTACTGAAGCTGACTGTTAGAGCCGTCGACCACAGAGGTATTAAGGGTCTGATAAGTTTTTTTATTGGTTATGCAATAGTGGCCGTCCCACTTGCTTCCTAAATGTTGACAATTTAATACAATTGTCACGTGTTTAGGTTTACGAAATTGTAAATTGTTAAAATTTTTCGAAATATTTTTTCTGGGACATTCTTTTAAAACTCATAATTCTCAAATATTGTTTATAGTTCAATTTTTAGAGTTTTTATTAATATGTAAACCTTAGAGATTAAGATTGAGATTAACTTATTTCATGTAAGTGTTTTGTGTGCTCGATATATGGCAATAGTCTCGCCACCTGTTACATAGGACCGAACATAATTGGCGAAAAGTGGGTGTTAATTCACCTCTGCCTACCATTTCGGGGATATAGGCGTGATTTATGTATGTATGTATATAAGTGTTTTTTCGTAATTTTTTACTTGATAATTTTGTCATTATTCGGAGGGAAATGGCACGAAAATTCCCATTCGAGATGACTTAGTAAGGTCATACTATTTGTGACCTAATTTGTTTTATATAATTTAATTTCTCTGACATTAAATAAAATTTTTATTGAAATTCTTCCTAATCGGTCGCAAACTCTATGTCATTAGAATTTATTTTCATAGAAAAGTTCGCTATTTGTTTATTTTTAAACGCACTTTTCTTACAAAGTATAATCAGTACTAATTGTTTTTGGCTCATCCATAGTTTTAGTATCTCAGTTATGACATCGCCCGTCTCGCTCGCTCTTTTCTCGGGTGCACCACAAAGCTCGCTGCACAAATAATTATGTGCATACAATTATTTCCTAAGCGTTTCCACCGACTTTAATGTGACGCGCCTGCTGAAGTGTGCATAAAACGAGTTCTTAATTTGAAAAACGGATACAAGTACACTTTTTATATGTCGCGGAGAGCAAGGAGATCTTAAAGGTAGCGGTACCACAATATATTGGCTTGCAATCAGAACGGGGTTTCAGTGTTTTCTTAAATATTGCAGAATTAAATTGAAACTACATGAATAAAATTTATATAATAACAAAAGAGGTATTTCACGAATTAAAACTTATTTTATTTCGTTTGGCTATTATGGTTTTAAGTCGCAAATTTATACGAGTTTTCAACATTCGTTTTTGTTACTGAACCGGTTTCTTTGCAGCCATATGCATATTGTATCATTCGTTATTGTTAGTTCCCTCTGCAAACCCCTTCGGGTATAGATCGGCGTGATTTATGTATGAATTGTATAATTCAATAAAAATGAAAACCCATTTTCTTAATTGACGGTGCCGTCGGTAATAACCAAATATAAACTGTCATAAAATTTTTCGTAATAGAAATTTATTTAGATTTAAAATAATAAAAAATCCTAACAGATATAGGTTTAAAAATTAGGTTTAAAACATTGACTAATTGTGTATAAATTTTTGGTTACCCATCCAATAATCACCCAACAAATATTGATTAGTTTGTGTAATCGCACACCTAGCGCGCTAAGCCACAGATCTGATCTGACTATCACTGATATTTGAGGATTTTTAAAGGTGTATCATATTTATAGGTGTATGATAATTTTATAGGTACCTATATATTACATAATCAGCGTTGCTTGTTGTTAACACGCAATGCTGCAGAGCAGAATACAGTTATCAGTCCCCTCTTTCACAAGCCCTAGGTGTCGTAAGGCATTTAGATATCTATGAATCTTACACTAGGATTCGCAATATACTAAGAGGGTCGTTGCCAAGTAAATCGCCTTTATTCAGTCTTGGAAGTGCGAAAATGGAGCATCCCTCCCTTGTCTCCTATATACAGAGGACCCAAGTCGGCAGTCCCACGTTTTTGACTCTGACAGAGGCCACAATTAACTATGCCCTCACACCTCGCCTCCTTGGGATTGAATGTTTGGCCGCATTTGCACAGCAGTGTATTCCTCGGACGTAAGTGTCATTGATTCAACTCGCGATTAGATACACTACGTTCCATAGTATGATGATGACCAAGCAGAGGTGAATTATCACCTATTTTTGGGAAATTTTGTTAGGTTAGGTACAATGTAAGAGAGCGAGCTTATTTCACACTGTTCACCGTTCCGCTCCCCGACCACACTATATCTATGCATGCTAGTTTACGCGATAGGACCACTACCTGTATATAAAATGCAGAATCTTTTTTTTTAACATTATATTACTATTATTTTATAAATGTAAAAAAAATATAGCCATGAAAAATAGGTCAGAAAAACTTCGAAAAATTATAGCCTCGATTTGGGAATCGAACCTGCTTCTTGCGCGATCCGGGCTGCTGTCTTTACCACTCGGCCAACCAAGACGTTTTCCGAACTTTTCCTGTCTTTCTAAGTAATGTAGAGGTTGTTACAAGACAGTGTAAATGCCGCGTTCTTAAGTCGGGCGTAACTCCAGCAGGCTGTCGGGGAGCATTGTGCTCTCGTATTAACGGCAAGCACACAAAAGACCTTGGTCGTATATCAAACTAACGTCACTCCAATGTCTTCCTTCCTCACTGCTACTGTTCCCGAGCCGCAAGAAATGGCCCTCCCTTTTTTATTGAGCATTTAGTACGCTGAAATTTCGGTGCGTAAATTCATGGCCTCGAAAAACTGACTCAATTTAAAAACAGGAGGATGTTTGACATGATTAATTGTGATTGCTAAGTTAATGATTTAGGTCAATGATTCCGGGTTAACATCCCTTGCAGAGATTACGACAAATTGAGAACTATTATTTTCCTTGCAAAGAAGTGCTGCTATATGGTGCTACTTCACCTTTTATACTCATTCTTAAGTTTATCCATTATTTTTTATCCATTCCACGCTACACGTAAATTTTATACTTTTGTTTTCTTGTAAATTTTGACATTTAACTATAGTGACTTTTATGTCACGTCACACATTGTCACCGAGATCGATCACCATTTCATCCACCCTGCGTTGTATTCGAAACAAATCTATATTAAAATAATCATAATATCGACGTCAAAATAACTAAACAAAGTGCAATTGGTACGAAAGTAAGTTTGTGCAAAATGTTTATTTTCTGAACGCGGTAGCAACTTCCTTGCCAACTCCACTAATGACTTCTTTCCAGAAGTTTGTTGGTTCGAAGGTTTTTGTTGTCCGCTTAAACAATGCTCCGTTTGTTAATATCGAATATTTTGCTAAGCGTTTTTCAATTCCGAGCTGCAAATCTGTAACTCTTCACTCGACTTTTTTGTATCATAACATTAAATGTAATTATGAAACTAAATATTGGTGCTTTTTGGATAATTACACTGCTTCTACTATCCCAAAAGGCATTAAAGTAATGACTATAATACATAATATTTTTCAGTTTTGACCTGTTGTACTCGTACATATAGGATTGATGATGATACTATCCATTTTGACAAATGAATAAAAACTTGAGGAGTATGGATTGGAGTGTTATCATCTGAATCACTCTTTTTGTTTATCTGTCTCTTGACATGGCCCGTTTCGTCTCTTTTCTATACATCACGAGCACCTTACCAATGTGATGGATGCTATGAATCAAAAGGGACTGTGTGGCTTGATTAGGTACGTCTGACCGTCATTAATGGAAGAGAAAACATACTGCACTGAACCAGATACACTGGGTACAGGATCGGAAAATGATGATATCCTAGTGTAAGTATTCAAAAATTTTTAACACTTATATTTGCATAAATGCGCGCATTCTGTCTGTCCAATTTGTTGAAAACATTTTTTTATTTATGGTGTTCCGTGAACAATTAAGTAATTGAATCATACCGATCTAGGCTTTCCTTTATTTCTGTCTTAAAAACACGCAACGATCTCCAGCCCAATTTCACGTCTAAATTCTTTCGCATTGAAACAAAGCTCGACTTAATTGCTCGGGCCGAAACTTTACAATTAATCAATTTGTTCATCACTCGCATTGATCCGTTCATTGTGCACGAATTTGCGGCCCAAATTATCGCCGAAAAGTTGGCGAACGAAGCCCGCATTCTAGCCATTGTGACCAGATTATCGGAGACTCACAAAAGACACAAAGAGAGTTTATCAAGCACGTCTCGCCATCTTAGTTGTTAGGAACTTGCCATGGCCCGGCCGGGCGTTATCGCTATAAATTGTCCTGAATCAAAATTAATTTGTTGTTTTCCATAAGTTGTTCTTCCGATAGAGAGTGTGCTGATAGTGCTGTGCTTTCTTGGTACCGAAAACAGATAAGAGATGGCACTTTAAACATTTTTATTTTGACCGTTGTATAAATACCTATGTTAAAAAATTATCTTATGTTTATTTTTAATCAAATGACTGGATGTTTTTCCGAAAATATACCGGTAAAGGCGAAGCCGGAACATAATCGATCAATAATGTTGTTGTTGATTATTGCCAGTTAGCAAAGTTGCACAGGAAGTCTCTATTTCCAATCCCGCATAACAAAGACAGATTTGTTACTTTAACTTTTTATTCAATTTTGTATAAAATTTGTACCATTAATCATATCGTATACTTGTACAAAAAACTTGTACTACAACGAAGATTGTAGAACGATAACAACTAATATTTATATAGAATTGTTACTAGAAATCTGAAGAAAAGAAAGCTTAAAAACATCTAAGGCAAAACAACCAAATATTCTAAAGATTCCAAACAGTAAACCTACTTGTTGTTGTGTAGTACAATGGTTACAAAGCGCCTTAGAATTCCGCCACAAAATTAAATATCAAAATACGAACTAAGCTTGAGAAACTACTGAGTTTTAAAGAAAGAATGAATAGGTTTCCTTTCGGCATATGCCGTATGTTGACGGTAGAACTGAATTCAAGTACTGCTGGCACTTTTCTTGCTACCGAGACCAAAAGAAGAATATGCTAAAGGAAGTCCAATGTTCGCTTAGGCCAGTCATTCGATGGGTGACCTAAAATTTACTCTCTCAAGCTCGTACATGCTTTGGACAGCAAGTTAAACCAGTGGCTGTATCTACAATCGTTAACACCACAGGGCCAGCGTGGTGGGTTACAATACAACCCTTTGTCCTTGAGTTCTTCCATTAATTGGGGATGATTACAGTAATACAGTGTACTCCACGAATCACAAAATTTCACACTACTTTGATGTATCCCAAATTGTCTGTCATCCGAAGCATTAATTGACTTGATCTGTTACGGGTAATTAATTCGTAAATAATTTGTGTTCTCCTTGATTACGCCTAAAGGTACGCGTCCATTGGCCCGCGCCGGACGCACCGCAGGCACGGCGCGCATTAGATTCTAGTTTGCTTTGCATTATTTTCATTTTTAAGAGGAGCTCGCTAGCGTAGTGGCATAGTGCGCATGGCCTGCGATTGCGTAAACTAAGCAACGTTCGCTAAAGCCGGTCATTATATGGGTGACCAAAAATGTGCTTCGGAAGGCACGTTAAGCCGTTGGTCCCGGCTGCATCTGCAGTCGGTAATGCCCACTGTGGGTATGCAGTAATGTCACCGCATACTCAGCGAAAAAGGGAAGATCTTCCTCCGAGCCAGGTGTGCACTCGGGGACCGCGGTCCAACTGTACTTCGTCGGATCTTGTATATATTCTGAGTTCCTCCAGAAACTTTGTAATCGTGATTCAGGACTTGCTATTCTCGTTCTGCCTTAACACCACAGTCATTAGGTCTACAGTTGGTTTGACTCCATTGTTATCGTCCAATGCCGAATCTCCCTATATTCTTCCATCCATAGGGAAGGCCCGTACCCCAGCAGTGGGGATATTAAAGGGCTGTTGATAATGATGATGATGAATGTATGATTTTATATGCATAGCGCTGCGACGTACATCGCTATGTAAAATCATACAAATCAAACTAAAATCCGTTACGTGCCGTGCGTCCGGCACGGGTGGCGGCGGGCGGCAGATGGACGCGTACCTTTATAACTCGCCTCAACCAATAAGGCCTAGAACTGAAACTTCAAAGGCAACGAAAGATATTAAAATCAACGTCAATATTACTGCTAATGACACGTTTGTTCCGGAAAATAATTATCGTCAACGTGACGAGATGCTTTGGGAAATGTTCACTAATTGACTGCTCCTGGTAGCCGGTGCTGTCTGATGAGAATTATAATTTTTTGTCTGTGAATAATTCGATTTCGCGACAATTTATTAACTTTTAAGGTAATTAGACGCCAAACACTTACTTCTTGTGATATCGTTTGGGCCAATTTTCGATGAAAAGTAACTGTCCTGATGTGTAATGAGAATTTATTTTATTCAAAACTCCTGCTTACTCAAGGTCAAGGCAAAAGACAAGGGTTTACCATGTTCTATACTCGAAGACGTGTGGTTCCAGACAGGCGGCCGGCTATAAAACCTAAGCCAAAACCTTGAGCAGTGTGGATTGAAATGTTGTCATCCCTATCATTCCTACAAAGATTTTGGGGTTAGAAAAAGAATTTCGAAAAATTATGATCTTGAGGCGGGAATCGAACCCGCGTCCGCTGCTATCCGGGCAGGTGCCTGACCGCTCGGCCACCCAAGACACTAATTAACTTGCCGAAATTCTTCCAACCTTTACACTTCACGTTGCAAGCCAACGGGCACCCTCGCAATGCAGAAACAAATTTCAAACATTCCAAAGCAGATATTTTTACAAATACCATGCGTTCGGTTAAGCTTGGGTTTGCTTTATAAACTATTCGATTTTAATTTTAACATTATATAAATGTTAGAAAAATTAGTACAAAGATTTTGGGGTTAGAAAAAGAATTTCGAAAAATTATGATCTTGAGGCGGGAATCGAACCCGCGTCCGCTGCTATCCGGGCAGGTGCCTGACCGCTCGGCCACCCAAGACACTAATTAACTTGCCGAAATTCTTCTAACATTTTTCTAACATTTATATAATGTTAAAATTAAAATCGAATAGCCTATCATTCCTTTTAATTTGTTACTAATCTGATTTGTTGTTTAATAAACTAAAGAATTCCTTCTATTAATGTATGTAATATATATTATTTACTCTAAGGGCCTGTTTCACAATCAACGGGTAAGTTCTAAATAGCTTACTTAGCAGTTCAATTGCAATATTTTTCATATTACAACTGTCAAATGATCTGCCAAGTAAGCTATTCAGAACTTACCCGTCGATTGTGAAACAGGCCCTAAGTCCGTTAAAACATAGTCTCGCACTGCTAGCGAAGGATCAGAGTCGCGTGAGTTCATTAAGTTTTCGAAGCGCTAATTAAGTGCTTCCTGAAGTATTTCAGTGCATCCTCCATGCATCTCAATTACGCTATACAATTACGCTACATTTGAAACTAATTTTTGCTCGTAATTTTGTCGTAGCAACGTTTCTCCGAGGTACTATTAAAAGTCCTTTCTGTTATGCGACATAGATTGGATGATTGGATTTTTGAAAGCAAGTTTGGTCAAATGACCAGCTGTCTATCGGTCAAGAGGTCCCGGGTTCGATTCTTGGCACAATGGAGTTCCACGACATTAAAATCACATTCCAAATCCAAACGATTACAATTAACATTAACTAAAGTGTAACTGCCGCACTCAGAGACGTCAATTAACTTTAATGCGTACTTAACGTCAAAAAATGACAATTCGAAACTAGTCGCTATTCTTGTCTAGATTTGAATGAAAATTTTTGACATTAAATACTCATTAAAGTTAATTGACGTCTCTGAGTGCGGCAGTAAGACACCAATCAGTAATGGGCAGCCGAGTTCCTCGTATCCACCTAGCAGTGTTATACCTACTGCGAGTTACGTTAGAAAGATGGAAATAAGCTCACCACCACCTGAACAGCACTCATTTGACCTAACATAATGGCGAAACGTGGATGTGGAGATAAATATGCGTGATTTTGGGCATTTTATGTCTTTTGCTATAGACAAAAACGTATTTACCAAACGTAATGCAAAAAAACCTCCTTGCATAACTTGCGATGAGCCGCCTGTATTTGTACAGAGCACTGCTGCTTTGCGGCAAAAGTAAAAGCGCGCCAAGCCCGGAGCAAAGCAAAAAGGCGTCCGCCATTTTTATTTTAGTCGAATAATAACGTATTTATAAATCGGCATTAAACTGCCGGGGCGAGCTCCAATTACAGACTTCAACCGGGAAAGTTTTGACAGCTGAATCAAGGTTCGCATTCGGGAAATAAATCTCTGGAATTCGTTCAAACATAGGTACTTTTAGATTAGCCATAATTTTTCTACTTTTACACAAATAACCTGATGCTGGGGTCAGTGGAATGCATGGTTTAAAATGGAATTAATAGGTAACTAAATTTCCTTTGTTTAACTGAAGTATAATTGGCTGAAGAGCTGCTAATGTGTGGAAGTTATATTATCGTATGATAATAGAACCTTATTTAGACCATACACGCATACATAAATCACGCCTTTCTCCCCTAAGTGGTAATCGAGTTTCACCTGGAACCCTCAACCACAGAGGGGCTGGCTATCTTACAATTATGCTGTTAACATCATTATTATGGCAACAGATTTTTGATAAGATGGTGGTGGCTAGCCAGGCGGACTTGAAAGAAGTCCTACTACCAACCAAATCGAGTACAAACTGTACCCCACTGAGGATCAAACCCGTGACCTCTGGATCTTAATTCCGGTGGGCGAACCATCAGACCACAGTGGCGGTTAAGATTGTTATAATAATATACTTTTAATTCACAGACTTAATTTTTGCCTGAACTAAATATCTATTATTATTTATTGCTCACGGAAACACCACTGTTTAATACCCCTGTCGGAACCGGTGAACAAAATTAAAACGACTAATTGTACATCATTATTTTCACAACGTACGTTTAACCGAGGACGGTTTACACGCCACGCGAAAATTATTTTATAACAATTTTTACTGCAAGCTAGAACTATCAAAGGGGGCGCCCCAAAATACCGTGACGCCCGGCTATAATTACGCACGTCTGTAATTTAATTTCGTCACCGCTTAAGTTGGTTGTAACACGAACGATCATTATTCCCCATTAATCACGGTTGACATCAACTCGACTTAGATCTGCGACAGCATTATTGATTATGAAGAATTGACGTGTGATTATGAGGAATCGATCGGTAGTTCACTTGTGTAAACTGAGTTGAACTGTGTTAACTTCATGATTTTACGTTGACGGCCGGCTTGGTCGAATGCGCAGATTGCCCCGGCTTCGAATCCTGGTAGGGGCAAATTTTGATACACATAAATATTTGTTCCCGAGCCTTATTTGTGTATATGTTTATGTAGTATATTTTCAACATTTATATATATATAATTATATTTAAAAATATATGTCCGTCATCTAGTATCCATAACACAAGTGCTTAGGCTACTTACTTTTGGCTAGATGATAGGTGTGAATGTAAAAATATTTACTTATCTATTTATTTATTATTCGTTAAGTCGGGCTGGCTTGCGTAAGATTGGATAAAGCGAAATAAGTATGTAAGGATCGCAGCAAATAGAATGAAATTCTCTTTGCCTACCCTTGAGAGGCAAGACATAATAATATGTTACATACATATTATTAAAATATAATTATTAATATTATAATAATATTAATATTATATATTATTATAATAATTATTATTATAATTAAATTTATATTGCAGTGTGGTGACGACATAGGAGAATGCAATGTTATTATCACCACCCCAATCTCTCCCGTGGGTGTCGTACAAGACGTCTAAGGGTAAAGACAGCTATTAGTAATGGGCAGCAGCATTTCTCTCATTCCACCTAGCAATAAAGTGCGATTTATGTGCCCGATATATGGCAATAGGCTCGCCACATATTACATGGGACCTAACTTAATTTGGCGAAAAGTGTGTGTTAATTCATCTCTACCTACCCCTTCGGAAATATAGGCATGATTTATGCATGTACCTATAAAATATGGACATTGTTAGTTAAGTCTGGCGTGCATGAGATTGGATGAAGCGACAGAAGTATGGCAGGATTGTAGCAAGGGGAAAGAAGCGATCTTTGCCTACCCCTGTACGCAATAATTATCTATGTATGTAAAATATATATTTCTTTACAAAACTAGCGTATAGTTTAACCGGAGACATCTTGCTCTACATTTTTCCTTTCAGCTCTTAAATACCATACCCATTATTGACAAGTGGTACCTATGGAGTTTTTGATAAGGAAAAACATCTAATGATTTCGCCAAAGAAAATTCCAGCTATATCCTTCGTCAGTCCGGTTTTAATGGTCGTAAATCTTTATTGACAAAAATATATTCTGTTTACGGACGGACGCAAATTGTAGGGACATTTTGTTTAATGTTATGAGGGTTCCAGATTTTACTTCTAGTTGTAAATCCTGCTTAGCAGGACTACAAAATAAAAAAGTGGACATAGCAAAATAAGTTAGAAAACAATCTAAAATACACATACTAAAGCGGGATATAATTTAATGATATATTTTTAACGTGTAATGTATGCGAATGTTGCTTAGTTAACACAGTCGCTGATCTCCTCATTAAAAAAATCTTGTAAGGAGCTTGAATAATAACGCTAATTGCCGTATAGAATTTCAAGTACTAAATATTCCAACTGTTTATTTTTTCGAGAAATCATACAGTTTCTGTATTTGTTTCTCATTCGATAAGTGATGATCCCACTTATCAATCAAGGCAAGAAACACTGCAGACAAACTGTTACGTTTACTTATTAGATTGAAACGAGAATTATTGTTTTGATGAAACTTAAGATTTTTTGCTATTAAATTGTAGATTTAAACTACAATAATCAAAAATAAAATTTGATAATTTTGACTGCGCTAATGTGAGTTATTTCATCATTATTCAAATTAATAACTTATACCCAAAGAGGATTGGTGTCAGGCAGGCGGCCGGCTGTAAAACCTAAGCCAAATCTTAAGCAGTAAGGATTGGAATGTTGTCATTCTAATCACTGTCTCTGTTCATCGGTCTCTCGACATGGTCCGTTCCGTTTCTTTTCTAATACATTCATTCATCTTCCCCTGCGGTGTGACTATATAAATCAAAAGGGATTTGGATAGTTTGATGACGTCTGACCAGTATGAAGACGCCAGATAGACTGGGAACATGGTAAGGAGAAGATCAAATTATGAACCTGATTATCCTTTAGTTAGAACGATGCCCGCGAGAGCGATTGTGGTGTTGACAATAATGTATGCTCTGCCGTCACCACACGGCATTTTTTTAAACATAAACTGACGTAAGCTTATGACTTTTAGTCATTTCTTAACATAAGCCACAAGTAAAGCCCTTAAGATTATAAAAGAGAAACACCGTAATATTTACACTCAATAAACCAATTTTGCATCCCACTCTGCGTTCTCAACCAGCTCACAGCTGATCTGGTGCGAAAATCTAAAACGACACAATAGTAAATCTTGTATCAATGTGCGCCATAAAAGAGCGGCGTTATAAAAATCACAGCCATTTTATCATTTCAAAAAAATAACACCGCGAACCCGATATCCGACAAAAGGTTACGTAGTGTGCAGTCGGCGGCCCACCAGACCGCAGCCATTTTATGTTGCACACTCCCATTCCATTCTGCTCCACTCCACACCCTCGATTCGCGATAAAACGATCCAGTCGAGAGATTTCGACTCAGCGAAATGTAGATATAGGAGGCTTTGTTATTTTATTCAATCATACCCGGCCCTTCTGTTGGTTTTGCTGGCGACATTAGCTCCAGCGGCGCAGGTTATTTACTTTGATTGAAACTTTGTTATTAATGAAATCTAATTTAATTTTGTAGCATTGCTATTGTCAAATTGAATATAAGTTATATCGTAAGTCGTATTTTTATTTTATGTATAACTTTTTGTGTAATTTGTGTTAATATTAGTTAATTTTGACATGTCAAACTTAATTTTCTTTTAAATATTGAAACCACTTTTTTGGTTCCATGTCTATAAATAAACACAAAAATTATCCCTAGTTGCAAGTTTCTTAACATTGTTAACAAATCAGAATTCGCATTGTTGCATTGTTCGTACAGAATAAGGTTCTTCCGGGCAAACTCGATGTAGAAGAATTGATGTATCCGGTAACAATAGTCGAAAATCGAACCTCTACAAAAGCAAAACCACCTCAACTTAAGCCACTAGTCAGAGTGGAAACAAAACCATCTCGCTGCCAGTGAACCACAAGAATCATTGAATTATGCAAAAACAAGAAAAATTTCCGCATCCATTATTCAATGAACGAGCTCAGAAAATATCATTACAATTTATTCTCTATTCAAGATTATTCGATACCAATTCACTAGCTAAGATACTGCTTTTATAAACTATATTTTAGTATGTATTTTTGGTACCGCTCGTAAAGTGTATCCACATCACTCTAATGAATCTAATCTAAGGGGCAAATTGTAAAATTTTTCTTTTTAAAACTTAGGAAGTTTTGATACCTTGGAAAGAAAAATAGTTTTATTTTTTTTATGATGATGTATAAACCACATCTATTTATCCCCGTGAGAGCGATAATAACACCTACCTCATTTCGCCAACTATATTAATAGAGGGCTATTAGATTGAATTCTGTCGGACACGAAAGTTGCATTGCTAGGTATTTAATTTTATATGTAACTTTTCTAATGATTTTTGTTCACACACGCACATAATATTATATAATATTATTATTTTTATTTAAAAAATATATTATTTCATCTATTATAATTAAATTACTTTGCAGTCGCCTCACGGCAGTGTATTGTAAATTACAGTAAACACGCGGAAGACAACCCCAAATTTGCTTGGTAATGTGTGGTCAGTGGTTGCCCGCGCTAATGGCTTAGAGAAAGCAAACAAATATTTAGGGAAACGGGGCATGCCGTCCAAAGCGCCTACTCTCGTATATAAAATCATATTCATAGCCGGTAATATATTTCCGTTTTATATATTCCCGGATTGAGAGTATAATTCCCATCTGCCAGTATTGTAAAAAATAATTTTACTGACAATAGTAGCCACTTTATCAGCCCACTTAGGGCCATCTTCCTCTAATTGGATCCACGATCAATTGGACATTATCATCACCACATCAAAAATAAAACCAAGTTTTCCTCAAACAAACATAATCCAACTCCCACAAGAAGTTCAGCATCAACCAGACGAAGAAATGCTCCTGAGGAGACAAAGTAATTGTCTGGCATGAAGCCAGCATGCCTGGAGAAGGTCTGGTAGACCCAATACCTTTGCACGACCTAACTCGTCTTCGGTCCGTAGGCGAAAACGATGTGAACGTCGATACCACATTCATTTGGCTTAATAGAAAAACCTGGCTTGAGATTGCGTGATTGTCTGGCAATGCGTTGCCGTAAGGCATTGTTTACACCAATTGCATTCGAATACGCAATCAATTCAACGTGCCAAACAACGTGTCTTTAACCA
Source organism: Cataclysta lemnata (assembly GCA_963931975.1). NCBI lineage: Eukaryota > Metazoa > Arthropoda > Insecta > Lepidoptera > Crambidae > Cataclysta > Cataclysta lemnata. The sequence goes on along the minus strand of OZ008355.1, from coordinate 7,416,380 downwards.
AATTGACAAGTTAAACGCTATATCATAAACGTCTATTTCGACTGCGTCTTGTAACACGCGCTGAGAAGGACGTGATATAATGTGGACTTGTCATTTTAGTTTAGGCAGAATACAATTGTCACTACCCCCATCTGTGTCGCAAGACGACAAAGGGATAAGACAGCAATGAGTGATGGGCACCAGCGCTCCCCTTAAGCCACCTAGCAATGTACTGCGATTTCTGTGCCCGATTAATGGCAATAGGCTCGCCACCTATTATTACACGGGACCTAATTTAATTGGCGAAACATGGGTGCTACTTCACGCCTGCCCCTTCGGGAATATAGGCATGATTTATATGTGTATGTATGTTCTTGATTTAATACAATTATGAACTTCTTGTCTTAAGACGTTATTTGCACAATAATGTTTTACTTTAGCCAGTTAGTTTATAATTTGTTTCTCCCTTATATTTTTTCACGTGCCCTATGTAAAAAAAACTATAAGGAAAACAATTTGAAGAGAACAAAGAATTAAGGCACGAAGTCCTACTATACCTGTCTAATTAAATCTCTAGTCGTCTTGGATGGCTTTGTGTGGAAAAACAACGAATTCCTATGCAGAGTTCATAACTTCGGCCGACATTAATTACTTCCAACTAAAATAGGGTGAACAGACGGTAGGTACGTACTGCGGCCCTTATTTTGGATTTTCCTATAATTAGATTTCGCCGAGCCACTATGGAAAATGAGATTTTAATTTTTTCAAGCCGCGCTGAGTGCTTGAACTTGCGAGGCTTTCATAGAGTGCGCCATAATATTGCGTAACGGATCTTTGGCCTGTAATTAGAACATAATAACTGTTATCGTTAATTGCATTAGGAAATTAGCATTTTGCTAACGACGTCATTCCCTTTTCGTTGGGTTGCAGGAACGAAGTATTTTACCGAATGCCACGGTGTCATCCTTATCATAATCACTAGCTAATAAATAAAATTTTCTGACACTCAAACCTATTAGTAGATGACAGGCAAATTTTAACATGCATAAATCACGCCTATATCCCCGAATGGGTAGGCAGAGGTGAATAAACACCCACTTTTCGCCAATTAAGAGGTCCCATGTAATATTATGGCCGAGCACATAAATTGCAGTATTGCTAGGTGGTATACAAGTAATGCTGCTGCCCATGGCTCATCGCATCTTTCTTTAACCTTAGTCACCTTGTACGTCACCCACGGTGACAATTTGTATACTGCTCTGCCGTCACCACCCGGCGCCAAATTAGACACGCAACTATTGCACGTGTGCGCGTCAGCGTCAGTGCTCATCGAGTCGCAACTCTGTGGCGGACCCCGCTCAGCGGTTGCCGGGCGTATTTGTTCAGTAACGGCTGCCGGTTTAGCCGTGTGAATTAATTACACATTTGCCGTGCTGTAATTATGTTCGCGCGGGACTCGACTCAATGTGACCCAGTTATACGCGGCCGGTGGGTAGGTAATTAACAAAAATTACTATGCGTTTTTCGGCAATATTGTTATTGATTGCGCGGCAGATTAAAGTATAAAGCGCGCTCCCGGCTGTTCATGAGCGGATTCTGGCCGCGGGTTTGTGTTTAATTTCATTATTATCCGCTGTGCCGCGCCATTGTCCCGTGATAAGTTGGGCTATTTACACGGTCGCTTACCGAAAAAAAAAACGCTCTGTAAAATATTTGTTGTGGTACAGGGAGCGATCGTTACAAAATTCCAGAGCTTGGGACAAAATTGTGTACGTCGAACGTGTAATACTGGATGAACTATCATAACTCCAGTAGTAAGAACATCATCATCGTCTTCTTCAGCCCTTTTAACGTCCCCACTACTGGGGAAAGGCCTTCCCTATGGACGGAATTATATAGGGAGAATCAGCCAGGGCGGATTGGTAGGTATTGCGACTGCAAATGTACCCGGACCCACGACTTAACGTGCCTTCCAAAGCATGGTGGAATTCAAGATGGTAAATTTTTGGTCACCCATCCAATGACTGGCCCTCAGCGAACCATTGCGTAGTGCAAAGATTTTGGTGGTTAGAAAAGTTCGAAAAATTATGGTCTTGATACGGGAATCGAACCCGCGTCCACTGTAATATTTCCTTGCTTAATTTTCGCGTTAATCCACTGCACTATCGAGCTCCTCCTAATTAAGTAAGAACTTTATAGATACATAAATTATCCCGAAGGGGTAGGCAGAGGCAAATTAACATCCACGTTTCGCCAATTGAGTTAGATCTCATGTAGTAGGTGGCTTAAGCCTATTGCCATCTATCGGGCATGTATATCGCAGTATATTGCTAGGTAGTATAAAAGGAACTGCTGCTGTCGAGTACCGATCGCTATCTTTACCCTTATAAGTATCTACATTTAAGAATATAAAGAATATTTTGGTTAAGAAAGGTCGAAAAATCATAGCAAGACTATGATTATAAAAATACGGGAATTCTAATCACAATATTCTTCGTACTATTTTTTCTAACATTTATACCTATAGTGTTCAAATTAAAATCAAAACAGTACTTATAAGAATGTTATAAGGTTGTGTTTTTACTGCTACAAGACTTTCGTTATAAAGGTTAATATTGGAGACAAAACTGTGAAAATGATGGATGCTCGCGACTGCAGTCCGCCTGCAGTCGTGACTCGTGAGCATCCATCATTCCACAGCTTCTAGAGCTGGCACTAACAACTGAACATGCTTTACTAGAACGAAAGTTCTCAATATCATTCGAGTTGGAAAAAGTTACGATTTAGTATGGAATCTAAAGTTATTATTGCAAAACAAACTACCTAAAGTACAGTGTGCCTTTATTTGGACAAAAAAGCAAATGTAAAACGTAAGTTAAGTTTTTTTGTTTCTTAGGTCTGCAACCATTTAATGTCCCCAGCGCTCTGGGTCTGGAAGAATACAAGGAAAAAGGGCCATAACACACCACGCTGGCCCAGTGCGGATTGGTGGGTATTTACGACTGCAGATGCCTTTAAAAGCACGGAGGAACTTGAGATAAAATATTTTTGGTCACCAATCCAACGACCGGCCTTACCCAACATTGCTTAGTTTACGCAATCGCAGACCGAGCGTGCCAAGCCATTGCGTTATCGTCTCTTTGGTAATTGTTGCATATTATAAACAAATAATGACAAATGAAATGCCCCGCGAAACAAATGAAAGAGCAAACCGAAACCAGACTATTCTCAAGTCTTTTCAAATGAAAACAATTGAGAGACAAACAAAACGCCAACAGGAAACCATCCGCCCCTTAAGCGGCGAACGAGCTCGTAGATCTCCTCGTGATAATGAGCAGATATTTTAAAACTGTCCACCCCGAACTAAAGGGTCGGCACACGTGACAATTGAAAAACGTTGCGGCCGCCGCGCCGACCCAGTGTGCTAGGCGCTTTATTCACGTCACCTGCTAAGCCCTATTCGGATATTTCATTCCGAGTTCGAAAAACGAATTTAAGTACGCGCCGAAACTGGCTGGTTGAATGGAATGCAAAGCGGGCTGAGGTTTGTCAGTTGTTTCCCTGCCTTCGCGTATTTTCGTGAGGGCTTTTGATTGAATTTGCCTATAGGTGCTGCTTTTTGATTTACGGAACGTCGGACGATTTCACTCGCATTTGGGTGCTGTGTAGAGCCGTGTTTGAGTCTAAATTATTTGTTCTGTTCAGACGATATGCAGCGGCGAGCCTGCGGGTTTTAACGTAACGAAAAATAAGCAATTTTATAATGCCTAAAAATGTATGTGGAGTGCATCTGTATATCCGAAGGTACTTCAACCAGCCGATATCGGCTGAATAACAGTCGTTGGCCCGATATCGGCTGAATAACAGTCGTTGGCCCGATATCGGCTGAATAAATAAAATGATTCCCCAGAATCGAAACTATTGTCATAGCTCGAAGAAAATCCATCTACCAGGTGACTTAATATTATCCAGGAGACATTCAAGGTTCAAGACCGGCAGTTGTGAAAACATTTAAAAGAGGGGTTTTTATATTACAACTGGCTGGATCCATACACTAGTATGATCAGCATAATTATATCATAATAGGTACAAAATTTATAAGAGCCATACAGGAGACTGTTCAATACACGATAAGTACTCCGAAATTAGCACAACCCTTTAATGCATTTTTAATGGAAGTGTCTAATTTCACCGCCATTTCGCGTCCCCGCCTTATTTCGTGCGGCCATTTTAAATTGAAGAGTGCATATTCATTTACGTAGCGCTATTGTAGTACGTTTTAGGACTTACGTGGGTTGTCTTCATAAAATTTAGTGGCTTTAGTTTGGTTCCTAAAGTGGCTACCAGCTGGGTCCAGTATCATTAAATACACTCATGAATCGTCAAAGAAATAACGTTAAACACTGGAAACGTGTGTATCAGAGAAAAAACGGTTTCCAATATTTAACGTTATATGCTACACCATCGGTTCGTAATAGTTCGTCGATAGTTGATAGGTAGGCTAGTTCATAGGTGTGAATGAAAGAATTATTTATTTATTTCATTTTTATAAATCATGCTTATTTAGTCAGAGGTGAATTAATACTCAGGCTCCGCTAATTATCTTACGTCCCATCTAATAGCACAGATTACTAAATAGTTGCTTTTAGGTGGTGAGCCTATCAGGCACGTAAATCGCAGTATAGGTTAAATAGCATATTGCATATAAGAGGAACACTTGTGCCCATTACACGATGCTGTCTCAACCCTTAGCCATCTAGGATAATTTATTTCCAGATTTACCGCACTCAGAGACGTCAAATAACGATAATTAGGCTTTAATGGCAAATAATGACCATTCAAAACCAGTCGCTATTCTTGCCGGGTCTAAGGTATAGATTTAAATAAATAATTTTTACATTAAGTACTCATTAAAGTTAATTGACGTCTCTGAGTGCGGCAGTAAATTCAATAATTTTATTAGGCTATTAGCAAACAGTAAATGGAATAAGTAACGATACTGAGGAGCGACAAAAAATTTAGACGTTTGTTCAAACTGTTCCAGCCCAGATAGCATGACCACAAAAAGGCGATATGAATTATAGCCATTTATCGCTTTGAACTGTCTCAAATCTGTAAAAAATAAATGGCTTGGTATATTATCATACATCGTGTTTCGGTGGTCATAATAGCTGGGCAGCATTCGGAGTAGATCAATGTCTTAACAGCTGGAGCATTAACCTGCGACTGCACCTCGCCCGTACTCTAAAAATACTTTCTCAGAGAAGTTTTATGCTTGGTATTAAAAATTGAGAAACCACTACATGCATATTCTAGGGGACTTCTTATTTATTACAGCAATACCGTTTACGTTTTGGACCGTAAATACTTTTTAACTTTGTACTCTAATCGAAATATCCGCGTACTCGGGGCCGCTTGGAGAGACAAAAGAAATATACTGGCGTGACGCCAGCCAGCTTTCACGACCCTCGGCTCCAGGTATGGAAATAGTAGGAGCCAGATCAGAGATTGTACTAAAACGGGGACAATTCAAACTTTTGTTCGCCTAGATAGGAACAGCTGAAATAAAAATGTAAATTGTTTAGCTTCAACATTGCATTCGACAGATGTTTACGAATTCGGCACAGGTATGCGTACAATCAGATATGTTGTGTTTGCGACTGCTGCGTTGTGGGCGCCTCTGTGAGGAACAAAAGAATCTCCAGTTGGTATCTGCAAACGATTTCAGAATACCAGCGGACGTGCAATTTTCTGACGACGGCTTGTAGAAAAATTTTCACTACAGTGGAGCTATTTTAGTGTCGTCGACGAATTAAATTAGTAGCTATAGCTATATTCGCTACTAGGGTAACCACCCTAATGCTACGTTTACCTGCTACGACCGCTTCTTGTGCTACGAACTTGATACTACTACTACGACTACGAACTATGATAGACCGATAAAGACAGACCACTCCCATAATTTCGTCATCAATATAGCGTCGTTGTCGCGGAGAGTTATATTACTTCAACCCAAGGGTACGAATCAACTATATTGATCAAACATAATTATCAACCTTTATATCTTCGTTGAACTCATTGCTGTTTTCTATGATGTGATTAGAAGAAAATATTAGGAGGAGGAAAATCGAGATATGTAATTGAATCACTTACGTTATATCCTGGTTTAACGGCCACGGTACAGTGAATATACAAACAGTATTGTCTCTTGTGTGATCTTTCAAATATAAAAGTACACTAAACTAAGTAAGTACTAAGTAGCTTACTTCGCAGATCATTTGACAGTTACATACATAATTCACGCCTATATCTTCGAAGGGGTAGGCAGAGATGTACTAGCACCCACGCTTCGCCAATTATGCTAGGTCCCATCTAATAGGTGGCGAGCCTATTGCCATTTATCGGGCACAAAAGTCGCAGTACTTTGCTAGGTGGTAGTTATAAGAGGACTGCTGCTGCCCATTCCTCATCACTGATTTATCCTTAGTCGCCTTGTACGACACCCACGGGAGAGATTTGGGGTGGTGATAATTGTATTCTACTCTGCCGTCACCACACGGCCATTTGACAGTTGTAATATGAAATATATGTCAATTGAACTGTAAGCTACTTCGAACTTCCTTTTCGATTGTAAAACAGGCCCTGCGTATTATATTTCATTTATTTCGTTCAAGGTATAATGTAAGATAAAATATAACTAGGTTGATGATACTGAATGCATTGAATAATTCTTACCTGGGGCCTTACCACCAGCTCTAAACGCGACTCAATTCCCATTGTTGAAGTGAGACAACGCTATAAGCTAAGTAGAGCGGCGTCCCGTTTTGTCACCCGCATTTGGATCGCACTAATACTTCATGGTACGGCTACTTTACCCCAGTAGTGAGCGGCTGGTGTTCATGATGATTAGCTTGAATATTAATTGTATTGATTACTGTCGAAATATAAAATAATCAAGAAAATACACTTTTTCTGTTGTACAGAGTTCTAAAATAAATTTAAAAAAACTACGTGTGAATATATTGGATTCCTAAGATAGTCTAACCATTTTTGAGGACTTTATTATATATTTATTATATAATTTATTATATACTTTTAAACTAATTTATATGCATTTTCAAATTCCTCAGCCGTGTTTTATCAAATGCTATTGCATTATAAAATAAAGAAACAACATTACCGAATATAACCGTTTTTATAATTCAGAAACATACATACATACATACATAAATCACGCCTATATCCCCGAAGGGGTAGGCAGAGGTGAACCAGCACCCGCGTTTCGCCAATTATGTTAAGTCCCATGTAATAGGTGGCGAGCCTATTGCCATTTATCGGGCACAAAAGTCGCAGTAAATTGCTAGGTTGTACGAGTATAAGAGGAACGCTGCTGCCCATTCCTCCTCTTAGTCGCCTTGTACGACACCCACGAGAGAGATTTGGGATGGTGACAATTGTATTCTACTCTGCATACAGCATATATAATTATAACCATACGGCATACATAATTCAGAAACTTCTGAATAAAAACTCAAAACACACACCGCTTATGTATTTTATAAGCATACTACCATCTTATACAAGAAACACTGAGAGGGTACTTCCACTATGCCAACGCCATAACTCAACGTATTGTTTCAAGTTATAATTAGATTAGTTTGCTGGCGCATGCATTTTCGTAAAAGCTTTCATTCCTAAAACAATAACGAGTTCTATCAAGTTCTATCAATAATGCTGCCGGCAATATTTTATAAAATTCAAAGTATGTATATAAGCAGTCTTCGCAAATAAGAAATAGCAGTACGTTCGCGGGAGTAATTTTTTTCTGTCCTAATAGAAAATTTGTTCAGTCAAGTGCGTAGAATAAATTTACCAAATTGTAGCGCCTCGATAAATGGAAATAAATTTATTTCGCTAAAATAATACTTTCCATTCAACGCTAAAGAAATCATCAAAACGAAATGTCTCACCGACAAAATGTAGAAATGAAATTTTCGACACAACCTGGTATTGATTCAAGCGGAATTGTGTACTGGCGGCATTCTTTTGTTTTAAGAATTTGCTGAATTGACCATGTGATTTAATGAATGAAATAAATTCACTATGAAACAGGAATAATGTGTCACTAGTCAATGATATTGACAGACACTCGTTTAAGGAACAAATTTTAAGCAGATAAAAGCCCACCTCTTTGTCATTGTGATCATTTTTGTTAATGTTATAAGGACCTGTTTCACAATCGACAAGTAACTTCTAAGTAGCTTACTTCGCAGATCATTTGACATTTGTAATGTGAAATATATGTCAATTGAACTGCAAAGTAACTACTTCGAACTTACTTGTCGATTGTGAAACATGCCCTAAATATAACAAATAGTTCATTTCAAAAGCAAATAAAAATAAGCTTATTCAAGATATAAGTTAAATCGATGTAATTCAAAATAAGAAAGATTTAATCTAATGTGTAATATTTTTCTAATATATTTATCTATCAAACCGCAGCATACATAACTTTAATAATAATATTAACTTATTATTCTAAGATCAAGGCTGAATCAAGTGCTTACAATCATTAATTATTATTCTGGCATATTTTAGTCAATTGTTCAACATTCCAAAATATACATTAAACATATTTGAAAAGCAAATAGGTCAAAAGACTTTTGAAAATATCATCCTCACTTGGGATCCGATTTTCTCCCTTCAATACCAAGAGCTCTATAATACCATCTCATAAGGGAACATTACGGAAATATGTCTGGTTTTCACGACTGCTTTAAGTAGTTCAAATTGAAACTCACCCTTCGAGGGATCTGCAGACATTTTTCATAGAATTGCATTCCACGTAATGACAGCTTAGTAAAATTAATAGATAAATCTACAGCGACAACTGCACACGTGTTTAATTTTATTTTTTAGGTAAACGTGCTTTTTGCTGCTTTTCAGTCTAAGTATGCATGCGCTTTCATATATTTCCTTGTTATGGATTAACAAATAGTGCTAGTTCTTATTTGGCTAAATATTGTACCTAATTGTTAACTACTAAGAATTGTATTAGATGTTTGTTTAATTTATTTAACCTTTTTAAGTTCAAACTGTAATATAGATTAGTACTCTATATTAGTTTCATTCGTCTTTCACGGAAATGTACACAGCAGCAGTTTATTTAAACTAAAGTTATTTTGTACCATTGTAAAACATTGTAAATAACGTTTATTTATTTTAAAAAAATAGATAATTCCTGCAGTACTTGCTTTAATTTTAAATTTTCAAAGTAATTACAAGTACATTTCTATAGGAAATGGACAATTCATTTCTTGAATTTTTACGATTCTTTAAAAATAATTGACTTACCTAAATCTTCCGCATCTTCGGTCCATTCTCCGGTCGCCGACACCATCAGAATCCACGTCATCGTTAAAACCAATTGCACTGTCACAAACTTCATCATCACACTGTTAACACACATTTTCTTCACTTGCTTCGTTTAACTCTCTACTTTCTAATTTGGCACCTGCGTTTCTAATTAAATTATCTACCATTCTATTGAAATCAAACTAATGTTCTTCTATTTTTTTGTTAATGAAAGTCGATCGCCGTAACTTGTTCCATTACTGGCTAGTGGCCTTTCGGTGTCATTGTCAATTCCCATTAGTACTAATGAAACTCTTTTTTACGTTTCCTCCGTATGTTTCAAATTGATTTATGGGGAGGAATAAGCTTGATCATTTTAATTGAACTAAAACTTTGGGTTAATCTATCCAATCAGGCGGTTGGTGCTGACTCCTCCATTTTGGGAATAGAATTTTTGACGTTCTATGTAAAGCTGGAGCACACACGGCGCTTTAGAGGGGTCTAAATATTCTGACGAATTATTCAGATCTCTTTTAGCGGCGAAACGCTGTGGAACGACCACCTGAAACAAAGTAAAGTCCCTCATTTATCTCTAAAACTATATTTAGATTAACCGTCGCGTAAAATATTAATATAATACTTATATAATTATGTGATAACATTTCTACATACATACATACATAAATCACGCCTATATCCCCGAATCGGTAGGCAGAGGTGAACTAGCACCTACGTTTTGCCAATCATGTTAGATCCCATGTAATAGGTGGCGAGTCTATTGCCAATTATCGGGCACAAAAGGCGCAGTACATTGCTAGGTGGTATAAGAGAAACGCTGCTGCCCATCACTAATTTAACCTTGTACGACACCCACGGGAGAGATATGGGGTGGTGACAATTGTATTCTACTCTGCCGTCACCACACAGTATTTTTCTAAATTTAAATAATACAAGGTTCTAATACAAAAACTTGTACCGACCAAAAAAAAATTACAAATATCATAATTTAAAAAAATACTAATAAATAGTATATTATATTATTAATATATTTTATACCTGTGGTAGTTTATTTTTAATAATGCATTGACAAATTCTGTGCACAAATATGATACTTTTATTAATACTTCATTTATCACCTATTCTGTGATCATCATCTGATATAGCCTGACTCGATTTATGCAATTAAAGACAGTACGAAATTGTCTGAAATGTAGAAATATCCGAGCCCAATTATCACATCTCGCAAACTTCTGCAAGCATCCCCCATTCGTTTATTCTTAGATTCGCCACGTCGGCAACAAAATTTCTATTGAACTTTCTCGGCAAAAAGTTTGACTGTGTTAAATTCAAAAATTTCAGACACCAGAAATAGCTGATTTTAACTTCTAGCGGATTAAAATTTTAATTCTTAGCTACGGTACAGTTTTCCACATATAGTAGACATCGAAAACCAAAAATTTCTAATAGATAGCATTTTCTTCTAATTTTGAGTAAACATATTCAGTGTTATTAAAAAAAGTTTTTAATAAAAGTATACTCATATTGTATATATTATAGTCGACATTCATAACTGGTCAAAGGTATTATTGACTCTCGAAACTTGTGCAAAAAAAAAAAAAAAACCCACGTGATACGTAGCAAAGTTCAAACTTAGAAAAATCGAGTCTGGCCGCTTGCTTTCGGAGTTATGAAGTTATAAAAATCTCGATTCAAAGGTTCCTGGACAATGAAGGCCATCTCGCGTCTCGGCATCTCGTATTAAAGAGCAGACACAATGCTGTTCCATTGTGCTCTATCGGAGTGTGCACGCTTGATTTCACTACATGAAAGATCGTACTTCTTTTATGTTCGTCATTGCTGTAACATACTTTTATAATGTGGCACAATAATGAACATGTTCGCCTTAAATATTAAAGAGGAAGTACACATCGACGTTTGCAGAAATTTCTCTCAAGCAAGAACTATCATTTTTTATTACGAAGCGCCACAAAATAATCAATTAAAAGTTCGAATCCGAGGAGCTAGTGTGTATAATTTTGATACTATAATTTCTCTTAGGGATAGGCGTTTTAACAACAGCGCTTCGACAGCGTATTTCAATCCTCGCTATATTATAACTCATAACTGCCGCACTCAGAGACGTCAAATAACGTTAATGAGTACTTAACGTCAAAAAATGACAATTCAAAACTAGTCGCTATTCTTGCCGGGTAGATTTAAATGAAATTTTTTGACATTTTTGACAATCTCCGCCATTGCCACACTTTATAAGAGTTACATTCATAATTTCTATGCAGAAATAGATACGGTTCTCAAGTTGGAAAGACACAAGAGGAAACTTGCGATTAGTCTTGTAGAATTCAAGCGGAAAGTTTGGGAATTACAGCAGAAAGTGTAAAAAATTCATGAGCACCTCGGGTCGTGTGCTCTCTCCCTCTCGCTCATAGAGTATTGCACAGAATTAGCAGAATCTGCGTTGATTTGCATACTTTAATGTCTGTCTTTGTGCATAGCCTGTATCAATTTGGGGCATTCATTACTAAACATTTATCATTTTCCTGCTCTGTCCGCAGTTTAACTGGGATCGGCGCAGTATGTTTCATTTTCGATTCATATCGTTCAGACGACATCGATCCATCTGCTACTTTCTAATTCATTTGAATCGATGAATCTAGAGAAAAGTGGACGAAAAAGACTATGCAGTGAGATAAATAGGTGAACGGAGAAAGTGATTGGTATGACAAAATTCCAATCCATACTGTTCAAGGTTTTGGCTTAGACTTGACATCAACCCTCTTTGGGTATGATGTTGTTAATGGTGTACCCTCCATTATTAGTTACAAGTATACACCTTAATATCCTTCACCCTTTAAGACCCCGTTTAATATCCTTCAGATGACTTTTGCGACACCACTGAGTTGAATCGGGCTAGCACATTCTGCGTTATTTTTTCGCTCCCAGGCCAGCATTGGAGAATAATTATAACAATACATAGATATTTAAAAACATAAACAATAAAAGATCATAACTTCGTTTTCCGATCATTCATTCTTGTGTCGTTCGCTTAAGTCTCTTTTAAATGACGCCTAGTCTAAAATGCTACAAAGTGGGTGACGGTTCCGTACCACGTTACCCATTGTCCTATTGAGTTAAATATTTCAAATCACTACATTCTTCATTAGAACGACAGAAATACGCCGCATTTTTACTCAGTGAAATCAAAGGGCTGGAGATTGCACCGAGAAATAGATAACTTCCGACACCTGACAATGTAGCACCAATTTTCTTGCAATTCTTTATTTAAGGCAAGCTAAAGCGAACACCTCAGAAGAATACAAGAAACGCTTTCCACGAGCAACAAATTCCATTTTGTTATTATTTTACAGTTAGCGCTTTTGGTGTCACTGCGACCTTAAGTAGTTTAGACTGTTTTCACCAACATCACTTACATATATATATATATACATATAACTATTTTTATTTGCTTAAAGCGACAACATGCTTATGTAGCAGCTAACTAGCTTAATTATCCGTTCAATCAACAGCCTAGCCTCTTTACTAACCAGCGCCGTACAACTAGCGGCCTGAAAATTATATGCAACAACCAGCCAGTCAAAAATCTTACGTTAGTATATGTACCAACGAAGTAAGTAAACCAGTAATTTGTGCTATTATAAATTAGTAAAGAGGCTAGGCTGTTAATTGAACGGCTTAATTAAACTAGTTGGCTGCGACACATCAGAGTAGATACTGAGTTCATTTTAATTTAATTCATTATAAAGGAAATAAATTACGCAATGTTCCATTGTACAGTAACTGGCAATGATTTTATACAAAACACCAAAAAGGTTACATTTCACGACGAAGGGCGCCGAAACAAAAAAAAAGAAACTAGCATTTCTAACGAGCCGCCTTTCGCAAGCAAATCGCAAAGACCTGAATAAGTTTTCAGGGGAACTACTGAACAACAGTGACAGGCAGACAAGTTATCTGTCCCAGAATATTTCTTTCAGCGGATTCATTAATCACTCGCATCCCGCGAAGCCACCACAAGGGATCCGGGCTAATCCATCTCTTTAACGGTATTATCTCAAGCATTGTCACTGCTGGAATTTGACGTTTATTTTGTCTCCGCCCGAATTTAAATGCTCGCCCCGAGTGTGAAACATTTACTATTTAACAGAATACTAAATAATTATATTCGTCTATACCGTAAAACCTAATACGGCAGAGATGAGAATGTTGAGATGGATGTGCGGACTGACGAAAATGGACAAAATACGGAATGAGTACCTACGTAAGAGGGAGTCTGAAAGTGGCGCCAGTAACAGAGAAGATGAAAGGGAGCCGTTTAGCTTGTTATGGACATGTTATGAGACTTGATGGCATGAATGTGAGTAAGAAAGTTATGGACATGAATGTTGATGGATGTCGAAGTAGAGGAAGACCACAGAAAAGATGGATGGATTGTGTGAGGTGTGATATAAAGGTGATGGATGTGAATGAGGAGATGACGAGTGACAGAAGAGAATGGAAAAAGAGGACATACTGCGTCGACCCCAAATAGGATGGGATAAGGGCAGGGCGATGATGATAAGCTGTAAAACCTAAGCCAAAACCTTGAGCAGTATGGATAGGAATATTCCAATCACTCTTTCCGTTCATCGGTTGCTCGACATGGTCCGTTCCGTCTCTTTTCTTTACATTCATTTATCACTAGCACCTTTCGGTGTGGTGGATGATATGAATCAAAAGGAAGTGGATGGCTTGATGACGCCTGACCGATATGAATGGAAGAGGAAACATACAGCCAAATAGACTGGGAACAGGGCAGGGAGAAGAAGAAGATCGAAAGCATCCCAAAGTAGGTATATAATGTTTGTGGTATGAGATCACGTCAGTTGTTTTCATATTTATTTAATGCCTTAGGACAACCGTTCTTCCATTGTCAGCAAATAATAATCTTCTCCTATAAATCACGACTATAGATTTGTTCTGTTCACCAACCCCCAGAAATACAATTTTTTCACTCTACACAAATAATATCTCCTACTCTAACTATGAGGATGTATGTTACGCAAAGGCGAGCACTCTCGGCCTACAATTGGCTAAGCTAAGCAATGTTCGCCAGTAATTGGATACATACATAAATCACGCCTTTATACCGCCGAAGGTGTAGACAGACGATGACAACTACATTTCGGCATCTTATGTTAGATCCCATGTAAGTAGAGCAAGCAATTAATTGCCACCACCTGATTTTTGATGATATTTTTTTAGGCACAATCATTACATCGGAAATTAAATTATATGTTTCATTGGTTCTCAAAGATATAGTAGCCTAGTACCAGTACCCGCAGGAGATATGGGGGTGGACTATTCCTATAGTTTCCTCTGCTTTAGCCAATTTTTAGTTAATTGTTTTTCACTTGTTTACAGTATTTTATGACTCCGAACCCCCAGTGAGCCTCCGTGGCCTGTTTTCAATACCTTTGCTTAACTACTATCATTGTGAAAAGCTTTTCAAAATAATTATGGTTACCAGCGATGGCAAAATAACAAATTAATAGGCTCAGAGATCTATTCAGACTCTAACACCCTTCTAAACTCTTACATTTTCAATATTACAAGCTTCAACGCTGTATTTGTTGGTTTCCCAGATTATTTATTACTCAGAAAAGGGGCAACGAAATTCTAATCCCAACTTCTAATAACATTAGATAATAATATAAATCCGACAGATACCTGTTCGTTACATTTTACCCGGGAAATGTACAATTCCTTTGGGATTCGCGGGCGTAATCATCGAAATATTACAGAAAACAAGAATCGAGAAAAATACTAACACAAGGAAAAACCCAATGGAAACCTTTAAGGGCAATATAATATTGTAGAAATAGATATTTGTATGGTTAAATGCTTGTAACGTTCCAAGCAGAGGAGCTCGATGGCATTGTGGCTAGCACGATCGAATTTTGATTGCTTAACCTAAGCAATATTCGCTAGGGTGAGCCGTTGGATGGGTTACCAAAAATCTTTTCTCTATCGGTAGTTCAGTGCTTTAAAATAAGCGTTAAACTGTGTCTAAGCCATTAATCATCGAGTCAGCGTCGTAAGACGTGATATATTTGTCGCAGCCAACTAGCTTAATTAGCCGTTCAATCAACAGTCTAGCCTCTTTACTAAACATAGGCCTGAATGATATGCAGCAGCCAGACAGGCAAAAATCTTACTATTTACCGACATGGGTCACAATTCATCCATGGCTTCTGTGGCTTTTCTTTCATTCAAAGTAATTAATTAACCTTCATTACCTTTCATCGCATGCCTGAACCACGCTAACCTTTTACTTCTCAACTTTTCTACCAGCGGCATCGGTACTTCTTTCAAACTTCATGGATGCATTGCAGTAATCAATTTGATACTTAAAAGGCTGTGTTTTATTATTCCAATAATTATGGACATCCAAGTTACTCCCAATGTAATTGATTGAACGGAAGCCCTTGCGTAGTCATGAGAATACAGCGAAATACATTTTTACAATATTTGTAATTCAATTATTATTTATTATTTACAAATGTGCGCCTTTTGATATTAAGTAATAATAAAGTAATATTTCGTAACTTTTGCAGCTTTTCACACTGCTTATGTTATTCGCTGTTATCATTTGAGGGCTTAGCTATATTAATTAACAAAAAGTAACATTTTAAAAGTAAACTAAACATATTATACAATTATCTATTCAGTTGATCCCCAACAGATTGGTAAATTAACACCTACGTTTCACTTCGCTTCATGTAATAGCGGGCGACCATATTGCCGTCTGCCGAGCACGTTAATCAAAGTATGATTGAGTGGTGGAGAATAGGCAGTAATACCTCATTATATCCATACTTAATATAATAAAGCTGAAGAGTTTGTTTATTTGGTTGGTTAAACGCGCTAATCTTAGAAACTACTGAATCAAATTGAAAAATTATTTAATAACCGGCATAATAATTTTATAACCAATAGCGAAGCCGCTGACGACCACTAGTTTTTTATAACTGTGAGTCGCCCAGTGGGACTCTGCTCTGCCGTCACCACACGGCAATATAATTTTATTATATTGACACACTAGCTGAACTAGCACGCGGGTGCTAGTTCACCTCTGCCTACCTCTTCGAAGATATAGGCGTGATTTATGTATGTATGTATGTATGTACACTAGCTGACCCGGCGAACGGAACGTTGTTTCCTACAATCTATTCTCAGACCTAACAATATAAACAACAAAATTATATAAAAATCGATTACAATCGTTTATCTCGGAAGAGTTCGATAACTCACAATGTGACACGAGAAGTATTATATAGTAAATGTTACACGTTGTTATGCCATATAAATTATCCCGTAGCCATGGTAACACTATTTGCCATCATCACCAGCCTTTTTAATGTCCCCACTGCTGGGGCACGGGCCTTTCCTATGGATGGAAGAATATAGGGAGATTGCGCCATAACCCACCACGCTGGCCCAGTGTGGGTTGGTGGGTATTAACGACTGCAGATGCGGCCGGGACCAATGGCTTAACGTGCCTTCCGAAGCACGGAGGAGCTCGAGATAATAAATTTTTGGTCACCCATCCAATGAGTGACATTAGCAAACATTGCTTGGTTTACGCAATCGCAAGCCAAGCGCACTGTGCCTCTGCGCTAGCGAGCTCCTCTTGGTTAACACCAGCCTTCCCTATGGATGGAAGAATATAGGGAGATTGGGCCGTAGCCCACCACGCTGGCCCAGTACGGGTTGGTGGGATAGTTTATATGGGAAAATGAAATTGCTGGTTTTACTATTCGTCGCAATTTTTCCATATTTTCTGCCTTGCATGGCCCAAGACAACCATTTCAAAACCAGAATCAGCTAACTATTCGATTTTAATTTTAACATTATATAAATGTTAGAAAAATTTGTACAAAGATTGTGGTTGTTAGAAAAAGAATTTTGAATAAAAAAAAAAAAGAATTTTTATGAAAAAATTATGGTCTTGATACGGGAAACGAACCCGCGTCCGCTGCTATCCGGGCAGGTGCCTGACCGCTCGGCCAACCAAGACACTTATTAACTCGCCGAAATTCTTCTAACCTTTACACTTCACGTTGTAAGCCAAAGGGTACCCTCGCAATGTAGAAATAAATTTCAAACATTCCAAAGCAGATATTTTTACAAATACCGTGCGTTCGGTTAGCTTGGGTTTGCTTTAAAAACTATTCGATTTTAATTTTAGCATTATATAAATGTTAGAAAAATTAGTACATTCCCGCATCAAGACCATAATTTTTCGGAATTCTTTTTCTAACAACCAAAATCTTTGTACAGAAGCAGCTAAATCAGCCCAGCCGTTCTCGAGTTTTAACGAGACAAACGCACAACAATCATTTTTATTTTTAAGAATATTTTTATATTTAAATTGCATTTCTGCAATTTAGTTGACGAAAAGACCTCCAGGAAAGTGAACCAAAAAGGTGAGTTCACCTTTCTGTTAAGCCAAATGTTTAAGCAGAAGCCAAACATTTGCCAGAAAATATTTTTGGTTCAGGCATTCTCGGGCACGACAGCGCGTTTTATGAAACTAGAATAAATTAGTAACTCCGTTAAGCCGGCTACAATTTTGTTCGATTTAAGGAGCAATATTTTATGAAGTAATTTTCCTTTTGGCGCAGAAGTGGTAAATTGTGCTTCTTGCCTTGGCAATAGAATTCTAATGGGCACATTTCTGTTAAAAAATACGTAAACAGCCCTTGGATATTATCGTCTATATGTTTGTCGAGGTCACTGGTGTATGAGACTTCGTAATTATGATTGGTTTTATTATTTTAACATTATGTTAGGGAAATAATTACAATAATAAAGGTATTTTTTCTGACTTTAAGGATGGAAATCTCACCTCCTTATTATAAAACATGGACTTAGGCTAGTCATAGTTTAAAACTGATGTTGTCACTTTTATTTGCTGAATGGAAGACAGAGTTAGCATCTTTTTTTAAACCATGACTAACTTTTAGTCCATGCTTTATAATAAGGCGCTAAAAGTTTTCATCTGATCTAAACGATACTCTTATTGACCTCATCATTTTGATTTTGGACCTAAAAATGGGACCTAAAAAAAAAGAACTTTCTGATCATTTTTCTGTGCTGTTCCCAGTTTATCTGGGGTCGGTGCAGTATGTGCCATCTTCCATTCATATCAGGCAGATGTATTCAAGCCACCCATTTCAATTCATATCATCCAAAACATATAATTAACAGAGTGGTTGCGATAAAACATACCAATCAGTACGGCTCTTCTTCTTGCTTATATCTTCCTATTATAAACCCCCCAACAACATCATGCCCATGTTGTTGCTTTCTTGGTCTACACCGGGTAATCTACCTTAGTCGACTTCTACGATACCCCTGGAGAGAGTCAGGGCTTGTACATTCTAAGTTTTTTTTTTGCGCTACCAAGCCAGCGTGGATGGAACAATGTAACTCTCTGTTACACATAAAATTGCCGGTACCGATTATCGTATTCACCTTCAACAATTCACTAGACATCGCATGGAATATGATACAAACTCCTGTTGTTATAACAGACCAAAGAGAATACTTAATTACAACAGACAAGACCGGGATACAAGAGGCAATTTCTTTTGACGTATAAATAGTATTTGTAGTTCAGTATATGATGCGGGTTTTATTTATGAGACTTGACAACCTAATTGGCTGATGTCCGACCACAATCATTCGTTGCCAACCTTTTTTCTCCGAGGTTCATTAATGAATTTTTCTACTAGGCAATTCTATATAGAGGGGCGTGTGGATGATAGGAGTATCGCACTAGAGAAAGAGTAAGAGAGGAACGTTGTACGGCGTTCACTCCCACTCCCAAATTACTACGTAAGAAAATGGTGCCCAGAATAATTGAGCGAAATTGGGAAATTTGATACATGGCGTACTTTTAATATTGGTTTTTTTAGTTCACGGTTTGTTGTATGGTTGGAGGAGAATTCGATTGTCACCACTTTCTCCTGCGGGTGTCGTGACTATGAGCTTTGAGCTATGATGAACTATAGGCAGCAGCGTTCCTGATACACCACCAAGTAACACAAGATGCCAATCGGTTCGCCCCCTATTACATGGGACCTAAAATAGTGACAGTAATTACTTTCCCAAAATGGAAATCTTCAATACAGCCTTGTGGTGACGCCAGCGCAGAATACAGTTGTCCTCTCTCCTCCGGGTGTCTTACGAAGCGACTATGTATAAAAACATACATACATACATAAATCACGCCTATATCCCCGAAGGGGTAGGCAGACACCCACGTTTCACCAGTTATGTTAGGTCCCATGTAATAGGTGGCGAGCCTATTGCCATTTATCGGGCACAAAAGTCGCAGTAGGTAACATGATAGCTAGATGATATAACAGGAACGCTGCTGCCCATTCCTCATCACTGATTTATCCTTAGTCGCCTTGTACGACACCCACGGGAGAGATTTGGGGTGGTGACAATTGTATTCTACTCTGCCGTCACCACACGGCTGTGTAAAAACAGCTATGAGTAATGGACAACAGCGTTCCCGTAGGTCTACCACCTAGGAATATACTTAGTACGATTTACGTGCCTGATAGATGACAGCAGGCACGCCCTCTATTAAATGGGACCTAAAATAATTAGCGAAACGTAGGTGCTAATTCACTTCTGACTATATAGGTACCGCTAATTTTTTTTCTTTAATAAGCATATCATCTATAAGTATAGATAAATTAATTGTTATATTCCGAATTGCGTTCCCGAAAAAACCATCGGAAATTAACGGAAATCTTAAATTTAACCGTGCCTGCTATATAATTACGACTCCTCAGACAAACAAAAGTACAAGACATGTAGGACTGATAAATTTAAAGGGAAACTCATAAAGCTTTCGAAGCGCCCTGAAAGGAAAGTTAAGGGTATTCAATATATTTGAACAACTTAGTGACCCATTCTTATTTTGTTTACTGTTTGTGTGCTACCCGTGTATAAAGTTTGACCTCACAATAAAGACATGTGTAAGTACTTATGTTTAAGTGAACGTAACAAAAAAGAGTAAAGCGAATGTTCCTGTTCATGCCGTGTGGTGACGGCATAGCAGAATATTGCCACCACTCTCATCTCTCCCGCGGGTTTCGAAGGGGTAAAGACATCGATGAGTAATGAATGGGCAGCATTCTTTTTATACGACCTAACAATATACTGCGAATTACGTGCCCAATAGATGGCAATAGGCTGACCCCCTATTACATGAGACTTAACATAATCGGTCAAACGACTTCGATGATAAATATGCGTGATTGATTTATAATAAAATATAATAATAATATTTATTTTATTGATAATAACAACATTGAACATTATAAACAATTTATGTTGGAGCTTCTTTTTAGCCTCAATATACCTACTCGAAATCTTATCCTAGAAGTATACTAGGTGCTTAAACTGCGTGTGCGTGGGTTAGTGTTCGCCCGGGTATAAGTGTGTGTATGCGTGAGTGAGTGTGCGTGAGTGTATACGCATGTGTATGTCTTTGCGCATGTGTATGCCTGTGCACGTGTGTATGTCTGTACGCGTGTGTATGCTTGTGCGCATGTGTATCTATGACTGTGCATAGGTATGTGTTTGTACGAGCGCGTGTGTGGGTGTAATTTGTGCGTTTGCTTGTGTATATGTGTATAAATTCCTTGTCATTATTCCCGCAAACAGACGCAAAATTGCCATAGATCATATCGGTGAGGGATATAGGATCCCACCCCTAGCTTCTGTTCGTGATGCTTATTAATGCTCGTCCCTGTAACGCCATTTCTGATTTTCTTTGTCTACAAAACGCCATGTCCGAACGCCGCGTTAAAATCTCAGCAAACACAATTGATTGTGTCTCATAAATTAGCTGGCGCCAAATCCTTTCAAATCTATAATGAATCTCTGCTTTAACAATGGCGCTAAATGAGAAACCATTTTCCGTCTCATAGGCTGTTGGGGATACTAATATACACCCTGTCTCCCTGCGGGCCTAGCACAGGGACGTGGACAAGTCTCTCTCCACCACTTAACAGTGTTTTGTCTCGGGATTTAGTGGGAGTTAGAGAGAGAGGAAAAGATTTTCTTTCCCTCGAAGTAGACGTGTCCACGGCCCGTGTTTCGGGGGCTTTTTTGTCGGAATTTAAACGCTTGGTCTATATTCGGCGCTTATAACTCAGTAACTCTAACCTCCGTGCTTCGAAAGACACGGTAAGGTGTTGGTGCCCGCTGTGTCTACACAGCAGTCGTTTATACGTGCAGTCATGCTCTAGGTACCGTGTGGTTGGTAATACATACATAAATCACGCCTATTTATCCCCGAAGGGGTAGTCAGATGTGCATCTAATAGGGGGCGAGTCTATTGCCATAAATAATATACATAATAAATAAAAACTGTTTATTTGCATGTAATATATCTATCGGACACTTTAACCCCAGTTTATTGCTAGGTGGTATAAGATGAACGCTGCTTCCCATTGTTCATCGCTGTCTTAGGCATTGTACACAAAACTGCAATGCGGCGTCGCGTCGGAAAAATCTGCGAGCTCGCACGTCGCTTCGCGCATTCTTCAATTTTTCACCGCACACGCACACGCAGTGATGTGTACGTACCCTTAGTCGCCTTGTACGACACCCGCGGGAGAGATTGGGGGTGGTGACAAATTTAATGTATTCTGCTCTGCCATCACCATGAACATTCTACCGAATATTCTTTATTAATAAACGATAAAATTAAACAACTGCCTAAAAAAAACAATAACAAAGCAATGTACAATGGGCGGCTTTATCGCTGTATTAGCGATCACTTCAAGACAACCTTTGAATAGACAGGAAAGACGTAGAATAATATATTAGGGAATATAATATGCTCCAGAAATGAAACAATATCGAGCTGACGGGTTTCTTTTTCTTTTAGCATAATAATTGAAGAGTAAACATACTGCGACGAACCCAAAAAAACGGGGAAACAGGTCAGGAGGGTGATGATAATTATTGCACGATAATTTATTTAGTGAATTATTATTGTTAAACCAAAAATAGGTCAAACATATTCAGAAAAATTATATCCTGTTGCTGGGATCCCAACGACATCTTCCACACACACCAAGCTTCAAAAAAATAAATCCAAATAATTACACAGAAAAATATCCTGTATTTTCTTTGTAATTATTTTTCTAACATATTTTATAATAATGAAAAGAGAAACAAATTTATTATCTAATAGCCAGACTAATATTTTGTTACAAAAAGGAACATGCTGTTTAATTATGCGCAATTAAAACAATTAGGAAGTAATTATACAACACCCCAATGGATAACAAATCGTCTGATAAGAAGCGAGATCCAAAACAGGTCAAAGTCATAATCTTATTTTATAAAGCAATAATATTATCGACTGCTATTATGTAATAATGATTTATATTTCCCCAATATTCTACAGCTAATAACGGTAAGATTTATTTATTATAAGTTTTCACTTTAATAACAGTTTATTGATTATATAAAATGTATCTTAATAAACATATTTAATATAATTATATCTCTTACTAACATTCCCTTCACAATTTACAAGCTCTCATTTGAAATGTGCTTTTAACTACAATTGGTTAATTTACGATATTGTCATATAATCAGTGTGTCCGATCCAAGCAATGATGGCGAACTTATAAAATCAAATATTACCCGCTGCACATCCCATCGAAACATAAATTATGGAGCATAAGTGACATTTGACGGATTTATGACCTATTTGCGTCAACCGTAGTAATTATGCACCACTTTGGAGTCATTTTCCAACGTTATTATATACGCTTATTATAAACATGGGAAATTCGGACTTTTCAACACGACGCCTAATTAATGAAAAACTCGTTTCACTACACTCAAATTAATTCCACTTCGTAATTAACATTAAAGTGAATACTGCGTGATACAGCTTTAATTGCGCGTTTATATAATTTGCTATGTTAATAGAAAAGGTGGAGTTAAAAAAAACAGTACTTTATAAATCTTACCTAAAATCCTGACTTGCTGTCCATTAGATGTTTCTAATTCACTTAAGTTCGTACACAGTCGCGGAACGATATCGTAGTTCAACTCGGAACTTTGAGAACGAACATTACGATTCATGTTATGTTTGCGCGTCGCTGAAGCACGGAAAACGCGTCTATGCCATCGCGCGTCGCGCGGTCGACTAAACGTGACTCTCACAGTTACCTCCCGGAGTGGTTCGTACAGCCTTCTGTGTCAGGTGAGCTTTCTTACCTGCCCGACTAGCATGACCACTGAAACAGGATATGACAGAACCATTTATCGCGTTGAACAATCAAATATCATACTAGGATTTTAACACCTGACAAGGCCTGAATTGAATAAGGCTCTAAGGCTAAAGCCATTTTATTGCTTTGAACTGTCGAAAATCCAATGGTTTTTGTAAGTTCAACGCAATAAATGGCTATATCATTATCATTATCGTGTTTGGGTGGTCACCTAACACCATTGGTGAAACGTGGGTGTTAATTCTCACCTCTGCCTACCCCTTCGGGGATATAGGCGTGATTTTTGTATGTATGTATGGATGGGCATGCTAGCCGGGCTGGAGTCGAACTCTACCAAGAAAAATTTACTTCCACTCATTTTACTGTTGACGCTGATTTCCGGAAGCAGCAACGAACGCGCAACAGCCTAACGCTGTCGGTCTACGATTGCGTAAACTAAGTAATGTTATTCGATTTTAATTTCAACATTATATAAATGTTAGAAAAATTAGTAAAAGAATTTCGGCAAGTTAATTAGTGTCTTGGTTAGCCGAGGGGTCAGGCACCTGCCCGGATAGCAGCGGGCGCGGGTTCGATTCCCGCATCGAGACCATAATTTTTCGAAATTATTTTTCTAATAACTAAAATCTTTGTACTAATTTTTCTTCCATTTATATAATGTTGAAATTAAAATCGAATAGTTTATAAAAGCAAACCCAATCTTAACACAACGCACGGTATTTGTAAAAATATCTGCTTTGGAATGTTTGAAATTTATTTCTACATAGCGAGGGTATCCGTTGGCTTACAACGTAAAGGTTAGAAGAATTTCGGCAAGTTAATTAGTGTCTTGGTTAGCCGAGCGGTCAGGCACCCGCCCGGATAGCAGCGGACGCGGGTTCGATTCCCGCATCAAGACCATAATTTTTCGAAATTCTTTTTCTAATCACTAAAATCTTTGTACTAAGTAATGTTCGCTAAGGCCGCTCATTGGATGGGTAACCAAAAAATTAAATTATTTAAAGTTCCTGCTTGCTTCGGAAGGCACGTTAGGCAGTTGGTCCCGGCTGCATCTGCAGTCGTTAATATGAACCAATCCGCTCTGGGCCAGCGTGGTGGGTTATGATCCATTCTCCCTATATTCTTCATCCATAGGGAAAGCCGAGCCCCAGCATTGACGATAAAGATGACAAACTTGAACTTTTATCGTGATTACTATTGCCACATGTTCCAATAAATATAAATCATCGCAGAGGTGTCTAACGTTAGAGGTCAATAGCTTCAAGTGGAAAAACAAGGATGATACAGCCAACAACGCCTCATCAGGCTACCGCGACAGTTACGTAAATGTTGTCTCAATCAACTTTCCGCTTTAAGACAAACATGTTAAGGTTGATAGTCGCCATTTTTGTATAGTCTGCTGAGCTGTTGCCCGTACCTTTAATCAGAAAGACTCCATTAGTTAAGTGACATTCTGGAGGGCAATGAACTTAGCTTCATTGTTGCTACGTAGATATCAATCTTATAGGTTGGCATCAATTTATCAATCACCGTTAATTATGCCGTGTGGTGACGGCTGAGTAGAACTCGATTGTCACCGCCCCTACCTCTCCCGTGGGTGTCGTAATGAGGTGACTAGGAGTATATAAACAAATTGGGAGTTCGATCCTTATCCATTTCCTTTGCATTTATACATAACGGCCGGCTTGGTCGAATGCTCAGATCGCTGGGTATTGGCCAAGAGGTCTGGGGTTCGAATCCTGGTAGGGGCAAATTTTGTGATGAACAAATATTTGTTCCCGAGTCGTGGTTGTGTATATGTTTATGTATTATATTTTCAACATCTGCTGGGGTGCAGGCTTTCCCTCTTCTTCTTCTTCTCCCTGCCCTGTTCCCAGTCTATCTGATGTTTCCTCTTCTATTTATATCGGGCAGACGTCACCAAGCCATCCACTCCCTTTTGATTTAGGCTTTCCCTATGGATGGAAAAATATAGGGGAAATGGGCCATAACCCACCATACTGGCCAAGTGTACTAATCCGCACTGGGCCTTGACTGGGTTTTAACGACTGCAGATGCAGCCGGGACAGCTTAACGTAGTTTTCGAAACACCCATCCAATGACCGGCCTTAGCGAAGATTGCTTAGTTTACGCAATTGCACGCCGAGCGCGGTGAGCCACTGCGCTACCGAGGTACACACTTACATACATACATAAATCACGCCTATATCCCCGAAAGGGTAGGCAGAGGTGAATTAACACCCACTTTTCGCCAATTATGTTCGGTCGCATGTAACAGGTGGCGAGCCTATTGCCATATATCGGGCACATAAATCGCAGTACAAATTTATATTGCTAGATGGTATGAGAGAAATGCTGCTGCCCATTTCTCATTGCTGTCTTTACCCTTAGTCGCCTTGTACGACACCCACGGGAGAGATGGGGGTGGTGACAATTGTATTCTGCTCTGCCGTCACCACACGGCCTACCGAGATCCTCTCAATTTAATCACTTTAATATTTATACAGTTGAAATATAGCAATTACTTACCTCAAAAATAAAACGTCGTAACAACCTAAAATGCTTTTAAGCCCGACTGTTAGATATACAATAATTACCAACAGCCAAATTAGTGCGTTGACCGGACACAAGTTTACGGATTAAGGTGGGTACGCGCTAACTGGGAACGTTAACTAGAGCTTGAAAAAAATTTTAGCAGTATTTTAATTAAGAGCTTATTTTTTACTGAGGGCTTTTAAAAATATAAAATTCCTTCTTTCTACCCGCCGTGTGGACACAGCAGATCGAATCGTTTTTATTACATTTATCATTACTGTTAGGTTTACCCCTTTACAACATACCTACTCAACAACCTGGTTTGATTCCTGGTTTAGATTCTGCGAGAACCTCAGATACACGTTCTAGTTACTACATGATTACCTAAACGTACACAACCATAGCTCACGAACAAATGTCTTTGTTGATCACAAATATTTTCTCTACCAAGGTGCCTAGCCAGATGGCAAGCGATATAAATTGTTTCTATGTGTGTTTTGACAACTCTACATTCTCTATACATCTCGCCATACATTTTTATTCTATTCGAATAGATTGAGCACTGGTCTATGCCCCCTTAACAAATCATAAAATCAACAAAGCTTTTTAACTTTGTCTTTCTAATTCTTGCTTCCTAATCGTTACAACTCCCCCGCCAAGTTTCGCAGGGACAAATCCTAATTTCTCGCTTTGTTCTAACGACAGTTTTAACTCAAGTTTGTTTCGTTGTTGGCGCTAATTAATTTCGTTACAAAGAAATTGACGTCAAAATTTTGCACTCTCTTGTTGTTTCGTTTAATTAGTGTAGTATCTGTCTGCCATTAGTTTGGCCTCATTATAAAATTTTATAACAGACACGGGTGTAGGTACGAAAGATGGAATTATAATGATATTTGCTACGCAAACAACATCTCCTTTGTTTTGATATGGTAGGTACCTACCTAATTAAAAAGTTGTTCAAATATAATATTTGAGTTGATCATACGCAAAATTAATTTCGTACGCGTTGCTGGACATTAACTTTCATAATGGAATTCATAGGGCGGTGAAGGTAGGCGCTCTTACTGCCGCACTCAGTGACGTCAATTAACTTTAACGAGTACTTAATGGCAAAAAAATCATTTAAATCTAGACCCTAGACCCGGCCCCGGGTTAGTGTGGGTGCATCCGACAATCGGCTTAATTGCTACTGCGCAGTGTGTTTATGTGATTGGCATGTTGTACGATTGTACATGCATACTTAAATAACGCCTATTTATCCCATACCAGATATAAATAAACGAATTTTGACTTAATTTGAATCTTCGAGTACCTATATTTTTGGTCACCCATCCCACGACTACCAGTGCGAACATTGCTTAGCATACGCAATCGGGCTCCTCATCAGCGTTTAGCGATTCTGAGTGAAAAAAGCGTCACGTAAGCCCCATTAATTGTTAGAAAATACGCATAATTCACCGGATTCCCCCTCATCTTCGGATCACGGGCGTCGACAAGATTTTTTTGAAGCTCCCCGACTAATTTAAAATGAAAGAGCATTTAATTTTCACGCTCCGAAGGCGCCCTTTAATAAAGCGAGTTAGAAAATGACAAAATAGAGGACTAAACGGAGCACCTTCTTTTATAATTCAGGCATTTTTAAAAACTTCGTGTTGAAACTCACAAAGCAATATTCGTTGATTGTGTGCGTTCGGCACTTACTTCCACGGATGGATTCCTGGGAGAAACACAATAGACTTTCGACCTAATTGCTTGCGAAACAGAGTTCGTGTTGTATTCGTGCCTAATTGGTCGTGCATAAAATTGTACAAGAATTCTGTTATATAACCAAACCGAATGTTTTCAAATGTTAAATACCTATTATAAGATTTTGTATTACACCACATAAACATAATATAAATAACCATGACTTGAGAGCAAATATCTGTATTTTATTTATCATTCCTAAAATTCAAACACGGGACCTCTAGGCCGGTACATAAAATCGCTGGGGTAGGTATATTGTTTTGCATTGGCATTTGAAAAAATTATGGATACATTCATATTTATGTTTCAAGCGTACTCGCAGCGAAACATTTCTAGAATTCATCATAACGTTTTTTGATCCCGCAAAAAAACAGTTTAAAAATTGTATTGGCGCTTTCTTAGAACCGCGCGAAATTCACATAATCCGAAAAGCCAAGCATCAAGTCAAACCAAACACCCACATACCCCATATTTGTTAAACCCAAGGGTAGGGTAGGTAGGTAGGGTAGGTAGGACTGTCAAACCAGTCGCTTATCATTTTCTCTCTCGATTATGAGTAACTCAATAGCACAGTGGCTAGGATTACGTTAAACAAGCAATGACGGCCGGCTTGCTCGAATGCACATATTGCTGGGTATTGGCCAAGAGGTCCCGGGTGCGAATCCTGGTAGGGGCAAATTTTGTGATAAATACAAATATTTGTTCCTGAGTCATGGTTGTGTATATGTTTATGTAGTATATTTTCAACATCTATACACATAATTATATTAAAAAATATATGTCCGTCATCTAGTAGCCATAACACAAGTGCTTAGGCTACTTACTTTGGGCTAGATTACAGGTGTGAGTGTAGAAATATTTATTATTTATTAATGTTCCCAAAGGCCAATCATTGGTTGGGTGACCAAAAATATGCTATCTCAAATTCCTCCTTCAGATTAAATACTAGGTTGGTTAGCTGCATAATGCATTCATTAATAGAGGAAGGAAGCCTAAAACGGGTATACAGCCTAAAGCTGACAATATAGTTCCTAAAATCTGGAACCTGTAACTAGAAAATTATATTACCATCTCGTGCGGCTGTCGTACAAGACGATTGTGGGTTAAATTAAGAATTAAAACAAGAGGAATAAATTAATGCTAGGTGGTATCAGAGGAATGCTGCGCCCGCATTACTAATTGCTGTCTTTACCCTTATTCGCCTTGTACGACACCCACGGGAGAGATGGGGGTGCTGATCATTGTATTTTGCTCTACCGTCACCACACGACATAATAGTAGATTACACCAAGGCCGATAAAACAAAAAAAAATCTCAGATTGGAAGTAATTACATACATACATACATAAATCACGCCTATATCCCCGAAGGGGTAGGCAGAGGTGAACTAGCACCCACATTTCGCCAATTATGTTAGGTCCCATGTAATAGGTGGCGAGCCTATTGCCATATATCGGGCACAAAAGTGTCGCAGTACATTGCTAGGTGGTATAAGAGGAACGCTGCTGCCCATTCCTCTTCACTGATTTATCCTTAGTCGCCTTGTACGACACCCACGGGAGAGATTTGGGGCGGTGACAATTGTATTCTACTCTGCCGTCACCACACGGCACTGTGGAAGTAATTGATTGAGGGTAATATGCGATCCGAAGCCTTCTATTTTATCACCCAAGGTAAGATCATAGTTTTATGACACCCTCTAACCAGGAAGTGGGATTTTCCTTAAGAGTAGCGGGCGAAAAATTCCCCTTTATGGTCAGGTGTGACATAAAACATATCTAATATATACGGATGATTTATTATTCCGTACTTCAATTCACGCGTTTGCAACACTTATCGAGGGGTTCAGCAATCGCTCCCTGGCGAATTCGCCGACGCCCCTGCTCCCTTATCGGTGGGCCACGGTTATGAGAAATTCGTGCCAACGCTAATCTTCCCGCTTCCGATGTCGATAAACTAAAATTTCGACCTGCACGGGATTTGTGGGGAAATGGCCGAAATTGTAGCCAATAGGCAAAATACCGGTGGCCCAGTTAGCGGTAGGCAATCGCACGGGGCCTCATTAAGTTGATATGTGGGTAAATGCACGAAGGTATGTTTATATTCAGAGATAATAAACAATTGTGTCTACTGCGGATATTAGGTAACAAGTGGTCGCCCGCGGCTTCGCTCGCGTTAATGTCGGTTGTTATATAGCCTATAACCTTCCGCAATAAATGGACTATCCAACACAAAAAGAATTTTTCAATTTGAACCAGTAGTTTCTCAGATTAGCGCGTTTAACCAACTAACTAAACAAACAAACCAAAAAAAACAAACAAACAAACACTTCAGCTTTACAATATTAGTATTGGTATTCCGAACATTTATTCTGAAGCGGTAGTGTAGAATTGTCTAGAATGTGTCTGTGGTGTGGGCGAACAGCAAAACAGCTCTATAAGTGATCACTCTTGAACATGAATGTAACGTCATAACAATATCCTATGCATGAAATGCAATAAAATATAGGTGGGTATGTATTTAATAAGTTGCTTCTTAGGGAGCTCTTTGGCGAATCACGCAATCTTTATAACTTCATTATCACCAACCTTTTAATGTCCCCACTGCTGGAGCAAGGGCCTTCTTTTGCCCAAAGCCGTTAAATTTATAATAAAAAGAAAGCAAGGGCCTTCCCTATGGATGGAAGAATATAGGGAGATTGGGCCATAACTTCGGCCTTAACCCACCACGCTGGCCCAGTGCGGGTTGCGTGCGTGCGGATTTAATGGTTAATACCCACCTAATCCGAACAGGGCATGTGTGGTGGGCTATGGCATATTCTTCCATCCATAGGCGAGACAGCCCATGATGATGAGAGTTAAAAAAAGGACAAAAATTGTGATTTGGAAGTTAAATTACATTTCTGTATTTATAGATGTTTTCAAATTGGTGGGAAAACATTATTTTACACAATTACACCCTAACAGTAACTAATTAAAAGTTGAACGTTATAAGACTCTTTTGTAGAGCTTAAAAATAAATCGAACCCGGTCAGAAAAAAAGGTGTTTTAGTTTATAGAGGACATGACTACCAAAAACGGATGTTGCAAAGATATAAAAAGTGCATGTTCCCAGTCATAACCTCGTTTTGGAGCCGACCTCTAAACGCGTATTTGTTTAAACGATTCGCGACTCAACGGTTTTGCACAAAACAACAAACTGACAAATAAAAAAAATACAGCACGCTTTTTTGTTCTGAAAACAAAATTTCAGTTCTGTTCGAGGCGCCATTAGTAAAACTCGTATAGTCGGGTTTTAAGGGTAATATTTTTATTATTCGAAACAACAACTCAGCTAGGAATAAATAGAAAATAGAATACTTCTAAATATAAGAAATAAGTCCGGTTTTTTTAATTCGGTTTTTATAATAAAAAATATCTTTCATTTTTGAGCCAAGCCACGTAACGTTAACTCTTTTGAAAATATAAACTACCCACTGAAAAATTAGCGAGTGACAATTGTCACTATAAATTAAGTATAGAAACCATTCCACTAAAACTGTAAAATCTTCTCCTGCCCTATTCCCAGTCATGATGCAATATGTTTCCTCTGCCATTCATATCGGTCAGACGTCATCAAGCCATCCACCACCCTAGAAAGGCTAGTGATGCTAAAGGCTAGTGATGAATGAATGTATAGAAAGGTGAAAGAAAGGTCCAAGGTCCATGAGTGACCGATGAACGGAGAGAGTGATTAGGACGACAACATTCCAATACTGATCAAGGTTTTGGCTTAGGTTTACAGCCGGCCGACGGCCTGACGCTAACCCTCTTTGGTTATTGGCATACATACATACATAAATCACGCCTATATTTCCAAAGGGTTAGGCAGAATTGAACTGGAACTTTGGGTATTGAGATATTGGTATACAATGTCGCCAGCACCAGAATCATCTAAAGTGCATTCATGATTATGTATCATTCGCCTCCCCTGTTCCAGGTAGTTTAGTGTCGGCGCAGTTAGTTTTATACTCTCATACATCCACCCCCTCATCATTTATCTATCCACTTTTTGTGAGATCATCCTCATCCCATCCACCGACCATGTCCGTTCGCTTCCCACTCTTTTGCTCACACGTTTATCATCTCTTCTCATCACAAGCCCATACAGGACAGCCGCCTTCCTTTCAGCTTATGATGTTTATGATATTATTGATGGGAACTTAAATAATGTAGCGTCCCCAATTATGCGGCGAAACGCTCATCTGGCTTACATAAATAACATTTGGGGACGGGCCCAGCTTACGTTCTTTAATCATAACAAGTCTTTGTATCGGAACAGAGTGCTTTGGGGATTTGCAAACAATTCTCATTTGGACGAAAAATATCTCTTATTGGTTAATAGACCTCTATCAATAACAATTCGTTGGATTTATGTAGGTACGATGAGCGTGATAAGTATCGGAGATTCATTTAAATCGATCTGTATCATTCTGGATTATAAAAAAATGAAAATTTTATAAAATTATGAAAAAATGTTAATATGGATGAGTGGTACGACGATATCGATATATTTGCGGATAGTCTAGTCAAGGGCATTTATAGAAAATATATTTTATAAATTGATGAATGGCACATTCTCTTGATCCCGACTTAGTTAATATAAATGATTCAATAGTCGTGTGTGCCTTATCTGAAATGCTTTAGTAAATATTGTTCAGTACCAATGTTGTGTTACTTGTTCTTTGTTAATTTTGGCAAATCTCGTCTTCTTCGAGCTCACTGTAATAAAAAATATTCATAATGTAATACGTATTTAAAAATAAACTTAAACTCCAATCATAAACATCTGCTAAAGATCACAGCTTAACAACTTGTATAAGTAATTACAATGTCACTTGAACATTGAAATCACTTAATTACGTTCAGCTCTTTCTGAAAGTTTGACATTGCAAGATTATTAATCGGGTGACCTTATAAAGTAATTATCGAAATTTCATGCATAGCTGCGTCTCTTTTAAAATTACTAAGTATTCGATTCGATTAGCTTCATATTAATTATTAAGCTTAGTGAGTATGAGAGAACTATTTCTTTTTATTATAATAATAATGTAGTAATTTCTGTTACAAAGAAAATTTCTAACATTTAATAATGTTCAAATGAAATTCACAAAATAATTCTATAAATAAATGTTGCTTAATATGATAGCTGTTAGGTGACGGCATAGCAGAATACATTTTTGTCTACCGACCACTTCTAATCTCTCCCGCGGGTTAAAACAGTGATGAGGAGTTGGTAACAGCGTTCTGGTTATACTACCTAAAAAATTTACCCCATAAAATTAAATGACGTTAGTAAAATTGTCGGACGTAATTAGGCGTGGATAACTAGGAATGGACAGCGAAATTCACCTGGCACCCTCAACCACAGAGGGGCTAGCTATCTTATCACAATTGTCGGAACACAATAATGCTGGTAACATTATTAATATGGCGACAGGTTTTCATAATGGTGGTAACTAGCCTGGCCGATTTAAAAAAAGGCCTACTACCAACCAAACCGAGTACAAATTTGTATACCCCTGGGGATCGAACCCGGAGCCTCTGGATCTTAATTCCGGTGGGCGAACTACTAAGCCGCAAGGGTGGTTAAATGTAAAAAGCGACTTGGAATTCCCCATAAAATTGTCCAAACAGAAAACGGACACATTTACAGAAACACGAAGCAACCGCCATATTGCGTGCCGCGACAAATTCAAAATGGTGTTGGCTGTGCGCTTGTCATAAATCCGTACGCTTTATTAACTTTGATCATATCTGGTCGAGATAAGCAGAAGGGAAAAAGAAACTTAATAAGCACACCACAAATCTCGGCCGAAATATCCGCCCGAAAATGAAAAGTGTTGCCCGTAATAAATTCAGGAGTAAAATTAAACATCTAGGCACGCTAGCCACTATCAGAGTAAACAACGCAGCGTCACCTGTCCGGTAGCACGGGATGAGCATAAAATCTCCACGATGAATAGAAAATATTTTCCTCTCGCTCTAAATCCAACTCAATCATGAGACAAAATTGAGAGAAATTTTGTCCAAGTCCCGTGCTCCGCCTACTGAGCAATGGCAATCGGAGGCGTTCGCATTTTTTTTAAATAAATTATCTCCTTTTTGAGGAAGGCAAAGGGATCTAGCCCATACAGCCACGTCTGTAACATTTAAACGGATGTAAGGAGTGCTTGGCGCGAATTGAATGGTAACAGAGTTCATGATGGCGACTGATGAGGTGGTGAAAACCACAATAAAATTTTCAACGTCAAACACATGCTTTTGCATCAAAATAACACCACTTTCACTGCACAAAATCTACTCTGAAACAACTTTTGAAATATCGAGAAATAATCTGAATGACACCATTGAAAGCGCGCCAAACACTCGCATTCGCTTAATCATCATTTTAGTTACCATTTATAAAATTAAGTAAGTACTACATAAGTACATACATACATAAATCACGCCCATTTTATGCGTGTATATTATTCACCTTTGGTTAATGTGGTGAAATAACCAAAGGTGAATACACTCGCCTTTCGCTACTTATATTAGGTCCCATTATTAGGGGGCGAGCCTGTTTCCATCTATCGGGCACATAAATCGCAGTATATCACTAGGTAGTATAAGAAAACCACGGCTGCAGTCCGTTGCTCAACGCTGCCTAAACCCTTAATCACCTTGTACGATAGCCACGGGAAAAAATGGGGGTCGTGATAATTGTATATTGATCTGTATAAATTCAGAACA
Organism: Cataclysta lemnata; assembly: GCA_963931975.1. NCBI lineage: Eukaryota > Metazoa > Arthropoda > Insecta > Lepidoptera > Crambidae > Cataclysta > Cataclysta lemnata. The sequence continues at coordinate 7,381,633 of OZ008355.1, read as the reverse complement.
ATTTCTAATAATTTTATTCATAATAAACGCTTGCAACCTGCAACCTATATAAATAATATTGAAGTGCATTTACTAATTCTCCCGTATACCACACAATTTCCGAAATGTCAATTAATTACACAGCCAACTCAAGAATTCTATGCTGTGTGTGTGCCTCTATCTCGATATCTGAGTGCAAAAGCCGTTTTTATCCTCTAGAGGTTAAAGTAAATTTGAATTTAGAACATCGTGTGCAATGAGTTTGTGAATTCAAAACATCATTATACATATTTATTTCTACCTCCATGGTGCCGAAATTGTCATGCAACTTATTTTAATTTGTTAAAAACTCAGACTCGGAACCTTCTTGGTGTACTTTTTTGTAATTTGCTTTGCGCGCGCCATTTTCTTTTCACGTCATAAATTTGTTAAAATCTAGGAGTTCCGTGACGGTCAATCAGCTTGGCGTCAATCTTGCTTTAAACATTTTGATCGTCTACAACGCTTGCTTGATGCTTGAGTCAAGCATTTAAAAGCTTTTTAGGTCTGTTTGATTTGTTTACGCTAGCAACGGAACAAAAACATACAGAAAATCAACGTGCTTGACTCAAGCTGATTGACCGCCTCGGAACTCCATTAGGGACGGTAATTTTTATTAGGTACTTACAGGTGTGTCTGGATGAATGTTGCGGGTGTGGCTGGGTGGATGGGTGGCTGTTGGAGGTGTGTCTGGGTGAATGGGTGTTTTGAGGGTGTGTCTAGGTAAATGGGTGTTTTGTGGGTGTGTCTGGGTGAATGGGTTTTTGTGGGTGTGTCTGAATGGATGGGTGAGTATTGTGGGTGTGACTGGGTGGATGTTGTGGGTGTCTGAATGGATGTTGTGGGTGTGTCTGGGTGAATAGGTATTTTGTCGGTGTTTCTGGGTGATTGGGTGTGATTAGGTGTTTATGGGTGTTTCTGGGTGATTGAGTGTTTTTGGGTGTGATTGGGTGTTTTGTAGGTGTTTCTGGGTGTTTCTGGGTGAATCGGTGTTTTGTGGGTGTTTCTAGGTGAATGGGTGTTTTGTGGGTGTTTCTGGGTGAATGGGTGTTTTTTTGTGTTTCTGGGTGGATGGGTGTGTATTGCGGGTGTGAATGTTGTGGGTGTTTCTGGGTGGGTGTTGAGAGTGTGTTTGGGTTAATGGGAGGGTGTTGTGGAAGTTTCTGGGTGTTGTGCTGTTGTGATTGTATTTTTTTTTGTATTTTGCAATTTCCTCGTTGGGGGGGATGAAAAGTTACGTGTTGCACTCGAGTGCAAAGATTTTTCACCTTGTGCTCTTTTGATTCCCTCGCTATGGCTCAGGATTCTAACTTTTGAATCACTCGCTACGCTCGTGATTCAATTTTGGAATCCTTCGCTAGCTCGGTCATCAAAATTGAGCACGCGGTTAAAAAACAACTTTGCACTCACGTACAACAAATAACTATTATACGTCCGGAGTAAGAATAATAAAATAATTAAAATGACTGTTGTGCTACGGTATATAAATACATACATATTGCACGCCACAGGGGTAGGTAGAAATTACTTCTTAAAACTGGCTACGATCTTAACATACTTTAATGGCTTAGGGTTGGTTTTTTGAGGCATAGTTAAATCAACCAATTGGTAAAGGTTGTAAAATTTTAAATTATTAAAATTTATGTTGTAAAATTTCATAATATAAGTATACAAACATAGTGCATGCCTTTCTCCCACAGGGGTAGTCAGAGATTTCTTTATACTAGCTACTGCTAACATACTTCTATCGCTTAGTCAAATCTCATTAATGTCCTCATGCATGCCCTTCGATTTCGGGTACTTTTGACCTGGCCCCATTTTTATTATAACATCGGAAGCAACACCATATTTTTGTTCACAAATTCTGTGATTCGTTACCCTTTGTACGAACTTAATAGAAAACTTGAGGACCTCAGCGTAACAGGATAGTTGTCCCGTCTTACATAAACGATAGCTCTTTGTAATCTTAAACGGAAACTGATAGGAAAAGTTTTGTTATTATACATTTGAAAGCACTCCTTGAGCTGAGAAAAGCTAAAACTTCCAAGTGTTAGATATTGATCAATTTTAATTGAACTGAGAATAAAATTTTAATGGCTAAACATTATACTTTGTAATTAATTGCTCCAAACGTGGAAGCCTCGGCTTTTACTCTTTAACCTAATGTTCAGTGGCTTACACAAGCGTGGGCTAGGCGCGCTAGCTAGGCTAGCTAGGTTGGGCAATTGATTGAGGCAGCAACCAAAATGCGGCTGCAGGCTTAAATTGAACACACTTTTTTTTCAAAATATTCTGTCTAAGACAACTGATGTTTGAGTAATAGTAAATATCAGCTCCATCAACTCCAAAAATATCGAAATTAGACTTGATGCCAGATTAGATGTAGATTTTTTTTTATAATTAGAATATTACCAAAAAGGCTTTAAAGGTCAATTCTGAGAAGTGTGTTACTTTCCTGATTTGAATACTTAACAAATATTAGTACCTACTCTCAATGATAAAAATAATTAGTTTTTACTGGCTCTCTGGTGAAACTCACCCAAAAGAGGTTACGAACTCTGATAATTATACCGACGATGTGTGATTTACATACATCAGAAAATCTATTTTCCTTTGACATAAGTAAATCATCACCGTCCTGCCATGTTTCCAGTTTTCCCTTTCATTTGTATCGGTAGACGGTAGACGTGTAGACGTCATCAAGCTACCCATTCCCTTTTGATTCATATCACTCATAACACTGACAACGTACAAGTGATGAAAGGAACATGAAGTAGAGAGACCGGACCCCGTACTATGTAAGCCGATTTCAGTTGCTTTGGTCTGCCCGTCACTCTCACACTTATTTACTATTATTCTCAATGAGTGAGAGAGATCGGTAAACCAAAGCAACTGAAATCGGCTTACATAATAAGGGGGCGGGACATACACCAATCCCCTCAAGATTTCAGCTTAGGTTTTCAAGCCGGCCGCCTGTCTGACACCAACCCTCTGTGGGTATTGTTGACGATCTACTCTTCACAAATTGGATACTCCGAGGTGCTTATAATAAACACAGAACAATCTCCCATAATCGACTTTCACGATACCCCTGGCGTCATTCGGGGCTGGCATATTCTACGTTATTTTTCCGCTCCCAGTCCAGCATGGGAGAAATTCAAATTCAAATACTACTTCCTACATATTCTATATGTATAAAAAAAATAAATAAAAAATCTTCAATAAATATGATAACGAAAATACCTGTCCCTTTTTTGAACACACAATGCCTACCCTCAAATTTCCGATGCGTAACGCGTACTGTCACCTTCGTTTCAATTATATCTCGTGCCACGGCAAGGGTCATGTTTACCTACACTTAACGCTTAAGTGTTAGTGAATCACAATAGAAACTAATCGAAGTCATCGGGTCGAGGAGGCCCAACTCAGTTGGAAACGAGATAAAGTCGCAGCGGTAGAGTTAATTTACTACCCTCCACTGATCGTTGGCCGGATTTATACCCGCCGAAGATGCGACTTGAAGTATTAATTGAAGTAGTAGAGGTTAATAATTCGTACAGACAATTATATAAATAATATCTTCACCCCTAAGGTGTAGAAAGAGGTTAACACCTACGTTTTGCCGGCTTATTTCAGGTCCCATATAATTCTTGCCCCTCTCTGTTTATTCCATTCCGGAGTCGACACAAGATGTCTGTCTCTTCCATCCCAGAGGATGGAAAGTTCATGGTGAGCTCACTTTTGATAGCAGACTATCAAAAGTGACCAAGAAATTTCTTGTTCCTCGTATCATCTTTCACTCAATTCATTTAGTGCTTTTCGGTCTTGATCTCAATTTAAGTACACCCATAACCGTAATTAAAATATTTCTAGTCATGCCGAGAAAATAATCCGAAGTAGAACTATACAGATTTTGTTTTAGTAAGGTTAATATAATTAAAAAGCTTTTCATTGATATTTTAGTAACCTACATTTACCGTGACTCAAAAGTGGATTATTGTGCGGTAAAACTAATATTTATACCACGCATGCACCCTCCCTAGACGACAATCCTACATCACAAATACTTGCATCCTCTCAGAGTCGATCGATCATAGTCTAACAATATTGAGGTAGATCGCTAGCAGAGTATTAGTGCGATCCAAACGCGGGTGACAAAACGAGTCGCCGCTCTACTCAGCTTATAGCGTTGTCTCACTTTAACAAAGAATTGAATTAAATAGAATTGAGTGGCATTTAGAGTTGGTGGTAAGGCTCCTGCACTAAAACGTTCAGCAACCTAAGATGCTGACTGTACATTACCGACGCACAGTAAAATCGTCGATTGGAATCCGGAAGTCGCATTCATGTGGCGACGGTACTTCTGACTACATCACTTCGATGAATTCGCGTGTATATCCCGCATGAAATCTGTATTGAGTGGGTGCCAAGTTAATCAGAACAAGCAGATAAGCATATCCGAAATTAAAATCGGTTGTCAACATATCAAATTTTCTCAATCCACTATGTGATTTACATCAAACAAGCTAAGGTTGACAATCAATTTGAGATATGTATAGTTTTGTATAGTATAACGTGCTGTTGACCATACTGGTATATAGCCATCTGTTGTATTTCATCATGCTTTGGCGACGAAGCAGCAGAAAAATATACCCCCTATTAATACTGGCCTCACATAGGAACCTGGCACAATAGCCAGCGATCTGATCATTCCACCAAACCAGTCGTGATATCTTCAACTTTATTCTTATGATTTCCTTTTAAAATTTACCACTTAACAAAATGGAACCATCCCTTTTAGCCACCATAAATACGAAATACCGCTTCAATACACCTTCAACTACAATACCGTTCCGTACTAGTGACGAAATAAAAGGCAACCGAGGCAACCTCAGTCATATCGGCACCAAATTATCCCGATTCCCCAATTCAAATGCGCCTCTTTGATCGCTATCGGCACAGTATACCGAGAACAGTAGTTTATCTGCGGCACATCGGCGAGTTATTAGCCTACTCTTGCGTTGCCGCTAAGGTTGTAAACTGGGCTGCGAGCTTGAATGTGCCGGGCGGGGACGAGCAGCGAGCGAAATTGCAATCACCTTGTACACTCGCGATCACACCGAACAGCCTCACGGGCGGTGGCGAACCCGAACAAACGTTGACCACGCTGGTTTGAATAATGTCCTTATGTTAGGCTTTATGCTCCCGTATTTTATGTCAATGTATATACATATAAGGGAAAGTTTGAAAGTAGCACCAGTGACTGAGAGGCTGAGGAGTGACAGACTTGGATGGTTTGGTCATGTCATGCGAAGAGATGAAAGCTATGTTGGCAGAAGAATGTTAAGTATGAACGTGGAAGGACGTAGAAGGAGAGGAAGACCAAAGAAAAGATGGATGGATTGTGTAAAGGAGGATATGATAGCGAGAGGGGTGGATGAGAAATTAGTGAAGGATAGAGAAAACATGTTGTGCCGACCCCGCCTAGAGCGGGATAAGGGAAGAAGAAGATTTTATGTCAATGTGTGCGTCACAGTGCGTGCCTACACGGCGCCGAGTACGGAAGCACACACACACTAATGGGCAGCGACCTGTTTGCATGAAGACGTATTACTGTTCTGGGTATACTGTGCTATGGGCCCCAGCCGCCGTCAGTACAGTCCACCCCGGCGGGCACGTCAATGCGATGCATCGGAACGCATCGCTCGGATTGAAAACTGGATTTAATCCATGCCAACCGGCTAATGGGGACAACGTTGATTGAACGCTGCCCAGAAAATTAATCACATAGGTACACCAAACGATTGGGCTTTCTAAGAACATTACATACATAAATCAAGCCTATAATATCCTTGAAGGGGTAGGCAGACGTGAATTAACACTCACTTTTCACGAATTAGTTTAGGTCCCATGGGCGCAGTATACTGATATGTAGTAATTCTTAGGTATTTCTGTCTCATCCATTCATTATCGGGCTCCATAACCGGCACAAAATCCCCGAAATCTTTCATCGTTTGTTCCGTAAGGAGCTCCGCAGACCCGAACGTGCTTATATCTCAATATTAATTAAGCGGAATCGCTTGCCGACATTTCGTACATTAGAAAATATACCACCCAGCGCTGGTAATCCCACAGCTAGTGGTAAAAATTGCCAGTCAGTCGTTCAGCCGCAGCGACTTAGAGCATTCAATTTGTCGTGGCAAAGAGGACCCTTCTCAATTCGTAATTGACACAGGCTTATCCCCAAAGTTGGAGCCACAATTTGTTCACATTTCTCTAAACGGTGACTGTCCATTTTAGCCCTCAACCTTTGATAGGCCCCGAAGACCGAACAATATGTGTCTAATTGAATTATGACTTCGGTTTTAGGACACCAAGAATTCTAACTCAAATTATGACTCGACCGATTATGAATTAGATCACTCACGGCCATGTTCATGAATAGTTTCGAGTAGGTATAAGTATGTAATGGTAGCCGTGTGGTGCCGGCAGAGTGGAATACAATTATTGTCACCTCCCCCAATCTTTCCGCGCGTGTCGTACAAGGCGACTAAAAGCGCTTACGCACTACATCTGACCCGAATCCGAGATTTTGACGGTCCGTAGTAGCCGTAGAACTGTTTCTAAGGTAGCTTTACGAACTACATCCAATGTCTGTCCGAGTTTTCTAGACCAATAATTTTTTGACGGATTCGGATCGGATGTAGTGCGTAAGCGCTCTAAGGGTTAATACAGCGATGGGTACTGGGCAGCAGCGTTCCTCTTATATATCATCTAGCAGTATTTGTCGAAACGTGGGTGTTAATTCACCTCTGCCGAACCCTTCGGGGATAAATAGACGTGATTTATGTTTATATGTAGGTGTGTACAAACGTTTATCGTTTCCATTAGGTTTTCTGTTTTGATCATATTTTGTATTATATTGTTTGGTTACGATCTAAACATGGCTAAATATTATTAGTGATTATTAATAAGGCCAATAGCTTACAGCTCTTGTATTTTTTGGGTAATTAACGGTTTAATGTTTGCTTATATTTGCACGAGCAGTACCTACACATTTGAAATAAAACTTGATCGGATTTAACTTTAGGTGTTTGGAATTGTTATTATTAAACCCGCAGTTTCGATTACTTTACAGCAGCGATCACCAGTGACCACGGCTGACGGTTAAGTAAATCCGAAAGCTTATTTCAAATAAATTTTCATAAATTTAAATTAAAAATTAATTACTTTTTTTGCTGTGTGATGTGCCTTTGGTCTCAGCTAAGCTTTGTGGGAGAGAAGGATTTTATATATATTTCTTTCCTATTTTCAAATGCTTATAAAGTATAGGTACCAAAGATTATTTGTACCAATGTTTCAAATTTTATATTCATGCGGGTGACGTGTACTCTGTACAATGTAAATCATGCTCTGCTTGCATCTGGCATAGTCGACCTGTTAAGGTATTTTCTTTCAAAATGACATCACATCACCCGCCCTTTTTAATATCTGCAGATGCAGCCGGAACCACGGATATTTGGTCACCCATCTAATGACCGGCCTCAGCGAACATTTCTTAGTTTACGCAATCACAGACCAAGCGCGCTATGCCACTGCACTAGCGAAAATTTAACTACATAATTATATTGTATCCAGTTTATTAAGCCAAACAAAGGGAAAACAAAAAACTGTAAAAAAAAAATATCGACATTGATGCATCTTTTAAAAAGAAAATACAACCATCCTGTCATTGTATTTTTTTCTGTATTTTTGAAGTTTAGTCAAGGTAGTGGCTTACCTACTACGTACATTTTATACCTCCCTTTGTAGACGACATTGTACCCGAGAAAATATTAAAAGCAGAAATTTAATAATACGCCCTACTAACAATCCCCTCTACATGAAGTCGCGCGCCCACTGACTTATATTTCCCAAAATACAAACTCTAAGACAATAACTCACACCCTTGAAAGCTTTTAAAGTTTCCTGCGTTCATGTAACTTTGTTTTATAAAGTCATTAGTCATTCTTTTGTTAGTAATTGCGTCGGCAAATTTTTCGAGATGAGACAAATTCGAGAATAAATTCAGCTGTGTTGTAATCTGGAGCAATAAAAAGTGCGAAAGGGAAGAGTTTCCTCCTCCATTTTATTTACTAAGTGTACCTTGTCTTTTAAATTAATTTTTCAATCTCAACTTTTGCGTTTGGCCGCCCTTTCGAATTGATTAGCGCTCCATGTTAACAATTCAGAAGTTAGAATTTCATTGTTAAAATGGTTATCTTCATAATAATGGAAATTGTTTGATTATTTTGCTTTTGAGGTCCTTAACAATTAATTTTGTAGGTACAGAGCTTGTTCGCTAAAATAATGAAAAGATTAATTGTGATGCGAACAAAAATTTCAAATAACATTTTCTGGGGTGAGTACAATTTTGATTGGATTGTGCTTGTTTCATTAGCAGACGTTAAATGCGACCGCTGGTTTCCTGGCTATTGAAAAGTTCGAATATTCAAAAGAATATTCAAAATTAATTGAAACATTAAATATTTATAAAATGTACATGCTTAGACATCGCGCGGTGACTGCAGCATGGCAGAGATGGGAGGTGGTGACTACAGTATTCTTCTCTGCCGTCACCAAATGGCGGCCCTTTAACTTAAGAGACATCTAAATGTCATTGATTGAGCCAGAAATATCCATCCTATCAAAGCAATGTTTTTTCTCCAAAAGTAGACCCGTGACTAATGAAGTCAGATTAACAGAAAAGGACTCGTCTTTATCATACTTTTCGTGGAACTGCAAACAACGGGGAGGATTTAGACTCGACAGTCCATCCATTAAAACGCTTTAGAAAATTTCTGTTGTGAGTTTTTCGAGCTTTTGTTTGATTAATGTGAATTGGAGTCGTGTCTCTTCGAGTTTATCGCGTCGGTAACTAATATATTGTGTACCTAATAAAAAAGTTTTTCAATAGTGGGTAGGTAGTTTTTTTTTTAAGGACATAATGGCCTTTTGGGCGAGAGGACTTTACAGCATCTATCGTGTTTTTTGGATAAGGCGAAGACCTTGTCCTCAAGCCTTGCAGTCGAGCACTAGGAGAGGGTACCTCCACAGGACGGCATCTCCCTGAGGAGGTATATTGCCGCGGTGTGCCCCTGTGAGACTCTCGGTGAGTCGAAGCTTGGAGCATCAGGCCTGAGGGTGCCTCTAAAGGCGTGGCATAATAACCAGTTATATAGTTACTAAAATGAAAAATAACCATAACCAATGTCTTTGTTAATCTCTGTTTCATTTAGTGCTGTGGTGATGAAAGCAGAGCAGAATACAATTCTCTCCCGCGGGTGTCGTACAAGGCGACTAAAGGGAAACACATACAGAAAGCGATGATATCTGCGTGATCATATCAGAAATAATGAAGGCACTTGGACTTGGGTAGGTCTTTCAAAGGTCCGCCACCATCCAATGACCAGCCATAGAGAAAATTGTTTATTTCATCGAGCTCCTTATTCTTCTTTGGCTAATATTATTGGTAGTAATGAATTTCTTCCAGTCGAGAAATAATTGGTTATTAACATTCCTAGAACACGTTCTTACTTTTATTATGTAGCACAAACATCCTTTATTTATATTCTTTAGGCTTCATTTATACATGGACGACCTTGGTAGAGCCCAGGTTGCCCAAGCGAAGCTCTCGGTAAGTGAAACAAACCATTAACATAATAATCAATAGCTTGTTTTATGTTCCCAGTTGTGAAAAATAATTATACGGAAGACGCACTATCATCTACACTGGAACCTTTGTGTTCCAAGTCTGATGCAAACAAGTACAAGCTCTTAATTAAAATTTGATATTTTTTCCAAGAAAAAACAGACTGCGCTGACCCCAATTGAAATGGGATGGAATGGAATGAGGGCAATAGAAGAGGATGATGAAGAATTTTCCCAAGAAATCTCAGCGGAAACACCGGCCCCAAGCACCCAAATCCCATTCTACCTGTTAAAAGAGCACCTTACACAAAGTAGCAGGAACCAAAATCACAAATCACAAGATAACGACGGCCCTTGTATATAGTGCGCCGCGGAAGTTTCTCAAAATCCCCCCAACTTTGTTCGAGGAGTCATTATTCATTCTTTTGTTGGTGACTCGGCTCCACTGCAAAATTTTATGACACGAAAAGAAATTATTGTAACAAATTAAAACGCTTTGTTAACTGCCGACGGAGGCCGACGGGCTTGGATCTCGGAATGTGCTAACAATAACCCTGATTTTGAGCACGATGTGTATTGTGCCTTGCGTTGTTTATCGCGGATAATGTGATACAATAAACGCGTTGTCTTAATTTGATCCAATAAACCACATACAAAAATAAACTCCTTCTATTCAGAGGGCCTAACCATTTAGACCTCTAATTAAAAAACTTCAATTCAAAGAATTAACATCTTCCTAAAGTGCCTCATACACGGGCAGTTTTGCCTTCAGTTCTACCTGTCTGGATGCAAATCCGTATCGTGTGTGTGTAATCTGGCCTGAAGGAAAGCTCGCGTCATTCGGCCGGATGGACTGATGCAATTCTTTCACATTGGTCTGACGGAATAACTGAACGGATCGTGTATGACAAATTACCCACACACGATACGGATTTGTATCCGGACAGGTAGAACTGAAGGCAAAACTGCCCGTGTAGCAGGCCTATATGTGTACAAATCCGTTCGGGCCGAACTGAGTCAGGTTGGCCTGATCCGATCGGCATGTCCGTGTATGGTAAGAGTAACTAGTAGTGGAAAGAGGCTCATAGCAAGCACACAGCCTTAAGCTGAATTTACACACCGGAATTGTACAGAATATTGAGGTATATAATAATTGTATAAGGTGCAAAAACGCCGCTGGCAGTATAAAACAATGCATTAAGAATTCTTTCTTGGACCATTTATCTAGTTTTGTGTTGTTTGAAATTGTCATAATGCAATGTAAGGTTTAGTTACAAAAATATGTCATATTTTCTCAATCAACTTTGTGGCTTACTTTATACTGGTAAAAGTTGAAAACAATCAATATAATCTGGTCGTACCTACATACAATTTAGAATATAGCATAATTATTTTTATTTAATACTTTGTCTCCACAAACAGCCCGATTGCGACAACACAGACCCGACCGCCCCGATAATATTAAAAGCAGTAGATCAAAACATAAGCGAAAACTCATAACATTCTGAGGCCCCGGGCGAAATTCAACCATCCAACTTTAATTTCATACAAATTGCTAAACACGTGAAATGTTCACAGAAAAATTTTCCCGCGTTGAATATAAAATTCATAAAGCACATTCATTCTTAGCATTAAAAGCGACGTATATCAGCGAGCGTACGGGAAAGTGTGACTGGACAATACATCGAGCTCAAAGCGACTGCCGGGTCATTTCCGAGGAGTCGAGGGAACTGGCTGGGTTTACATGCCGTCTATGTCCATATTGAAATGTTATCCGAATATTAATTATTTATAGGAATTCGCAATCTGCGGGCTTATAATCCTTTTGTCCACTTTAATGAGTAAACGATTACTCATCACAATGGGTCTGAACGGGTACTTGAACAGTTTAATTCAAAAGCCGCGCCAAATGTCGTGAAAATATATTTTCATCCCACCAACTCAGAAAAAGCGTTTTTGCTCTTCGATATCTGAGTGCAAAAGCCGTTTTTATCCTCTAGAGGTTAAAGTAAATTTGAATTTAGAACATCGTGTGCAATAAGTTTTTGAATTCAAAACACATCATTATACCTATTTATTTCTACCTCCATGGTGCCGAAATTATCATGCAACCTATTTTAATTTGTTAAAAACTCAGACTCGGAACCTTCTTGGTGTACTTTTCACGTCATAAATTTGTTAAAACCTTGGAGTTCCGTGACGGTCAATCAGCTTGGCGTCAATCTTGCTTTAAACATTTTGATCGTCTACAATGCTTGCTTGATGCTTGAGTCAAGCATTTAAAAGCTTTTTAGGTTTATTTGATTTGTTTACCCTAGCAACGGAACAAAAACATACAAAAATCAACGTGCTTGACTCAAGCTGATTGACCGTCTCGGAACTCCATTAGGGGCGGTAATTTTTATTAGGTACTTACGTACGTACAGGTGTGTCTGGATAAATTTTGCAGGTGTGGCTGGGTGGATGGGTGGGTGTTGGAGGTGTGTCTGGGTGAATGGGTGTTTTGTGGGTGTGTCTAGGTGAATGGGTGTTTTATGGGTGTTTCTGGGTGAATGGGTGTTTTGTGGGTGTTTCTAGGTGAGTAGGTGTTTTATGGGTGTTTCTGGGTGAATGGGTGTTTTGCGGGTGTTTCTGGGTAAATGGATGTTTTGTGTGTTTCTGGGTGAATGGGTGTTTTGTGGGTGTTTCTGGGTGAATGGGTGTTTTGTGGGTGTTTCTGGCTGAATGAGTGTTTTGTGTGTATTTCTGTGTGAATGGGTGTTTTTTGGGTGTTTCTGAGTAAATGGGTGTTTTGTGGGTGTTTCTAGGTGAGTAGGTGTTTTATGGGTGTTTCTCGGTGAATGGGTGTTTTGTGGGTGTTTCTAGGTGAGTAGGTGTTTTATGGGTGTTTCTGGGTGAATGGGTGTTTTGTGGGTGTTTCTGGGTAAATGGATGTTTTGTGTGTGTTTCTGGGTGAATGGGTGTTTTTTTGGGAGTTTTTGGGTAAATGGGTGTTTTATGGGTGTTTCTGGGTGAATGGGTGTTTTGTGTGTGTTTCTGTGTGAATGGGTGTTTTTTTGGGTGTTTCTGGGTAAATGGGTGTTTTGTGGGTGTTTCTGGGTGAATGGGTGTTTTGTGGGTTTGTCTGGGTGAATGGGTGTTTTTTGGGTGTGTCTGAGTGGATGGGTGTGAATGTTGTGGGTGTTTCTGGGTGGGTGTTGAGAGTGTGTTTGGGTTAATGAGAGGGTGTTGTGGAAGTTTCTGGGTAAAAACAGAAACTATTGTGATTGTATTTTTTTTTTTGTATTTTGCAATTTCCTCGTTGGGGGGGATGAAAAGTTACGTGTTGCACTCGAGTGCAAAGATTTTTCACCTTGTGCTCTTTTGATTCCCTCGCTATCGCTCAGGATTCTAATGTTTGAATCACTCGCTACGCTCGTGATTCAATTTTAGAATCCTTCGCTAGCTCGGTCATCAAAATTGAGCACGCGGTTAAAAAACAACTTTGCACTCACGTACAACAAATAACTATTATGTCACTCCTGACCATAAAATGGACTTTTTCGCCCGCTACGCGTACAATTAATCCCACTTCCTGGTCAGGAGGTGACAAAACACTATGTTAAAAGAATTATACTATGTTTCGCGTATAATAGTTTTCATAATGAATTTTTGCTATTCTATAGACTATGTTTCCCAGTGAAGCAAATTAAAATAAGTGAAAGACAAAAAATTAAGAAACGGTTTACTGAGGGCATAAAAAAATCTATAATTACAAAAACAAAGCTACGTTTCCAATATTACAAATTTTGCCACCAAGAAAGTAAAATAAAATATGTAAAATATACAAAACTCTTAAAGAAGTGAATACACCTAGCTCAAAAGATATCAAACATCCAGTATATTAACAAATCGACAAATATATGTAAAAGCACATGGAACGTAATAAAAAATCGAGAGGCTTTAAATCCAATTAATTTAAATATAGACAAACTGATCATTGCTACTAAAGAAATAGATGAACCAATAAACATTGCTAATGAATTTAACGATTACTATATAAATATTACTAATAAATGCAATAAAAATAATAAACTATTTAATAATTATAATACATTGATGTATCTAAATGCAAACTATAATTGTAATAGCCTTTTCTTAACTCCTACTGACAAATATGAAATAATTAAAATAATAAATAGTCTTAAGCCAACTAATGCTACAGGATATGATGAAATAGCATCTATTATTCTTAAAGAATGCAAAAATGAGATTGCGCCCATTTTAACACACGTGATAAATCTGTCATTTGAAATAGGGGTTTTCCCTGAATATTTAAAGATATCTGTTATAAAGCATAAAAAAGATAATAAAGACAAACTTGTAAATTATCGACCAATAGCATTAATACCAGTTTTATCCAAATTGTTTGAAAAAGTAATACATATAAGATTAGTTCATTTTCTAAATAAATTGAAAATTTTAAAATCTGAACAATACGGCTTTTTGAAGGGAATATCAACTAAACTAGCAACTTTTTCGCTTGTGAATAAAATACTAAAATACATGGATAGTCGGAAACCAGTTACAGCATTATTCCTCGACATGAGTAATGCATTTGATTTTGTTTCTCATAAAATTCTCATGGATAAATGTTATTTTTATGGCATAAGAGGCCCCCCCCGCCCATAAATTAATTGACAGCTATCTCACGAATAGAAAACAATTTGTTGAGATAACAAATATAAACAAAGCAAATGAAGTAATTACATATAGATCTAAGACTCGAATGTTTATTCGAGTCTTAGATTTTGTATTTTGGGGTACCTCAGGGGAGCATTCTTGGCCCGCTGCTCTTCTTGATTTATATCAATGATTTTCCGAATGTAACGAAATATGACTGCACTCTTTTTGCAGACAATAATAGCGTAATTATACCCAGTCAGGATATAAGAAGTTACAATCAAGAAATTAACCTGACAATTAAAAATGTAGCTGATGGGTTACATAACAACAATCTAAATATAAACTTAAGGAAAACTACATATAAACAATTTATAAATAAAAATGGAAATAAGCAATTATTAAATTTAAATATTCAAAATAAAAAAATAAATGAATGTAACGAAATTAAATTCCTGAGAATAATTTTAGATGATAAATTTACCTGGGTCAAACATATTGAAACCGTTTGCAAAATAAAATGCATTCTTTTGCTTACGCTTTGTGGCGACTTAAAAAGATTAGCAATGAATCAACTGCTATGCAAGCATATCATGGCTATGTGGGCTCATTGCTGAGGTATGGCATCGTAATATGGGGAAATTCTTGTCATATCAAACAGGTTTTAATTTCTCAAAAGTCATGTATAAGAGCAATTTGTAATGTGGATATACTTCTTGTAGACCGTTATTTAAAAAATTAAGCATTTTAACTGTTATATCGTTGTATGTTTATGGGATTTGTGTTTTTGTCCGTTTGCATGCAAAACTTTTTACAAAAGAATTTAGGGTAAATAGTAGATACCCAAATAAATTAATACTGCCATTGGTTACAACTACGTCATATGCTAGGAACAGCTATGTTATGGCAATCAAAGTTTATAATAAGCTGCCTGATGACACGAAGACAATGCCAATAAATGTTTTTAAAGCAAAACTTAAGAAATGGCTCATTGAGAAATGTTTTTACTCTTTGGAAGAATATTTCAATCCCGACAACATATTAAAATAAGATTTTGTTTAACTAATATATAGCTCCATTTTGTTAAATTTTGCATACCAGATTCTGGTGAAATATGTGAAACATATTAAATTGTAAGATCTCATAATGTACCATATTTAAACGAAATAAAGTGTCTTTGTCTTTGTCTTTGTCTTCGGGCGATAAAAAAGAAGGCCTCAAATCGAATATTTATCGTCGAATACTTGCGATCTGAGCCATTCTTTGTTTTATCGCCCTTGGTATATAATCTGCTATTATTATGAAACTTACTGCAGAAGTCGTAATCACAGGTTAGGTACCTATTAGTTACTGGTCGTAATTGTCTCAATAGTCTGTCTTATGTTTTTCGTCTAATCACAGTCAGTCGTCACGTCATGTTACGTCATGTCATGTGTCATTACGTCATGTCTGTGTATAAAAAGGCGGCTTGACAGGCTGCGACAGTCCCCACTGGGGCACATACCTTCCATACAGGGACAATGGGCCATAACCCACTGCGCTGGCCTAGTGCGGATTAGTTGGTTATAACGACTACTGTTGCAGCCGGGATAAGTGGATTAACATACCTTCCCTTTGGAAGAATTCGACATAATATATTTTTTTACCCCTCCAATGACCGGCCTTAGCAGACATTGCTTAGTGTGTCTTCGAGCTTATATTTGTCGTGACTCAATGAGTCATTAACATTTTATTTTCGATTTCCATTTAATTAATTTGAACTGTTTTCGTCAATTTATTACGATTATTGAACGTGTGGTGACGGCAGAGCAGAATACAATTGTCACCACCCCCATCTCTCCCGTGGGTGTCGTACAAGGCGACTAAGGGTAAAGACAGCAATGAGTAATGGGCAGCAGCATTTCTCTCATACCACCTAGCAACATAAATTTGTACTGCGATTTATGTGCCCGATATATGGCAATAGGCTCGCCACCTGTTACATGGGACCGTACATAATTGGCGAAAAGTGGGTGTTAATTCGCCTCTGCCTACCCCTTCGGGGATATAGGCGTGATTTATGTATGTATGTATGTATGTATTGAATAATAAAAGTGCGGCAAGAGTGGGAGTATTCTTATGTTTTTCCTAGGCCCTCCGTCTAATTTAGATTCTGCTGTAGTATGATTCCACATGTAAGCCTGACGGACAGTGCTCCCACCGAAATTAAAAGTGAACTTTACAGAGAACAACGGAATAGGTTTGACTTAAAACAATGTCCCTACACCGGGCCCGTTGCATCTCATTTACGTCTGCGACAGGGCTGCCCAAAGCAACATTCGTCTTTTTGTGTCGATTTACGTACATACATAAATCACCCCTGTTTACCTACCCCTTAAGAGACTAACAACCGTATTCATAAACATTACTATGAGGTGCGTTAACGCACAGTGTCCCAAAAACCTATTAATAGACAATACTCTAGTGACAAAATGCATAGAGAAATGTTTTCCTTCGCACAATGTTGCTTCTTTACTTATACAAGTATTGTTTGTGAATACGGTTGTAAGGCCCGGCGCACATTGGCGGCACGGCACGGCAAGGGATCCTTCGGCATCCCACACGCCTCGGCACGCTTAAGAATATCACGGCATTGATACCGCCAGTGTGCGCTTACATGTCATATAAGTGTCAAAACAACTTAAATAAATTGAATGGAAATCGAAAATAAATTTAAAATTAATTAAAAATTACATGTCATGTAAGCGCATACTGGCAATAACAATGCCGTGATATCCTTAAGCGTGCCGAGGCGTTCTTAGGTCTTCTCTTGTCGCGGTACCTCTGGGTATCCCTGGGTAGCCCAAGCGTTCCGAGTGATGCCGAGGCGTTCCTAAGGCTGCGACACGGCATGCCCAAACATTCCACGCCATTGTTTTTGTACCAACGACCTTCAACATTGAACTTTCAACTTTTTTTCATACTCTTTGGTTATATTTTATTCGTCGCCTGAAAATACCCGGCCATGCCGTGCCACCAATCTGCGCCGGCCTTAAGGGGTAGTCCGGACATGTAAATCGCAGCATATTGCTAGGTGGTACACTGCATTACTCATCACTGTACATATGGGACGGCAAAGAAGCAAATTGATTACATTTTTAGAGACGTTGATATTTAATCGACGGGTGAAAGCCTATTTGGTTTAAGCGACACCTAGGGCGATTTTGAGTTATATAGATATTTGGAATCAGCGAATTTTTCTGCGTCGACTGAGCTGGGTCCCATAAATATCGGAGCAGGTTTTTGGCGTTTAAACCAACGAAAATGTTGGCTTCATTTTAGAGCATTGATGTATGAAACGACAAAAAATCAATACAATTTTTAGAGAAAGTGGATATGAACCATACATTTTTTTTATTAAAAACCGTTTAAACTGTTTGTGCTTTCACAATAATAGTACTCAATGGCGGTTAGAGCGTTTTGCCTATCATTACTTTTAGGAGTAACCGTTGCTTGAAACATTTTGCTTGTAACTAAAAAAAATATGATATGGCGCTTCAACCTTTTTGCCTCTATGTCCTTTCATCATAAAATGTTGTTTGAATCATTATCGTCTGGATGCAAAACTTGACTGGCATGCCGTTTCAGAAATTGATCCGTACTCTATAATTTAATTGAGTGTCGGTCAAACATATCTCAAGTTTACCTAATGCCACTTGAAGCACTTATAAAAACTCAAATTAATGATATATATGTACGTTCAGACATGCAAATTTTATTATGTGACAATTTTGCAACGTCGGATCAAACAATGGTGGTTTGCCGCCGGCGCATTTGAGTGCCGCGGGTATAAATACCCCACCCCCCTGCGCGGGCGCTTCAGTCCAGTCTGTCGTCAACCGTGAGAACGAGTATTTGTGTGCGCTGTGCTACGAATTTGAAAAAACCTTGTTGATTATTTTAAAAGTCGTTATATTTTCATAATTATAATTTAGTTTTAATTGTTAAACTTACTAATAATAATCACGACTGAAATGGAAAGCAATTTTTTTTAAAGAATACTGATAATTAAGGGCCGGTTTTTTTTGCCAATTGTTAAAAATCGTTACTAATGGTTAAGTCTCAGTCTGATATTGTTACTGATGATTGAATATCAGTCCGATATTTAACCATTAGTAACAACTTTTAACAATTGGTTGAGTTAACTATGCATCAAGAAACCGGTCCTTAAAATGTTGCATAAATAGTTGTTAAAAAAACTGATTATGATAATTATAAGGAGGATGATTCTCATAGGTTTGAGAAAATCTTTTTTAAAAAAAAAATCATCTCCACTGACGATGTAATTTAAAAATGAGAAATAAGTGCATGGTATTATTCACCATTCTTTATAAAGTT
This sequence comes from Cataclysta lemnata, assembly GCA_963931975.1. Taxonomy (NCBI): domain Eukaryota; kingdom Metazoa; phylum Arthropoda; class Insecta; order Lepidoptera; family Crambidae; genus Cataclysta; species Cataclysta lemnata. The sequence goes on along the minus strand of OZ008355.1, from coordinate 7,362,886 downwards.
ATACAAACATATGCGATTTAAAACAAATGTCATAGTTTTCAAACTGTTATTTAAGCCATTATGATTTGACTCTGAAAAATTTCATATTGGAGTTTAAGCCAAATAGATTTTTTTCTATCCAGTTGGTAGAATGTAGGTTAAAGCACTTTGCCATACTCTGCAAGACAATGAAAATAACACTTAAATCACTTTGCCTGCAACCGTCAGCAGAATAAAGTGGCAGTTAAATAATTTTGCCTTACTCTGTTATGTGGCTACTTTGAGTGAAGCGACATTTATTTTCAAAATTATTATCATTACAAAGTGAAGAATGTAACCAGAATATGGGTTTTATAAATCAAAACTAGTTTGTAAGACTTTCAGGCAAAATTAACAAACCGTTTTTTTGCAATGAATTTTTTTCCGAAATTAAAAACTTTGAAACACTCTCCTATAAAATTCAAAAAATGTCGCTTAAACCAAATAGGCTTTCACCCCTCGTAATTATTTTTTTAGTCTCATGATATCATTAATCTTAACAATGAATATTGTCAATAACTTTAAACACGCAACCCTGTCGCGACACAGACAGGATGAACACCAGTTTCGCGAACTACACAAGCTACACTGTTTGTTTTAAGCTTCAGTTTTGTTATACAAATATTTGCGACGCTGCACTGAGTTTGATGATGAGCGTAATATCTAAAAGTTACTTTAATTTTGGACGATTGCCATATTGTCAGTTAAATCCCGGTTTGTCCGGAGCTGGGAGTTTGTTAAGTAACTCCGCCTTGTTACAAATTTTTCGGATAGAATGTCTTTGTTGCCTGTGTCAATATCTGTGTCGGCTCCGAGGTAAGATGAGATATTGATTTCATTAAAAAACCTGTGTACAGTGGCATTAAAATTGAGTTTGTGGAACAAACTCGCTGACAACATGTTTTTCGGATTAAAGGAAATTGTTTTTCGATATTGGGTCATAATTTGAATGTTGTATTTATTATTGTTTAAACATTTAAAGATACAATGTTATATATAATGTTAAACTATCACTTATTTTCCCCTAAGGGGTTTCTATACATTCACCATTCACTAGAAAAGTTATTCGCAATAATTTGCCTGATAGACATTCCCAGTTTATTCAGTTAACTTATTTAGTTAAGTTAAGTTAACTAACTGTCAGCGCCGAATAAAATATTTTATTATATTTATATATCTTAAATTGTATTGATTCCTTTTGCTGTGAAATGAGACCACGAAATTGTTAGTAAAATTGCATGAAGCACAATAACATTATTTACTTAGTGGCTGGTTGCTCTTCTTGCTCTTAACTGTCTAGATATTTTTTATATTTTTATTTAAATATTCGTTTGAAATACCATTTCTTTTTAATACTGTGTAGTCTATTTTGATTCATAAATTCCACCTAAAGTTACAATTACTCTTTGATCTGAAAACAGCTACGCGCGGTCTGATTTACTTACAAATTTTAGTTTACAAATACTTGTAAATTATATAACAAAATATACCTACATTTTCACGTTAATTCAGACCGGCGACAGAGGTTTCATTGGGCTGTTTCTAGAAGACTCGTCTTTCGTCGTTTTAATAAAACAAAATCATAACAAACAGAACGCAAACATCTTACGTGAGCGACGCAATAGACTCGACAAAGGAACGGGAACAGCGAAACGCACTAGTTGTAATTGAAACGCCAACAATCGTTCGACATCACAGGGCGCAGCGGGCCGTGAGCGAGACGTAGGCTCTCTTCAGAGGTCGACTCAAAGGGTGAAAACATGGCCAGGGTGACCATCGGGTTTTGCGGTAGCGGGATAATCGGGAAGGAACTTGGTACGGAAACCGGACAGTGTGCGCGTCCGAGTCACTCTAAGGCCCCTTTTCATTTTTCGGCGTGTTTCGGCGGCACTTTATGAAGCTTCATACTAGCTATCATTGTTCCGCATGCGGCCGGTTGCGTAGCTTCATACAAAATGCGCAGTCGCGTGCGCCCGCGACCGGTACACACCGAAGAATGACGAGGCCTAAAGGCGTAATTTTCGATACCCTTATCTTACCAATTAGTTTTAACAATACCGATAAAATTAGCCATGGACGGGCACAGTGACCAAAGGTCGGTGATCTGGTGACATCTCTCAGCTGAAATTTAGACGATCGATACGGTATGAGTAGAATTTATCTAGAATTTGAATCAACACATCTTAGTAAAAAATATATTTGGCTCTACCAACTATTCTAACTGTATCAACTTTAAAATACAAGCAGTATCTGTGTGCTCTCTACTCTCCGTCCACTATGTTTAATTTTGCACCTAATATAAATGCATCTACGATTCTTTTTCTTTAGTTTTTAGGCTTAGTAAAAAAAAATAGTTATTGATATAGCATGTTGGTTGAGTCTTCCGAAGTACGAAATTGTATTTTAACATTTTACGAAATTTAGTTGACCCCTTTTTTGTCTTTGTGAATTCGCACAATTTTGTTAAATCGCAACAATTTGTGCGTACTTTATTTGCTCTATAGTGACATTTCCCAATAAATGCAAACAAAGTTTCGTTCCTTACCCACTCAAAAAATGGTAGCATTATATTTACATTCCTTCTTTCCAAGTACTGCATGGTCACCCCGTGCGTCTTCCATGCACGGCACCCACGTGGAAACCTCCTACAATGGCTGCAGTCACGCTGATGGACATGAGTTATCTTATAACACTCCAGTTGATGTGCCCTCCGACATGAATAAGACGCTGCTTTTTCACTCGTGAACGGGTATTTTTAACGGACTGACAGATATACGCTGACTAGGAATAACAATGGTGTTTATTTTGCTGCTGTTTCGATGTGAAGATTGAGCAGACAGATGTAACGGATGACGGATAAACATAACAATAATACCACTTTGAGAGTAAAGCTGGCCAAATGTAGAGAGCAGCATAAATCATCATCAGCCCTTTAATGTCCCCCCTGCTGGGGCACGGGCCTTATCTATGGGTAGAAGAATATGAATGGAGAGATTGGGCCATAACCCACCACGCTGGCCCAGGGCGTGCTGGTGAGTAATATCGCCTGCAGATGCAGCTGGGACCAACGGCTTAACGTGCCTTAAGTTAGTGCGTGCAGAATACATTTTTGGTCACCTATCCAATGACCCGCCTTAGCGAACATTGCTTAGTTTACGCAAGCGCATTATGCTACTGCGCTAGCAAGCTCCTCAATAGGACCATAAATAGGATTGCCAAATTCTCTGTTCGATTTTCAACATTCCGTCCAATAGAATTATACAGGTGGGTTAAAATCTTCCTGAAGGGCATTAATATTGCTAGTGGAGCTTTTTAATGACACGAGATTTTTATATATTAGATAGCCGTAGCACTTACGACTTTATTGTCTCGCTAGACGGAGCTACACGTAGCGTGTCCGTGCGTAGCGGTGGATGCACGCCTTTATTATAACTAAATACGGAGCATAGATATTATTTTAGCTTCCACAGTTTAATCTTAACTTTATAAACGTAGCCGTTGCGACTATAGACTCGCTAGACGTAGCTACACGTAGCGTGTCCGTGCGTAGCGGTGGATGCACGCCTTTATTATAACTAAATACGGAGCATAGATATTATTTTAGCTTCCACAGTTTAATCTTAACTTTATAAACGTAGCCGTTGCGACTATAGACTCGCTAGACGTAGCTACACGTAGCGTGTCCGTGCGTAGCGGTGGATGCACGCCTTTATTATAACTAAATACGGAGCATAGATATTATTTTAGCTTCCACAGTTTAATCTTAACTTTATAAACGTAGCCGTTGCGACTATAGACTCGCTAGACGTATTTATACGTCGCGTGTCCGTGCGTAGCGGTAGACGCACGCCTTTACTATAATTAAATACGGAGCATAGATATTATTTTAGCTTCCACAGATTAATCTTAACTATAAGCGTTACCGTTCCGAGTATAGTCTCTCTAGACGGAGCTACACGTAACATGTCCGTGCGTATCAGTGGATGCACGCCTTTCCTATAATTAAATACCGAGCATAGATATTATTTTAGCTTCCATACCGATTAATTTTAATTATAAACGTTAGCAAATCACTTGAACTTACGCGTTGCATGATCAATATAGGTTAGAACGGGAATTAACCTATATTTATAAACGTTACCGTTGCAATAATATTCTCGCTAGACGAAGCTACACGTAGCGTGTCCGTGCGAAGCGGTGGATGCACGCCTTTACTATAATTAAATACGGAGCATAGATATTATTTAAGCTTCCACAGATTAATCTTAACTTTAGTGCGTGGGCTACGTGGAGCGGATGCCCGCGGCGGACGTACGCGCCGGATGCCCGGCGGATGGCTACGTGACGCTGCGACGTTTCCTTCAAGCAGCGGGGAATTAGTGGAATAGGGACCTGAAACGGGCATGCTTTCTAAAGCGGGCACTCGGGTGTATTTTCCATGCAGCCAAGGACACAGATGGAGATTAAATTCAATTTTCACATGACCTCTCAAGTAAGCAGTCAATAAGACTAATGGGAATGTACTACGTGTCCAATCACGCCTATTTATCCCCGAAGGGATCGACAGAGGTGAATTATCCACGTTTATCCAATCATGTTAGGTCCCATGTAGTATGTGGCAGTAAATCGTAGTATACGGCATACATACTTAAATCACGCCTTTATAGTTGGCAGAGATGAATTAAACACCTTCTTTTCGCCAATTAAAATAGGTCCCATGTAATAGGTGGCGAACCATTGCCATCTATCGGGCACATAAAATCGCAATATATTTCAAGTTGGTATAAGAGTAATGCTGCTGCCCCTTCTCATCAGTCACTTAGTTAGAAGAGATGGGGGTGATAACAATTGTAGTTGTATTCTGCGCTGCCGTCACCACACGTATTATTAATAACTAATATTAATTTGTTTATTATAAAAATCATATCACCGTAGTAGGATCCATTGCGAACACAGAGAGACCAGTGACCTATCACAGTGTTTGCGAATACTTTACAAAACACGCTGTCTCCATACTGTAGCTGTAGCAATACAATTTTGTCTACTAATTAAAAGTGCCTACTCACTGCCTGTTTGCTAAGGCAATAGAGACGGCTCCAGTCGTTGCCTGTACCACGCCTCTTAATTCGAGTCAAACTCTGTAGTGTTGATTGAATTAGTGAAGCTCGCCTTACTCGGAATATTTGCTAATTAAAACACGTTTTTGCTACGTAGCCCGGAACTTTAGTTAGATGGAACTAAGAAAGAACTGTTTCGATGTGATGAAGTAATTTGCAAAAATTAATTTTATTCTCAAGAAAAATACTAATCGCTACAAAGAAAAATGGGTCAGGAAATTAATAAATATCATATGGGTATTGCTGGCTTATTACATGGGACCTAACATAATTGGCGAAACGTGGGTGCTAGTTCACCTCTGCCTACCTTCTATCGGATATCGGCGTGATTTATTTATGTATGTATTTATTGCTGGCCTTCCAATCTGACTTAAATAGCCAAAGAATGTGCCAGCCCGAACTTATCCCAGGGATGTCGTTAAAGTAGACTAGGGACATTGATCGGTGTATACCAATAAGTACCTTGGGGCACCCAAATGGTGGATGGCCATCCATCTACAACAGAGTACCCAAAACGGATGGGTAGATGCACGCGGCCGGCTGTAAAACCTAAGCAGGACCATGGAAAGGTACGAATTGGAGTGTTGTCATACCAATCCCTCTCCATAAATCGGTCTCCCGGCGTGGTTACCCCGTTCTGTTAACAAGTAAAGGTTGAATTACTGTAGTTATCCTACAGTAATTCGTGATAAGATAAGAGCCGTGTGGTGACGGCAGAGTAGAATACAATTGTCACCTCCCCAAATCTCTCCCGTGGGGGTCGTACAAGGCGACTAAGGATAAATCAGTGATGAGGAATGGGCAGCAGCGTTCCTCTTATACCTACCACCAAGCAAAGTACTGCGACTTTTGTGCCCGATAAATGGCAATAGGCTCGCCACCTATTACATGGGACCTAGCATATTTGTCGAAACGCGGGTGCTAGTTCACCTCTGCCTACCCCTTCGGGGATATAGGCGTGATTTATTTATGTATGTATGTATCCTACAACATTGCCATTCTTAAGGAGGAAGAAAGAAGTTATGGATGGCAATCCATTGGAGATATTTGTCGGTATTTTTATATGTAGACTGACATGCTACCTACCCCTTCGGTTATGAATAGGTGCGAATTATGTAATGTATGTATGGCAAAATTTTTGATTATTTGAACTTTAACTTAATGTTAAAAAAACGTATTACAGAGAAAAAGAGCACAGAAACAATTCGAAAACTTATGACTGTGCGCTAGTCGAACCCACAACTTCTGCAACCCGAGCGGCTGTCTAAGCATCCTGTTTGGCCTAGTCGCTTTGAACCTGGAATATTTTGGTTTTTAAATTGACCTCTTTTTACAAAGAAAGTAAAATCAGAAAAAAATTGGACATTATTGTCCTGATGCGGGAATCGAACCAGTGTCCTCTGTAATCCGGGCAGAAGCCTATACCACTCGACCTGACCTCTTTTGGTTCGTAACGGTATCTTACTACCAGACGGAGTAGATCAACATCTTACAAAATGCAAATTTCATTTTAAAATCAACGAACCGTGATATTGATTCGATCAATCAAGGTGGGCAAACGTTCCCTCCTTTTGGTCCAATAAAATTAGGTTTATTCCTAGTTGGGTAATCCTTTATATTATATTATGTATCTAAAATACTCTGTAAGCAGTGAACCCTAAACATCAATTCAGGTAAATAACATTCAGACAATGATATTTTGTTTTCAATGTATTTCGATTCAATTGCGTACAATATTAGAAATACGGCCAAATAGGTTTATTTGAGTGTATTTCTTTTTTATGTACAAATAAATAAATAAAACATGTAAAAACAATTTAGGAAATGTATTGCAATTTTTGTTAGAAAAACAGAACAATGAAAACTAAGGGACTAAAAACTAAAAAAATAATTAAAATACATATTATTTTTTATTTTATTTTGGAACGAATTTCATACTTTTACAAAATATAGTATCTAGTAACAAAGTAGTTTTATTAAAAGGACTTAAAATACTCACATTGCCTTAAGATGCACTCCGAAAAATTTTATAAAAGGTTTTCACCTTTTATAAAATTTTTCGGAGTGCTCGAAAAGTTTATCAAAGTTTTTACGCCAAACCGGAAAACACCACCCTGCGTAATTTATAATCTCCTTGTAGGTATCATAATAATAAGATATATTGAGCGAAAACTAATATTCACTGCCAAATTGTCACGCTGATAAATAAAATGCACTGCGAAAAACTTTACAACATGTCCAACGCTGCTACGCCAAAACGGAAGACACCGCCCTGCATAATATAATCGCGGACTTCGAAGGGATCTTGCGCGTCAACAACTTATTATTAATAAGGCCTCAGTTCATTACAACGGGCCCTGCTGTCCCCCACTATGATTTATTGGGCATTTAACTTTTATGGCGGTGCTAAGTGGGCCGACTCACGGCCGCGGAGGAAACTCATCTTGGCTAATGTAAGCTGAAAAGTAAAACAAATTGTCTCGCTCGGCTGACGCCCGGAACTTCTCTAGTGTTTTATGCTGTGACTGTGTCGCGAGGAACATTGAGCAGTGTCCCTCGTTGGCTGCCAACGGTTAAATGGCTTGTTAAAAACGAGTGCTTTGTTGGTATTTATGTGTCATCTTTTTTTTTGGAAAATTTTGAAGAAAGCCTGGGTGCAATTTTGGTAGCTTACGAATGACCTCCGTGTCGATATAAATGCAGCGTATTTAATTAACATTTCCGTGTACTGAAGTAAAAAAAAAATATATATTGACGTCAAATACAGATTGCTATACATAAGTAGATACATTACAGCAGATCGACCATTGATAGCGGTCAGACGTCATCAAGCCATCCACTCACTTTAGCTTCTTATGGTCTTGGATGATCACAGAAAATGCTAGTAGGTATGTATGTTTAGAAAAGAGATGAAAAGGACATTGTTGGAGAGACCGATAAACGGAGAGTATTATTGGGATGAGAACATTCCGTACAGCTCAACGATTTAGCTTAGGTTTTACAGCCGGCCACCTGCCTGACACCAAAGCCTCTTTGGGTATGCTGTTGTTAGTAATTCTGATAAAAGACGTGCAGACAGAAACGAAAGATTCTTGCCGCGAACAACAAAATAATGCTTTTGTATCCTTTTACCAATAGGTACATTTATGTTTGGTTCAAAATATTCCTATTTACCTTGAGACATCCCCATAACGGCTCAAAGACAGCTAAATTAAAGCTTCTGCTCATATTTTAATTCTATCCGGAATTCCCTTCACCGCTGCCGTCAAAAACGGACAAAGCGAGCCCCAAGAGTCCACTCGAAAGTATTTCTGGAAACGAGCATGCATCTAATCGCATTGGCTTTGTATGTCACTTGTTTGCAGTCGCTCTGGGCACCGCGCCTGTGGTAGACTAGCACTTGAGCAAATTTACTCGCTCGGCTTCGCAAATCTCAGAGGAGCAAAGGGCTTAAACCATTATCGTGCAGCACACCACATTATGTGCGATGATTTGTAGATGTGCGGTTTTATGTGTGAGAGAGAGTATTGAAATTGAACAAAATATTTTGTTGGTAGCATAATAAGATGATGAACACATTCAAGGACAATACTTTGAGGCAACATGCACTGAAAAACAAAACAACAAAGAAACATACATACATAAATCACGCCAATATCCCCGAAGAGGTAGGCAGAACTGAATAACACCCACGTTTCGCTAAATGTCCCATGTAATAGGTGGCGAGCCTATTGCCATGTGAAAACTTGTAATTGGCTTTACTTTGTAATAATCTTTTTTTTTTCAGATACTTGAGCAGCTATAAGTTTTCCAAATATTGTAAAAAAAAAATGTAACGGGCACGTAAACCGCAGTTTATTGCTTGGTGGTATATGAGGAATGCTGCTGCCCATTACTCATCGCTGTCTTTACCCTTAATCGCCTTGTACGACACCCACGGGATAGATGGGAGTGGTGACAATTGAATTCTGCTCTCCACATGTCACCACAATCATGCAAAGAAGGAGGCCAGAAAAAATCGAAAATTTATTTCCTGGTGTAGCCATGTGGTGGCGACGGCAGAGCAGAATCCAATTGTCACTAAGTAAAAGAGAAAAAAGGTCAGAAAAAAATCGGATGGCGCGGGTTCTATTCCCGCACTAGGACAACATTTTTCTTACCTCTATTTTTTGGAAAACAAAATGTAGAAAGTGCAAGAGCCAAGGCAAACTGCACTCTAACGGCTGATATGTAAGAAGAGATCGCAATTTCGTTTCCCATTCAAGCAGCATGCGGATTTAAGCCTTACTGCTTTGGTATAAGCAAGGAAGCCCGCCGAATAGACTGTGTACTCGACGTCTTAAAGCCTCTCAGTCCGACCACTCCTCATGCGCTGCCCACTAAGGCTCTTACGATGGCTTTGCCCACCTTTAAATTTCCATTCACTAACATAATCAGATTTCCTACAAGCTATTTTAAAACTACTTGGATATCTTAGTTTTTTTGTTCTTCAACATCTATTGTGGCTTGAGCAGAAAGTCACAGTGGATAGAAATTTACAAAATGGGCGTATTTGTCTAACATAAAAATAATAATAATAACTAGAACTTATGCTAACGTCTTCGCAAGTGGTCTGTCACTTTTATATTAAAATTATTGTTATCACTATTTGCACAAGTTCGGAATAAAACGTTTCCACTTATGAAAGAAACGAATCAGTTCCGTGTGTTTCATTTAATGAAATAAAAAATGTTTATGTTTCTTCAAACTGTGTTAAAAATTGAAATATATTTGTATATTTTTTGAAAAAATACAAGCATTGCTGTGTTTAAATAATGGAATGTTAAATATCCATCTAGCTAGCTTACTACGTCATAATAATGTCGATGTGGAGACCAATTCTCCATATAAGACAACCAATTCGAAAAGCTATTAAAAACTCACTGCCGAATGATAGGCGCATCGCATATTGGATTGCATAATGTGCACAATACTGCTAGGTCTAATAATCGTGACCGGACTGTTCAAACCGAAGCGACAATATTCATATTTCAGACGCTAACGGCACATGATAAACCGAACAGAGTAAAAGCTTCCTAAGAACGCCGTCGCACTAACTCTGAGATTATGCAACTGGCTGTGCGTCAAAAACCGGTTTTTACCAGTCTTGCCGCGTGCGCGACAGCTGCCAGTGGTAACGCACACATGCCCGAGTAGAAGTGCAACCGTTTCACGCGGTTGTATGAAGGTTATTCTCTGTTCCGTTTATTTACTCATGTGCTATCGGCACAGAATTCTTCCAGTGTGCTCCCGTCCATCTGCACGCCACCAACTTAAAAAATAATCTGGCCAGATGCCGAGATCGACCTTAAGTGGCGTTAATAAAGCGCAATTTCAAATGCCAAGTGCCAATGGCAACGGAAAATTAAACGTGGTCTTAGAACGGAATAAGTATGCAATAAAGACGTCAATCCGTAACGACGGATGCAGCCATTATCCAGTGGATGCGCTGAGTGCTATACGGTGTAAACTTGACTAGAATAAAGATAGGAGTAAAACCAAACTGATATGGAATGGGTTTTTATAATGTCTCTGCCACTCAAAGTGAAAGGTAAGGCAAGTTCTTGTCGATGTATTTTTATAGAGTATATTACCCACTGGGGAATGTGCAACAGTCTATCAAACAATGAGCATAGGGTTCTGCTTAGAATTCGGAAATATTCTTCACGTATTAAAATTTACTGAAAATCCCAGTCATTTTTTTAAATAACCCTCAAGACGTGTTACTCGCCATCATCACCAGCCCCTTAGATTAGTGTCCCCACAGCTGGAGCACCGGTTGTTCCAGTGGCTGTATTATAAAGATTGAGCTATAACCCACTACGCATTTATTCCCGAAAGAGTAGGCAGAAGTGTACGTTTAATAACTACTACGTACTATTAACACCTAAATTTCGCTAACTTTATTTAACTATTTAATTGATACGGTGTTTGTTGTATTATAACGTCCACAACCTGTTTTACGAGAAAAGTACAGACAATATTCTTTGATAATCTCTTAACATAGAGTTATTGGACGTTAAAAAATATTACTAAATATTTGTTTTTTAATTGATTTTGATGTGAGTTGTGACTACGGGGATCTTCTGAATTAATTGGATACTTTTGTGTTGTGTGCCGTTTGTGTTGTTTTAAAAAATAGATTTACCATCTTAAAAAGCATTTAATTTTAGAAACTTAACAAACTTGCCGACAAATCTTCATCTGGTTAAATAACAAATGTTTGGGACTAGACTCAAAAACATCCTTAAATAATCCGGACAGTAACGAATATTCTGCTCAATTTCTTTAGTGGGATTTTTGTTCGTTATTTTAATATCGCTTTATTTACACAAATCTTAACTATTTCAAAGCTTTGTCAACCAGAGTCGTCTCTAGCCCATGTAGCGCCCGTGTGCAATCATTACCCCGTTGTACTGGCTTGTAAGCTTTCGTAGTGCCGTCTTGTAAGCTCGCGATCAAAATGGGGTGAGCTTGGGTTTTAGGAAGAACATTAAGAATTTATTAGAAATAAGTTATAATAAAACCGATCGTTTCATAAATTACTTATTTCAATGTACTCACTTTCACGTAACAAAGCACCTGTCGAACCCTCATCTCGTCACAGAAACTGTTACAATGGAGTTGATTTTTAAATTCAAAATTGACTTCTTTTTACTACACAATTTTTGAATCTGTGCCGCGTCTTTAAGTTTGTTGGCTCTTTCAGAAATAACCCTGTAATGTCGGGTGTGTACTTTATTCAATTTTTATTGGGAAGGATATCATCAATTTCCTGTAGTAGGCCTTGTTCGTTACAATATCCGGCAATCCTCCTAACATTACAATCAGATTTCCTTTGTGCCTCGATATTGAAGAGAATCAACAATGAGGTCATTGAACCTTTGCTCTTTTTCGTAAGAAGACTGATTGGATTATCGTGGCTGCTGCTACAGTATAGCTAGTAGAAATACGGTCTGTAATTTTAAGCAATGTTGACAAAGGCACGTCATTTGATGGGTGACCATAATATGTCATTTTGAATTTCTCCCTATACCTAGATAGCACGTTAAGACGTTGCATAGACATATTGCGGATTAGTTATATTAACGACTGCAGATGCAGCCGAGACCAACAGCTGAACGTGCCTTCCGAAGCACGGAGAAACTCGAGATGATATATTTATGGTCAGCCATCCAGTGTAACCGGCAATGTTCACTGCTTAGTTTTTGGGATCGCAGGCCGAGCACGCTAAGCCGCGCAGTGGCATCGTGGCATCAACTGGAGCCTTTTGCTCGCTTATATTAATGGCAAAATATATAATATCAATATTATTCCTAGACGGCCGCCTTGGTCGAATGCTCAGATTGCTGGGTATTGGCCAAGAGTAAAGGGTTCGAATCCTGGTAGGGGCAAACTTTGTGATGACCACAAATGTTTGTTCCCAAGTCATGGTTGTGTATATGTTTATGTAGTATATTTTCAACATTTATATACATAATAATTATATTAAAATTATGTCCGTCATCTAGTGAGTGTAAACCTGTACCCAAAGAGGGTTGGTGTCAGGCAGGCGGCCGGCTGTAAAACCTAAGCCAAAACCTTGAGCAGTATGGAATGGAATGTTGTCATTCTAATCACTCTCTCCGTTCATGGGTCTCTCGACATGGTCCGTTCAGTCTCTTTTCTATACATTCATTCATCACCAACACCATTACGGTGGGATGGATGATATAAATCAAAAGGGATTGGATGGCTCGATGACGTCTGACATATGAATGGAAGAGGAAACATACTGCGCCGACCCCAGATAGACTGGGAACAGGGCAGGAAGAAGAAGAAGATCTAGTGAGTGTAAAAATATTTATTTATTTATTCCCAAACCACTCAACATACAAGAGAAAATACAACTACTCAAAGCTTAAAAATTGGCCATCCATCCAATCCCTTTCTCGAAAGTTCCATAACCACCGCAAGGTTAATGCATAAATAACCACTATATCATATTTATACAACACGCACACACAAAGTGCACTTTAAAGCGACAGCCGTTAGCAACACAATCCAATGTCACTTGGAAATATTGCTGCAAAAAATTAAACCTAGATAATTTGTCGGTGTCCGCTAAGCTTCACAAAACCCACTTGTACCATTGTGTGCCCGGCTGCATACGGGGTCTGTTTACCGAAATGCCACACGAGAGCGTACGTAACTAAACGCTCGTCGTTGTTGGTTTAAACGAGACCATACTATGCAGTTTTTGATGGAAAAACATTGGAACGTAGTCATTTTGGCTATTGTTATTGCGAGAACTTGGCTATTTTTGCTATTGCTATTGCGAGAACGTAGTCATTTTGGCCATTGCTATTGCGAGAACGTAGTCATTTCGGCTATTGCTATTGCGCGAACGTAGTTATTTTCGCTATCTGTCGAGTGATTGAGAGTCGTTGTCGTCTTCCGGGAGTCGTACAAGGCGAGTAAGGGTAAAGACAGGTTGTACCACTTACTTATATACTGATATGGCACTAGTGTCGCCAACTGTTACCTAACCTATTAGGCATGACGTGGATGTTAACTCACCTTTGACTACCCCTTCGGGGGATAAGGGCGTGATTTATATGTATACTGTATGCATTTCGTTTTGCTTATAAGGTACTTAATTTTATTAATTTTAATTCCTGAATATGTTTTCAATTATCAATATAATATATTTGTCCCATTTCTTACAGGCTCTATTATAACTGTATTAGTGTAAATAATACATGTCTTGAGTTTTCATATAAAATACGAAAAAAAAATTCCCCAACATATTACTACTAATCACTTTTAAACTTTCGCGTTGCATGATCATTATAGGTAAGAACGGGAATTAACACTTGACTTTTGAAATCAAAAAACACGACAATTTCAATCGGGAAGACGGTTTCAGATTATCAGCAACATGGAATCCAGTGATTAACATTACGCAGACGAGAAGTCGCCAGAATACGGACGCGTTGCTCGGCCTACAGCAGAATAAGGACATAGTAAGTGTGGTGTGTGACGGCAGTAAAAGAAACATCTTGTGGGTAGATGAAGATGAATCTACCTCACAGACGGAGTGAAGAGAATCGCTGTTCCCCAGTTCGCCTGTGACCACGGCTGGTGCTGGTGAAACGTCAGGCATTAAAAAAGGTAAATATTACTACTGTCATTAAATGTAAATTTTGAAAAAAAAATGGAATTTTAATGATAATATAAAATGCGAATAAACTTTTCCCCCAACCTATTATTATTATACATGTATAAGCCGCTAGGTGCGCTTGCAGGCGCCGTGTGTAACGAACCAAGTTCAGGGTTCGTCGTTTTAAGATAACCCCTCTCCAGTGACACGGAATGCCTGATATATGACGCTGCTCCGGGCTTGTTGCCAGCGTATATCGGGTGAGGGACGTTATCAGGCGCAAGTAGCTAACTGTTCTATAATAAAAAACTCATTCGAAAACACACATGGTTCGGAACTTTTCACTTCCGTTGTGTTCATTTGTTTATGAGTCTAATTCCAATCTCTTAGGGCCAGATTTTAGATGCAAAGTTAACTCAACCAACTGTTAAAAACTGTTACTAATTGCTAAATATCAGTCTGAATTAGTAACAATTTTAGTTACTAAAGTATAAATATAAGTCTGATGTTGTTACTAATGTTTAATATCAGAGATATTTAAAGATAAGTAACAATTTTTGGCAATTGGTTAACAGTTAGATTTTATACATTATATTATATTTTAGTAGGATTTTAGATGCATAGTTAACTTAACCAATTGTTAAAAATTGGTACTAATGATTAAATATTAGTCTGATATTTAACCAGTGGTAACAATTGGTTGAGTTAACTATTTATCAAAAAACCGGCCCTAAGGACTTCGTGGAGATAAGTAACTCCATGATACCATACTCTAAGTACTACATAATATTTCTACCGTTTTCTTACATACGTACATAAACGCTGGAACGCTGCTGCCGATTACGGAAAATTAAATGAAACAAGAATACAGGGAGATCGGGCCATAACCCACCACGCTGGTCCAGTGCGAGTTGGTGGGTATTAACGACTGCAGATGCATCTTCCTATATTCTTCCATCCATAGGGAAGGCCCGTGCCCCAGCAGTGGGAACATTGAGGGCTGGTGATGATGATGAAATAAAACAAAACTAAAAACATTGCAGACTCCTTAGTTATACTCTTTGTTGGCTTAATACCTCTATCGGTAGAGTCCAGGTCATGAAGTTGCGAAACCTATCAGACCATCTGAATTAGAAAAAGCGTGAAAATAACATACAATGCTCGTTTTAATAAGTAAGCACGTACGACAAAATAACATTAAGTCAGTTGGCTGATGCGCCGGTCGCATCGCTCGTGGCGCTCCCGCGGGAACCAATTTTCATTAGTAGATAGCTGTACTATGAGTTCCCGTTTGGCGTCACATTTTTTAAATCATTCCCACTATTTTAATGGGTACAGAAACATACGTTTCATTAAGCGCAAATTAAAGATCAAGAGAACTTCTAAGACCCGAGTTCACCAAAACGTGATACTGGCGATTATTATTTAACCGTTTGTTTTTGACAGTTCTTTCATACGATATAATGTTAATATAAGTTTATAATGTTAAAAACTGACGTTAAATAATAATTGCCTGTTAAGGAGATGGTGAACTCCATTGTAGACACATGGTTTATAGAAAGTTTAGTGCATCTTAATGACGAAGGGGCAGGCAGAGGTGAATAAACATCCAAGTTTCGCCAATTATGTTAAGTCCCATGTAATAGGTGGCGAGCCTATTGCCATTTATCGGGCACAAAAAGTCGCAGTACATTGCTAGGTGGTATAAGAGTAACGCTGCTGCCCATTCCTCATCACTGATTTATCCTTAGTCGCCTTGTACGACACCCACAGGAGAGATTTGGGGTGGTGACAATTGTATTCTACTCTGCCGTCACCACACGGCACTAGTTATAATAATAAAATAACATATTTGCAATTATTTACAGGATCACCTGGTTTTTTACCGCCAACATGAATTATATTACGTCACCGCGTAATCGGGTAGCTCCCATGCGGCCAAATAATATGATATTGCACGGAAAATAACCCTGCCTGCGAATATATGACGGAAACGAAGCTAATATAAAATTGACGAATTGCGGGACAAATCCTGCGAATGACAACTTGGATCGAGACGAGTACTTTTCTTCGCCTACTATTGTGTTTAAATTGAGTAAATATATATTATTCGGCTCCATGATAAACAATATAAATTTTGGATTAGCTCGTGCACCTGACCTTATATGCCGAAAAAAGGATCTGGTTTACATAACCAAAACTATAACATCACATTCTGAGAACATGTGATTAAAGCATGCCCGTAAACTTTTATAATATTAACTATATAATAACATATAATCTATTAGGTACATAAAAATCTCCTGGTACAGTGTTTGTTATTGAACTCCTCAGAAACGGCTTGACCAATTGTTAATAAAAATCGTAACTATATTTGATAGGTCTGAGTATAGTTCGTAGGTAATTTTTTATACCCCTAGGTGATAAGGGCAAAACAACGTTTAGCGGTTCAGCTAGAAGTGTCATAATAGGGCATTTAGGGCATATTGTATGCTGTCTGTATCGACCCATCAAGTAACACAGTGTGCATTCCAGAGTATGTTAAAGCGACCAGGGACCTTACCACCAATTGTAACCGTGACTGAATACCCATTGTTAAAGTGAGACAACGCTGTAAGCCGAGTGGAACGGCGTCTCGTTTTGTCACTCGCGTTAAGATCGCACTATTACTTCATGGCACGGCCAAAGCACGCAGTTCGCTGCGTTCACAACGCACTCTGTGCTACGGTCATGCAGTTCGCTACGGTCGGATTATGCCAGCTTGTAGCGATAACCACAAGATCGTCTACGTTGCTACTTCTCTATACGTAGCCAAAATGCTACGACTTAGTTACAGAGACCGTAGCCAGAGACAAGTGCTTATAGCCAAGTGCCTATAGCCAAGTGCCTATAACCAAGTTCCTATAGCCAATACTATAGCCAAGTGCCTATAGCCAAGTGCCTATAGCCAAGTGCCTATAGCCAAGTGCCTATAGCCAAGTGCCTATAGCCAAGTGCCTATAGCCAAGTGCCTATAGCCAAGTGCCTATAGCCAAATACCTATAGCCAACTGCCTAGAACCAAGTGCCTATAGCCAATTTTCAAATAAGATAACGTTTCTATCGAACATATGTCAATTTTTGACAACTACTCTTACTTTGACACGACGGTCGCCATTGTGTTTTCTCCGTAAAACGTCAGCTTTATACATTTTTATTTATAGTTCATTAAGTTGACCACTTGTCTAGGTTCCCAGGTGCTCTACGCTACGACCTAGTTTCAATGCCCATAGCCACATGCCATAAACAAGTTATAGAGGCCGCAGCCACAAACAAAATGTTGTCTACTTTACGATCTAGTTATTAAGACCGTGGCAACAAACACAGACACTATACCAATGCCAAATTACATCGGTGCAATATATTTTAGTACGTAATAAGGCCACAGTGGACAAGCGTGAAATATACATATATTCTGGTGGTTAGAAAAAGTTCGAAAAAACATGGTCCGGGCAGGTGCCTAACCGCTCGGCTAACCAAGACGCTCGTACAAAATCTTTGTACTAATTTTTCTAACATTTATATTATGTTGAAATTAAAATCGAATAGAATATACATAGAGTTTGAGTGATTTTCTTCACTTAAGGGGTTGAAAGTATCCACAATACGTATTATCATCTTTCTGTCTTTACCAACATTAATCAAACATCAACAGTTACACCAGGTCATAACGTTCATATTAAATAATCAATTGGCTAACGAAAGGCAAACGGTTATTTCACGATTATTGATGGAGATGATCTTGGAATAATTTGGTCGCTCGCAGGATAATTTTGGGTCACGATGCTGAGCGGGATAAATATTGTGTTTTTATTTTTGTGTTTGTATTTGTTGATAAATTGAGGAAGCAATGCAGGACGAAGTGGAGTATTCATAATAAATAGGACAAACGCGCTAAAAAGAATCAGTGTCCTTTTTTGGAAAAGGAATAGGAATAGAAATTAATGTACATCTAACTTGGTAATAAAATTACTCATTTTTAATTTGTCTTATTTTGTCTACAAACTAACATTTATTTGAGTAACCGTAACAATTCCTTACTGTATCATATTTTGCAAGCCAAGATTACATAGCATGTATAAATTGCTCATTTAATACAAATAAGTCACAACTATGTGTATAACTTACCTACTTTTGTTGGTATCAATAATTTTTCTATAATATATTAATTTCTGGGGTGGTGTATGGTGGCTTTATAGCCTCTGACTGATATGAAGGAATAAGAAATCATACTATATTAACTAGGAACAGGGAAGGAAGTTAGGGTGTGCAATTTTGAGTTGTACCTCTATTGTATTAAAGAAGCGATATATATTGTATTACTAAAGGCACAAGTCGTGTTGACACACCGAATACTATTAGCTCTGCCTCCAATAAATCAATATCACGCACCCCTTCCGTTACTCACATCAATGATGACACACAATTATAACTAAAACAGTATAGTAATCAATTACAAGTTCAACAAGACCTCCAGTTTGCGAAGTTCAGTACAAAGGCTGTACATAATAAATGGTACACTGAGCACGCCCTACAAGCGTGCATCGCGGAGATGTTGCCGCGACAAAGCAGCCACTTACGACATGCTCTGTTCGCTGTAGGGTTGGCACTATTTAGGAACCTTAATAAAGTTTAAAAGTTGGTGGGTTATGGCCCAATCTCCCTATATTATTCCATCCATATGGAAGGCCCGTGTCCCAGCAGTGGGGAAAATAAAGGGCTGGTGATAATGATGGTGATTAAAATTCATCTTTTTTTTTCAGATTGAGCACAGTAGACGGCTCATCTCACCTGACAAAAACTGGAATTAGGAATTTTTCAAAAAACAAAAACAAAAACTGGAATCTTGACTGAACTACCCTGCCGGTCAAATAAAATGAAACATTGTGTAGTAGACATATTGATTAAGTGTCCATAACAACGCTTTTAAAACAAACTCTAGTAACCTTTCGCAGCACAGGAACACAACTAGAGTTATTTTTCAGCCCTCTGTAAGTCTGAGGTAGGTACTGCCATAACACGTAACACATTCGAAAGGGACTATCCGATGTGGTTTATCTTGCTTCAATAATTAAAAGTACTATACCGCCTATACCGTTGCCTAAAAAATTTCGCAAGTTCGTTTCATACATACATACATAAATCGCGTAGGGCGAAACCCGTAACGGGTGGGCAGAGGTGTTTCGCCAGCTATACCAAGATATTCAAAAAACCAGAAACATACATACATACATACATAATTCACACCTATATCCCCGAAGGGGCAGGCAGAGGTGAACTAGCACCCACGTTTCGCCAATTATGTTAGGTCCCGGTCCCATATAATAGCGAACGAGCCTATTTCCATTCACTAGAAAATTGCATTAATCTACTAGATGATGCACCATGACCGCGTCTGACCGTTCCTCGTTATAAATTATAACTCTAACCCCTGAATATAGAAACGCTACTCAAAGTGTGAGTCCTGCTTAACCAAAGTGTTGTCAAAATTGACGTTTTTCCATACAAATTCTGACAGGTATTGTCCACTTAACTATTTAAGCAGTGCTCAAAATCTGACAAGCGTTTGTGTATTCGGGGGTTACTTGTACAAGGCGACTGTTCGACACCCATGTGAGGGGCAGGAGTGAACAATTGTATTCTTCTCTGCCATCATCACACAGCACTAGGTATGCATATTTCGCTTTAAAGTATAGCACAAATATTTGGTCACGAAACCAATGTTCCACATGAAAGTTTTTATTTCACTTCAATTTAATAATATTTCCAATTAATTCGAACACAATCAATTCCACTGGTGGGTTATACCAACATTCTATAAGCAAAATTAATCCATTCGAATAGCAATTCAATTAATATCGTGGGTACTGTTAACGCCATAGCAAGCAACAACACAATGTAAAACTTTCTAAATCGATTTCGTGCTTCAAGTTGTATAACGTTAAGTGCGAAATTCGTATGGAAAAATTTTTCAGGACACTTTAGGTGGACAAATAATGCCATGATTTTCGTTGATTTTTCGTTCGTTCTTCCGACTTCCTTTTGCTTTACGCTTTCACTTTCTTTGTTGAGTGGAAAAGGATAGGGTTCACACCCACCGCGTTATGCGATCGCTTTTTATAAGTTTATTCAGGTATGTCGTGTATTTCACATAATATACTCAATATTCGTCAAATTCGTCAAATTTTAATCTTACTAGAGTCTTACGTACACTTTTCTTCCAGCAGTCTTCCATGCTGGCCTGGAAGCAGAAAAATAACCTAGATTGTGCCAGCCCTAACTCACCCTAGAGGTGTCAGAGGTGTAGACTAATAAGCACCTTGGGGCAATCGAATTGTGGAGGCCAAACCACAGCAGACCCAAAGAGGGTTGGTGTCAGGCAGGTGGCCGGCTGTGAAACCTTAGCCAAATTTGGTCAATGGATACAGGCAGTAGGGCATTATTGAAGAATTCCCGGACTCAAAGAAAGGTGTAGGTGACACCCTGAAAGGACATTGAAAGTTGTACTAACTGGAAGCTAGGGTTACATCTCGACTCGCCCCTCGGATCTTGCTCCTAATTAACTGAGGGCCGGTTTTTTGATCCATAGTTAACTCAACCAATTGTTAAAAACTGTTACTCATTGCTAAATATAAGTCTGATACGTAACTATTAGTAACAATTTTAGTTACTAGTGGATAAATATCAGTCTGATATTGTTACAAATTGTTAAATATCAGTGATATTTAAAGATAAGTAACAATTTTTTACAATTGGTTAACAGTTAACTATGCATCAAAAAACCGGCCCTAAGTGTATTAAACTCGCGTCTTTGACAATTTGATGCCTCAACTTGCCCCCGATTCTTATCAAGTTAAAAGTACTGTCAGCACTCACAAGTTTACACATATTTGAATAAATAATATACATTTACATTTTAGCTATTAAATAATCATTAGCATGAATACATAACACAACAATATATACTCGCTAAAGCTAGTAGTAGTAATAGTGAAAACCCAATCTCCAAGCAATAATTATTACTTACCGGCATTTCATAAAAAGGTAGCACACAACAAATGGTGCACTAAACGCGCCGGGTACCATATACCGCGCAGGATGTTGCCGCGACAAAGCTGCCACTTATAGCTCGTCTGAAACTAGGGTTGCCACGTTTCGTAAAATAAATCAAATTATTGTGATAAGCAAAATTAATTTAAAATATACGATAACGATACGATGCGTAATTGATGTGATGTTACAGTTGTTTTGTAGATAAATCGCATATCAACATAAAAAACTAGTACA
Source organism: Cataclysta lemnata (assembly GCA_963931975.1). NCBI lineage: Eukaryota > Metazoa > Arthropoda > Insecta > Lepidoptera > Crambidae > Cataclysta > Cataclysta lemnata. The sequence continues at coordinate 7,341,245 of OZ008355.1, read as the reverse complement.
AAGAAATTGGTGGTTAGAAAAAGTTCGAAAAATTATGGTCTTGATACGGGAACCAAACCCGCGTCCACTGCAATCCGGACACGTGCCTAAGCCGCTCGGCCAACTTGCCGAAATTTCTCTCACCTATACACTTCACGTTGTAAGCCAACGGATACCCTTGCAATGTAGAAGGTAGAATTTGGTGGATATAGAACGTTCAAAAAATGTTGGTCTTGATGCCAAGGGACTTGAGGGACTTTTTCTAACCATTTTTCAATAACATTATTATAAATTAATTTTTATTTATTTCTAGCTTATATAATACATTTAACAAATAAATAAAGGTCTTTATTTATGTCTTTATTAACTTTATTTTTAAATACAAAGTGACTTTTTTGATAATAATTCTTATTTGCCAACCCTCAGTGCGCGTTCCTTGCCGCGGCGCGTTCCGTTCCACGTCACGCCCCGCGGAATGCACCAAGAGAGCGTTCCTCTCCTAGAATACACCCTTTCACATATTTGTGTATCCATTTACTTGCTTTGAATACGCTCGGTAATGGATTTTTTGACTTGATACCCATTTTATTTCAGAAGTTAGAACGAAATACTATTTTCCTTGTTCCCGTTTGTGTGGGTGGTTTGATTCATCGTCATCCTATTTAATTTTGAATGTTATTTAAATAAAACGGTAAAATGCTTCACAATTCGTTCTTCATGGGGGTCAACAAGTACGGATTCCATTTTAAGTTTGGTTAAAGAAATATGTCTATTTTAAGTAAGTATGTATTGTCTAAAACTGTATTCAAAATTTGTCTGTTAAGTATACAGTGTTAGTTAATAATCACTTACTACGTTTATTGGTTTCTTGACATTTACTGTACACTCATTTATCACCAGGACCTTTGCAATGTGATGAAAGAAATGAATTAAAAGAAAGTGGGTGACGTCTGACCAATGTGAATGGAAAAACAAATATGCTGCACCGACCCCAGATAACATGCGAATAGAGCTCGATGGTGATTAATCAACATTATATTGTGAGTACCATTTATTGAACAATAATTCCTTTTTGATTGAATACAAGAACAACTTAGATCAAAATATATGCTAACTAGATTATCTTACAAAGATCGCATTGCTCTGCGTGTGTGTGTACATGTACGTAGTACGAGTCCGTGCGTGCATGCGTACGTATGCATGCGGGCGAGAATGCTTTTTTTGCTACGTGCGAGCATGCTTTCGTGCTTACGTGCATGTTTCTGAACCAATAGATTCAAATAATTAATAGTCGATATACAGTCGACTAACCTCAGTAAAACACCAACAAGTTTATTCAAAAGACGCCGACAACAAGCTATTTCATAAACAATACCATCTTGAACACAATTCCAACTGGGAATTCAGGTGTCTCCATGCAAATTGCCGCGGAGATATTTAAATGTAAATCTGGTTACCGACACTTTTACGCGTGCATTAAATATTAAATAACAAATTTGGCAGCTATTGAATAAATTAGCAAATTCCGAGACTTGTTTACGATACTGATGATTATCCACGCTTGTTAGAATAAACAAAATGTAAAATGTACATACATAAATCGCAAAGGTCGCAAAGGTGAATTAACACTTTTCGTCAATTATGTTATATAATAGGTATCGAGCCTACTGATCTGACACGTTAATCGCTATATAGTTAGGTGGTATAAGAGTAACATTACTCAGAGCTGTTAGTCACCTTGTACGGCACCCGCCGAAGAGATTGATGAGTGGTGAGAGTTGTATTCTGCTCTGCCTACTCCTTCTGGGATAAAAGAACGTGATGTATATGAATCTACTATGTGGCTTGTCATTAGCACTAAATATTGTGCGCCCACCGTTTCTTCATCCAAAAGCTTCACATTATACTAGCCTAGCCAAGTGGAAAACATATGTAAATTTTTAATAACATTTGACACGGCGCTGGTTTTATCTATAAAGCGGGGGAATTCACTACACGAACATGCCCGCCAGACCTCTCTTCTGTTAGGCCTGTGCGATGTTTGCCTAGTGTAGGACCGTCACAGTCAGTCTGGCCAGTACAAAAGGGGGTTCGCGCGGGCATGTCTGACAGCCATGCCCGTCTCTAGTGAATCCCCCGCTTAATATGTCAGGTTCATACATTTGTATTCTATTCGCTCGAATTGATTGGCTACTTGTCTAGAGGAGCGGGCTCTAAAATAAATATTTTATTAAAGAAAGCAGAGGTAGAGTTGTGACAATAGCAATTCTCAACTCAGGTCGTCTGCTTATTGGCAGTTTTATAAGGAAAGTTTATAATACGAAAGCTGGAATCCCCGTCCGATACTGTTTATTGTTTTTGTACTCGCGCGAATAACCGGGAATGAAAGACGTGACACAAAAGTTTCGTACGTCTACCTACTATGTGTGTACATTGTTATGAGCAGCCGAGCTGATATAATAACGTTGGAGTGGCGAGCAGACTAGTGCCGATTGGATTCACTGTAAAGCTGGAATTTTGTTAATGTTTTTCTTATTGTATTATACCTTTGTAACTTCTTCTCTTCCTTTTCCCTCTTTTTTGCTCTCTTTTTTGCTCTTTTGCCACTCTAAGTGGGTTCGGCACATGTCTCCCTCTTCTATCACAAATGATCTCAACATGAACTCCCTACTTTCTCCTACCACCTTTCACACAATCCATCCATCGCTTCTTCGGTCTTCCTCTCATTCTAGGTCCATCCACATCCATACTAAACATATTTTTAGTTATGTAACATTCATCCCTCCTCATCACAAGACACAACTTATGATACAGTTAAAAATACATTACAACAACCATTTCTTCGTCTGATTTAAACTAACACATTGTGCATTTGATTCATTATCTGAGATTAGTTTAAACTTTAAGAAAGAGAAACGAAATTTTGGAAAGACAAATGTCTGAGATGTAGTGATTCCATCATCATCATCTTACACTTGATCATCATCCTCTCACTCAATCAATACCACAGTGTACCACAGTGTCCAAATCCTATTGCCAAAAAAAAACACACCCAATAAATCGTCCTTTACGATTGCGAAATCACAATCCATAGAATGGAGAGGACACGTGACCGGAAACATCTAACATCTGACCCTTGTTACCTTGACAACATCTTATGTTGCCCGTAGGTACTACAGAAAGGTTTTATCCAGGACACTCGATCCTTACAGAATAAATAGCCGCCTTATTTTACAAGGCCTACCTACAATGCCTTTGTTTCTCTACACAAACTACGATAAAGCCACCAAAGTGTACGCAATTATTATTTTTATTTTAATAATCATCATCCTCTTGCCCTTATCCTTTTTCATTTGGTTTCAGCGCAGTATGTTTCATCCTTTTCTTTCTTCCATTCACTTCTGTTAGCTGATGTCTGCTTATTAGTGCTTATTCGTTCCATTTACTTTCAAAAAATAGTTAATAATAAAGATAAGGAGTATAATTTTTCCATCTTTTAGACACTATTTCACATAAAATATAAATCACGCCGATTTATCCCCCAAGGGGTAGGCCTGCTTATCCCTTGGTGCATTAACACCTACATTTCGCAAACTACATTAGGTCGCATATAATATGAGCCTTTTGCCATCAATCGGTCACGTAAATCGCAGTATTAATTAATAATGCTAATTGGTATATCAGGAATGCTGCTGTCCATTTTTCTGCAATGTTTTAAGTCTTACTGCCGCACTCAGAGACGTCAATTAACTTTAATGAGTATTTAATGTCAAAAAATTTCGTTCAAATCTAGGCCATAGACCCGGCAAGAATAGCGACTAGTTTTGAATTGTCATTTTTTGACGTTAAGTACTCATTAACGTTATTTGACGTCTCTGAGTGCGGCAGTTAGTCTCCTTGTGTCGTACAAGGAGACTAACTGCCGCAGGAGAGACCCGCAGGAGAGAATGGCGACAATTGTATTCTATGTAATATTAATAAATTCTGTTGAGAAACACCAATTTAAGAAAGAGGCGATATAGACTTCTAAGCCAAAGAAAAACCAAATTGTTAGTTGTAGCAGGTTCGTCCTAGCGATACAGAAACAAAGTATGGAGTAACCGAGAAATGCTTGATCAGCGAAAAGTGCGACAGCTGACGATAACAATGGAGTCAGATCAATACTAGACCCTCTGACTATTGTGTTAAGTTCTGCCTAAGGAAGACCTGAATTGATACTTAATCAGCCCCTCTAGACAAGTTCGAACGTCTAAAATCGAAATGTAAATTTTTGACAAGGGCACAGATTTTGGTGGTTAGAAAAAGAATTTCGAAAAATTATGATCTTGAGGCGGGAATTCCCGCCAACCACCAAAATCTTTGTACTAATTTTTCTAACATTTATATAATGTTAAAATTAAAATCAAATAGTTTTTGACAAGGGCATTTGACTCGACAGTCGCATGTTGGTTTCTCTGTAAGCTCTCTCATCAGTTTCTTAGATATCAATAGATTGGCCTCTTGTCTAGAGACGGATCTGAAATCGCCAAAAAGTACGGCAAAATTATTTATATCTACCCTCTTTCAAAGATTTGCTGGAAGCGACAAAAAATAACGCAAAAAGCACAATGTACCCACTCGCCCTCCGAAGACAAACAACAATTAAAGTTGGTCTGTTTGTCATGAGCAGTCCATCGGGCCGTAGTGTAGTCACCGGCAAGGCTGTATATTACGGAGAGGTCGCGACTTTATCTAAGTTTCCGCCCGAGCTGCGTTCACCGACGATAGACGGAAAATAGTGGCACAATAAAACAGCCGTTTGCTAGGGTTACCATTGCTGGCCGGAATGTATTTGGAATAGACTTGCATTTTATATGGGGTGACTTCGATTTTTGGTGTGCTTTTAAGGGGAAGCCATGCCGCTGCGTCATAACATCGCACCGTAAAAATTAAAAATAAATTTTAAACAAAGCAATACCATGTTGGACCAGTTTAGTTGGTGCTGTTTTTGTCTGTTGGAATGCGGAAGGTGCTTCGCATCAACAGCGAAAAGGGAAGATATTCCTTCGACCCTGGCGTGCACTTCGAGACACATGCGACTCCTGAGCTAATTTTAAAGCGCTCTCGTTAGCCGTATGACTCATTGGACATGTAAGATGTTAAATATAATGAAGAATGCAGCAGCGTTCCTGCACTGCGATTAAAATGCCTGTTAAATGGCAATTGATTTGCTTCGTATTACCCCATGTAATACAGAGCAAGTCAATTGGCAGATTTGGCGAAATGTGAGTGGTAATAAACCTTCGGTGAAAAATAGACGTGATAACACATACACATAAGTGTCATCATCATAACTACTAGCCCTTTGCTTGATTTTTGAGGAAGAATTATAGGGAAAATGGGTCTTGACCCACAACGCTGCCCTAGTGCGCATTGGTGGGTATTAACGTCTGCAGCTAGGACCAACGGCTTAACGTGTAACGTCCCAAACACGAAGGAAGTCGAAATAGTAAATTCTCTCCTGGTCCCCCATTTAATGACCGGCCTTAACGAACATTGCTGAGTTTATGCAATTATGCCTTATTTTTGTTGATAAGCATGTTCATCATAAGCATGTGCAGCATAAGCATATTCAGCATAAATTCAGCGTAGGCATATTAAGCATGTGCATTCAAATAGCCCGTAAAGCACCCAAATGAACACGCCCCTGGGTGCCTAGGCAAGTGGCAACCGATACAACTTTTCCACCGACCAAATGTCAATGTTTGCCAATTAGGTACTCTTACATTTGACACGACGGTCGCCATGTTGTAGTATTCTCAGTAACTTTCAGTAAGTTTCAAACATTTTTATTCTATTCTATTGTATTGGTCTGATAAAGCTGTTTAATTCTAATTCCATTCCCGTTTTCTCGACACTTTGCGTCCCGTTCTACGTCGGCAGACACGCGAGCTTTCCGAAATTGAAATTTAATAAGACATCAAGACGCACTCGGCGCTCCTTAATAGAGTGTTTCTTCTGCCTCAGTTTAATTTACAACAGCGGCAATTTCACACGATGTTCCACTAATCACACAGCCAAGAAGTAATTAGTAACTACACAGTGCTGACAACGTTCTGTAAACTTCAAGGGTTGTCATTACAACTCCGCGTTGCGTCGAGTTGTTAATGATAGATATCACAATATATCATTCTAGCGTCTACGTTACGAGAGACTAGTGTAATTGCTTTACTGGGTGGACTATACTGTTCACTCATTTAGTTCGCATTAATTTTGAATATGCACAAGCAAAAGCAGGATATGCTATACAAATCTTCTGACTTCAACCTTTAATTAAAATCAACTTACGGCTAATTTTTCTACCATCGAAGAAAAACTTCTTAGCTTGGTGTAATATAATCCAATCAACAAAAATGTTACCCGCGATACAACAAAAATATAGATACTTACTACTGCAAACTTACACGAAAGATTGATATTTCTATTAAAGGGGGAAAAAATCAACGAAACTTATTCCAAATAATTAAACAAGCATCGTTCGGCCAGCCAAAAAAAAACTGTTTGTAATGTTATATGAGCTTAATGAAGATCATCCGATCAAGTGTCAACCTAAGCGACCTTTAAATAAAAGATTGTTAAAGGGAAAAATTGGACAAAGCCTCTTCAAAGGTACAATAACAAGCATCACTCGGCCAGCCAGAACCTGCCATTTGTAATTGTATACGAGCTTAAATGTCTCGATCTTATCCGGGAAGTGACGGGAAGCCGACACGTCACCCGAAATCCTTACAAATGGTAACCCTAACCAACTATATCGGACCAGGGGTCTCAGGACCCCGCTCCTTATCGGAGAACAGTTACGGTGATTCATGGCGGGGCTCTGTTTACTTAGTTGATGCAGCGTGCACCTGAATTTGGGAGATCGCATCTTGATCGGGATAATGAACTTGGAAAGTTAGGAACTGCCGGTCAAGAGTTTGAACCTCGCCTGCCATACTTTTGGCAGTTAGTTCTGCATGGTCTGATTGTCATCGCAATATACAGAGTTACAAGCTAAATAGACCTTACATTCTTTAAGAGGTTACGGTTTTCATAATTCCTGAGTCTTATTTGACTTTGTACCCATACAACAAACTTAACCAATTTCAATGTTATTAGGACTTTTGGAGGACCTTTAGGACCTTTCAAGTTTTTGAAAGAAATCCGATTTATAATGTTCTATTTATTTTTGTATTTTTTTGCTAACTGAGAAGGCTCGTAGGAAAATAGGATGATAGAACCATTCTGTTCAAAAGAAAGGCATGTGGCGCTGACCCGACGAAAAGATGGATAAGCCCAAAGAGAGACAGGCCACCCAAAAACCTCATGTTCAAATCTCGATTCATGCACTTGCTTGTCCCGTTTATTTCTACACCAACCACATTTTTCTGGTTCAAACCGGCGCGGCGGCGAGACCGTCGCAGCCACATTGTGCTTTATCGAGTTTGTACCCAGCCAACAGTCAGTCGACCAGCGTCGGCGAAATTGAATAATTCGCCAGGGGTCGTTTAGCGGTGGCCACGGAACGAGATGATCGCGGCTCATTGCCTCCGACTCAATGGCTCGACGCGATTTTCGTCTCCCGGGAAGCTAGACTCGTTAGTCCATTGGCGCAACTTAATTCCGCAAAATCAAATCATACTAGTCCGACAACTTCGTGCGCGACCTTACTACGGTATGAGGGGCGGTGGCTGGGACGCTCTGGATGTTGGCGGGGGTGGGTGATGCGGGGAGGAGGGAAAACTCGCTCCTCTCCGCATCACCCACCCCCGCTAGCATCTAGAGTGCCCTGTCCCCGCCACTGTCTCGAATCGCAAGAGGGTCGCGCACGAACTTGTCAGACTATAGTTAAATAGTCCATTTATCGAGGAATATTGAATTATAAAATACATTATAGCCTATATAATACCCGACATTAACGCGAGCGAAGCAGCGGGCGTCCACTAGTCACTAATAAAGTTAAATTTACCCTAATAGCGTTTTAGAGCTTTCCCTGCGACAAAATTAGAACAGCAATTCCAATAACATACTGAATTACAAATTACTATCGCAACCACAAAAACCCTACTGACGCTCGACGAATTCATTCGTTCTCATCTCACCTAATGAATGTTTGGTTAATATTAAATTTAATTGTTGTTGGGAAGTAGGTATCAGAATTTCCGCACTTTGCACTCCACACCATCCGATCTGTACGATCGGCGCACGACATCGAAACATTAATTTGCTACAGCAATAGTACGGGACGACAAAATTTATCTTCCACTACCACTTGACAGTGATTTGTCTCGGGGTTTAGTGGGAGTTAGAACGAGAAGAAAATAGCTAAAAGGTGTAAAATATTTATTATTTTAACGCTTAAATGTAGGTAAGAAAAAAAAATTTAAATTTTCAATTAAAAGTTATTTATTGTACGTGAGTGCAAAGTTGTTTTTTAACCGCGTGCTCAATTTTGATGACCGAGCTAGCGAAGGATTCTAAAATTGAATCACGAGCGTAGCGAGTGATTCAAAAATTAGAATCCTGAGCGATAGCGAGGGAATCAAAAGAGCACAAGGTTAAAAATCTTTGCACTCGAGTGCAACACGTAACTTTTCATCCCCCCCAACGAGGAAATTGCAAAATACAAAAAAAAATACAATCACAACAGTTTCTGTTTTCATCCAGAAACTTCCACAACACCCTCCCATTAACCCAAACACACTCTCAACACCCACCCAGAAACACCCACAACATTCACACCCGCAATACACACCCATCCACTCAGACACACCCAAAAAACACCCATTCACCCAGAAACACCCACAAAACACCCATTCACCCAGAAACACCCACAAAAAACCCATTCACCCAGAAACACCCACAAAACACCTATTCACTCAGAAACACCCACAAAACACCCATTCACCCAGAAACACCCACAAAAACCCAATCACCCAGAAACACCCACAAAACGCCCATTCACCCAGTCACACCCACAAAACACCCATTCACCCAGACACACCCACAAAACACACATTCACCCAGACACCCCTCCAACACCCACCCATCCACCCAGCCACACCTGCAAAATTCATCCAGACACGCCTGTAAGTACCCAATCAAAATTACCGTCCCTAATGGAGTTCCGAGACGGTCAATCAGCTTGAGTCAAGCACGTTGATTTTCTGTATGTTTTGTTCCGTTGCTAGCGTAAACAAATCAAACAAACCTAAAAAGCTTTTAAATGCTTGACTCAAGCATCAAGCAAGCATTGTAGACGATCAAAATGTTTAAAGCAAGATTGACGCCAAGCCGATTGACCGTCACGGAACTCCTAGGTTTTAACAAATTTATGACGTGAAAAGAAAATGGCGCGCGCAAAACAAATTACAAAAAGTACACCAAGAAGGTTCCGAGTCTGAGTATATAACAAATTAAAATAGGTTGCATGATAATTTCGGCACCATGGAGGTAGAAATAAATAGGTATAATGATGTTTTGAATTCACAAACTCATTGCACACGATGTTCTAAATTCAAATTTACTTAATCCTCTAGAGGATAAAAACGGCTTTTGCACTCAGATATCGAAGAGCAAAAACGCTTTTTCCGAGATGGTGGGATGAAAATAATAATTACACTTTTACCTATTTTCCTCCTAAATGTCAGAAAAATTATTACAGGGAAAAATAAGTTAGAAAAAGTTCGAAAAAATCTTGATGCGGGATTGTGGAGGATGCGGGTTCGTTTCCCGCATCGAGACGTTCTTCGAACTTTTTATAACCTATTTTTCTTTGTAAGTATAAAGTGTAAATTATTATGAAGGGTGCTAGTGAAATTAAAAAGCGTATTTTTATTCATATTAAGAAGCGTAATTTTGCACGTTGCGCTATTGCTAAGCACCCACTGTTGCTAAGCGCGCACTATTCCAAAACTTGCTAAGTGTGCGCACTTATCAGAAATCGCCTTTTAAGCTACCATTTCAATTTACAATAATGACAAAGAGCTATGTCGCTACATTGTTTTGGAGGAGCGGGTTTCCAATCGGGTTTCCAAAGTTTGGTTTAAATCAAATGTAATAATCTGAAACATTATCGGCGCCACTGCAAAATAGTGTTTAAGACGTGTTTTAATTAAGAAGTGTTAAAATCTGATGCTACCTCTGTCACAAACTATTGACCAAAAAGTGACAACATCAGATTTAAATACCTCGTCTTTGTAGTATCATCAACGATTTTAATCTGATTACAGTCGGATGGTGTAAAGCGCACAGCGCGCGTGCAGCGACCACAACCGCCAGCTATTTGTAGATCGCCGCTCGTTGTTACAATTTGAATTAAACCATCAACACAGTAGCGTTTATTTGACGATTATACCCGCTGCACATACGGCCCGCGTAGTGTGTTTATTATTCTGTATGTTTACTAATGTTAGAAGATTTGATTTTGACAACATTTTGGCGTGATCCGTAAAAAGAGCTAGACGGTGCAACAGCTCTAACGCGTTCGGTCAACTAAAAAATGTTCACCAAGGGGTTAAATGTGTGACAAAAATATTATCTCGAGCTCCTCTGTGCTTCAGAAGGCGAATTCTTCTACCTTCCTCTGTTCAAGTCTTAAATGGAAACGCCAATCTATGATAACGGTCCGATAGATCGATATACGCTGTAGCTAATATAGGAAGAACGGGCAATATGCACTTAAAATGCAAGAGAAATATTTAACATTGTACTACTTAAATATTTAATTTTGTTTGTATGCTGTAGTTGTCAGATAGATTGTGATGCCTGCTGTAGGTATTTTACAACATGTCATGCTCTAATAAAATGACAATTTTAATATAATTGCCACAACCTCTGCTTTTCACTGACCTGTTCATGAGGTTACTACGGTTTGAGAATTAATTTTATAACAGCATAAAGCTCTTAACTCAACAATGCTTTCTCGGGGTACACCGGTTTCCTATGTCTAGATAAAATTGAGAGCAAATTCGAAGAATAGGAAGCTCATTTTGAATTTGGATTCAGTGTCTTCCGAAACCAAATTCAAATTTTCAGTCCCTTCACTCGCTTCTGCACTAATTTTTTATTCATACCATGCATCACACATGAAAGGTGCTCAAGGTTTTGACTTAGCCGGCTGCCTGCCTGATATCAATGCTCTTTGAGTAATTTTGGTTATTTTTATTTATTTGCTGAATTATAATATAAATGCGGAAGCCAGTTTATGGTATAGGCGGTATATGGTGGCAACTATTTTAACGACCTAATGCCTAGTAAAGAAATAGGTAAAGTAATTAATAACATGTACTAATATAGGTATAATATTTCCAAGTTATGCTACCGACCAAGCTATCAAAAACGTCAACCGCGTATTAAAAAACCAGAACGATGTTGTAGCGCGTTGAATAAACATGCACAATTTCACAATATTAACGCTTCGATGTCGCCAAGTACCCCACGGTACTTGGTCCCGCGCTGCAAATATAAAAACACATAAAAGCGCTCTTTCACACTTGCGAATTACTAAAAATCTGAGTACATTGTTGTGTAGGGTCCCCGTTGGTATGTCGCGGCGCCACAGTCGCGCGTAATAAAATATTTCATTTTGGTGTGAAACATCCCTAGCAACGCCGGCGGTATGTCGTTTTTATTTTTCCTCCTGTTTAGGGATCCGCACTGAAAATTGTATCAGAATGTTAAAAATCTATCATCTGCTAACGTGTACCTCACTTCAATTATGCTACTTAAATATATTACTTGAATAGGTTCAAGTAATATTATAATCCTAGTAATCCCGGAGACAAAAATTACATCACTATTATTCTTATTTTTTGTAGTTTATTACGCTCTTTAAGAAAAGATTCAAGTTTTTTATTTAACATCTATGTTTTTTAATTATTGCCAACATTTTAAGATTCGAAAATTGAGTTTTCAGATTTTGGAATTTTTTATTTTCTCGTCCTTTAATAAGTAATACTTTGTGTGATTTTAGAAGTATTTTCTAGATGATCAATGAATCGTAAAAATTGAAAACGCAAAGAAGAATAAGGTAAAGCTAGAGTGGCAGTTCAAAGAAGGTATACTTTATTTAGAAGTTATTTTATACACACAGAGTTTAACTTATATCAAACCAACTATAACATGCCAAAAATTATTCACACAAAATTATAGTACACCGGGCCAGAAACCGCTGGCACCGCTCGGTAGAGCTAGCATGGAAATCCATATTTGCAATTATAACCGAATCGCAATTTGGAAATGGAACCATCTTTTCACGACAAGATTTGAATGATTGTATAGAATAATTTAACACGTTGATTCCAAGCACTAAACTCTGTTAAGACTGATCGTTCTTTTTTTAATGAATTATAATTTGTCCTTTAAGTATCGATAGCAAAAGTGCTTATGCTTAAGTGCAAAGTAAGTACTTTGGGCTAGATGAAAGGAGGTTGTATAAGAAATATTTATATTTATTTATTGAGGTGTGCTCGTATAAACCTATAATCAAAAAACATAGAGGGCGGGCAACGAGTAATAAAAAAGTCAGACTGCTAATCTTAATGAGTAAGCATACAGCTTACATTAGGCACTTTACTTGCGTCATCATCATCATTCTCTTGTCATTAATCTATTTCATAATTGGTAATACTCTACGGAACCCTACGAATAAAATAGAAACTACCTTCACCAGACTTTTTTATTGTTGAAGGAGTGACATACTTGCATTCTGATGGGAGGTGAATGTTGGCTTTAAAATAAACTGCCAGGAACACGGCCTTTAATTACTTTGTACTGAAATTTAATTGCACAGAGTATTTGTTTACCAAAAACAAACATCAAAAACAAACGTTTGGGTCCTTTTTATGTACAAGGTGAAATGTAGCAATAACTGTCCATCGATTTATTCGAATAATGATTACAATACTTATTATATTCAAAACCAATTTCAAATGGTCTATAAATATAAACATACATACATAAATCACGCCTATATCCGCCATATACTAAGAATATAAATGATTAGCCTTATAACAGGCGATTATATCACACGGAGTGAAAGTACTTTATAATGTAAAGCTCGAAAACTTGAATGAATCTTGTAATAGTTATTTGTTGTGCGTGAGTGCAAAGTTGTTTTTTAACCGCGTGCTCAATTTTGATGACCGAGCTAGCGAAGGATTCAAAAATTAGAATCCTGAGCGATAGCGAGGGAATCAAAAGAGCACAAGGTGAAAAATCTTTGCACTCGAGTGCAACACGTAACTTTTCATCCCCCCCAACGAGGAAATTGCAAAATACAAAAAAAAATACAATCGCAACAGTTTCTGTTTTCACCCAGAAACTTCCACAGCACCCTCCCATCAACCCAAACACACTCTCAACACCCACCCAGAAACACCCAGAACATCCACTCAGACACATCCACAGCACACATCCATCCACCCAGACACACATCCATCCACCCAGACACACCCACAGTATACACCCAGACACAATCACAACACCCACCCATCCACCCAGAAACACCCACAACATTCACACCCGCAATACACACCCATCCACTAAGACACACCCAAAAAACACCCAATCACCCAGAAACACTCACAAAACACCCATTCACCCAGAAACACCCACAAAACACTCATTCACCCAGACACACACACAAAACACCCATTCACCTAGACACACCCACAAAACACCTATTCACCCAGACACACCTCCAACACCCACCCATCCATCCAGCCACACCCGCAACATTAATCCAGACACACCTGTAAATACCTAATAAAAATTACCGTCCCTAATGGAGTTCCGAAACGGTCAATCAGCTTAAGTCAAGCACGTTGATTTTCTGTATGTTTTTGTTCCGTTGCTAGCGTAAACAAATCAAACAGACCTAAAAAGCTTTTAAATGCTTTACTCAAGCATCAAGCAAGCGTTGTAGACGATCAAAATGTTTAAAGCAAGATTGACGCCAAGCTGATAGACCGTCACGGAACTCCTAGGTTTTAAAAAATTTATGACGTGAAAAGAAAATGGCGCCCGCAAAGCAAATTACAAAAAAAAGTACACCAAGAAGGTTCCGAGTCTGAGTTTTTAACAAATTAAAATAGGTTGCAGGATAATTTTGTCACCATGGAGGTAGAAATAAATAGGTATAATGATGTTTTGAATTCACAAACTCATTGCACACGATGTTCTAAATTAAAATTTACTTTATCCTCTAGAGGATAAAAACGGCTTTTGCACTCAGATATCGAAGAGCAAAAACGCTTTTTCCGAGATGGTGGGATGAAAAGTATGTTTTATTAAAAGATACAAAAGAATCAATGCAACTGAGAAATTTTATAAAATTAATTTCATAAAACGGTCAGTCCTTAGCAGCACGAATACAACGTTCAGTGTTCATAAGTGGCACACACACACACAGTAAAAAATAACAAAAGTCGATGACCATGGGACCATAGTCTAGGATGAGTGTCTCAGCAACATTTTACAATGCATTCAATTTATCTTGCCAGGCGGCGAAATTTGGAACTAAAATTTACCCATAGATTTTCACATTTCTATGACACTCCTTGTTCACCACTAGCAACACCACCAATTGTTAAGATAAATTGGTGACGCTGTACATTACACACATACATAAATCACGCCTGTATCCCCGAAGGGGTAGGCAGAAGTGAATTAACACCCACGTTTCGCCAATTATGTTAGGTCCCACGTAATAGTTGGCGAGCCTATTGCCATTTGTCGGGTATGGAAGTCGCAGTGCATTGCTAGATGGTATAAGAGGAACGCTGCTGCCCATTCCTCGTCACTGTTTTAACGACCCTCGTGGGATAGGTTTGGAGAGGTGACAATTGTATTCTGCTCTGCCATCACCACACGGCAGCACTGTAGGTTAACACAAACGGCACTTCTTCAGGCTTCTGCAATCACACCATAACATAGGACCATGTATTTATATATTTAGTACTAGTTCAGAACCACATAAATATTGAATATGAAGGTAGCATAAACTCAACCTTAATAGAACACACCTGGTCTCTTTGCTGGAAGCAATTTTACAACGCTGCAATAAAAACGGGTCAATGATGCGTTATTTTTTTATGATAACGACATTGGGTTCATTGACATCAATAACATTTTATTTTGAAACCGCGTTGATTTTCGTTTTGTCCAAAAGCTAAAACTCTGCAACTACAACGTTACTTATCTGAAAATTCTTAAGCCACCAAGCCAAAACAAAATTATAAGCTCAGTCGTCAAATTAAGACATACGACTATCAGCTTTATCGTCTAGGACGTAAAACACAACGAAAAGAACCAGCAGTGTATTTTATTACACCGATTATCATTTTCATCCCACGTTACCCTAGCTAGAGTAAGCTCTTATCGAACCCCTAAGCTGTTCAAGCCTGTCAGTTTTCATTTGTGCCTAAATGCTCGAGCCTCTAATTAGATTATCCCACAATACCCATTAGTTTACGATAGCTCAGTATTAATAGATTAATAGTACCTGAATGCAATTGTCTGCTAATAGAGGTCTGACAGACCGATACACACCTCTTTTAATAAGTGTCTTTGATTATGCTACTTAACACTATAAAGATGCTAGATTTAAGAAATGAAGATAGAAATAAATCATGATGGGTTTTTTGCTTATTCTTGCTTAACAGACTATACAAAAGTGTCAAATAAAACCAACCGATTGTCAATATCAATTTGTTCCATGTAAAGCACAAAATCGATTAAGAAAATTTTACGTATTGTGGGACACTAAGTTGCTAAGTACCATCATCCTGCAGCAAAAATAAAATAAAAACAATTCCGTCCCATTTGTTTGGAACAAGCCTAGGTTCAAATAAAATCTGTTTGGTTGCCAGTGTCCATGTCTACTAAAAATTCGTTCCATTTTCAAATAAAATATCTGTGATCGCACGAATGTGTCAGATTGTCAGTATTTGACAATAAAGTCGGAACTCTTTAATCTGTTGTCTTTAGACTTCATCTTTAGAATTATCTTTAGAATTTTGTCAACAAATTTCGTATATTAAAATACACGAAATTTGTTGACATAATTCGACGAAAAAGTTGATTTACAACGGGTGTTTATATTATAGAAAACCACCTCGGCGACCGTAGAATAGTCGTCTACAGTTAAATCACACTTTTTTTGTGTTTTGATGCAAGAACTCCAAGAGTATGTAGATATAAGACTACCCAAATCTGTCAAAATTCTTAAAAAGTTGACAAGCGATCTCAACTCTTAACTTGTTTGTGGTAAAGCTGAAACAAAATGGATTAAGGAAACTTTACATTTTGTGGTAGCCTGACGTGCTGTTGTCTGTATATTGAAATGATAAAGGATAAAGACCAACACATCAACGTTAACACATCAAAGTTTTACTGAAGACCGATACGAGAAGTTAAATGACCATTCCACAATTATTATTCTTTTTTAATTCTCCCTATATTTTAGGGAAGGCAAAGGGTCTAGCCCATATAGCCATGTCTTTAGTGTATATTTTATCTGTAGTCATATGAGATAATGAGTGGGTGAAATGTATGAATCAAATGAATTTTACGTTAAAATATGGGTGTCACACATTTTAA
The DNA here is from genome assembly GCA_963931975.1 of Cataclysta lemnata. NCBI lineage: Eukaryota > Metazoa > Arthropoda > Insecta > Lepidoptera > Crambidae > Cataclysta > Cataclysta lemnata. Next base: position 7,324,646 of record OZ008355.1, on the reverse strand, counting down.
CGCATCTAGGGAGTGCTTGGAGCGAATTAATTTAATTTGGTTGGTAGTATGGCAAATGCCATACTACCAACCAAAAAATATTGCCAACAACTCCAAGAACACATTAAAATGTTAAACATCGAAAAAACTTGTAGACTGGACTTCATACTGAATACTTTGTTAAATTTTACGGCAGGTTTGAATTGTCATGCAACCATCGTCGTTAAAATTTTAAAAAGAAGTAGAAATAGGTATGTAGTTAAATACCAGTTTTGTAGCAAACGTTTAACGCGAAATAGTTTATTTGTGCGGATTTTGAATTAACCTCACCATACCAAAATATAACAAATTCCAAAACGCTATATTCGTACATAATAATATATATTTAGACCTATCCCACTCATAAATATCTAAATCACGTCTATTTATCCCCGAAGGGGAAGGTGGAGGTGAATGAGCCTATGCTATAGGCCATGTGGTGACGGCAGAGCAGAATACATTTGTCACCTCCCCCCTCACAATAATTTGCCTCTACCAGGATTCATAGGGTTCGAATCCTGGTAGGAGCAAATTTTGTGATGAACAGAGAAATTTTTTCTCGAGTCACGGATATTTTAGTATAAAATATTATAAATGTTTCCATGTTCGATTTTAATTTGAACATTATATAAATTTTAGAAAAATTAGTACAAAGATTTTGGTGGTTAGAAAAAGAATTTCGAAAAATTATGATCTTGAGGCGGGAATCGAACCCGCGTCCGCTGCTATCCGGGCAGGTGCCTGACCGCTCGGCCACCCAAGACACTAATTAACTTGCCGAAATTCTTCTAACCTTTACACTTTACGTTGTAAGACAACGGGTACCTTCGCAATGTAGAAATAAATTTCAAACATTCCAAAGCAGATATTTTTTTTACAAATACCGTGCGTTCGGTTAATCTTGGGTTTGCTTTATAAGCTATTCGATTTTAATTTTTCGAAATTCTTTTTCTAAGCACCAAAATCTTTGTAATGTTTCCATGTTTAATTACTATGTATTTTAAAATTTGTCCGGCATCTAGTAACCATAACTATATAAAAGTTCTATTTATGTACTTTGACTAGATATTTTTGACTAGATAGATGTGAGTGTAAGAAACATTTATTTATATTTTCATTATTTAATCATTAATGTATGTATGACATTATGAAAAGCCACCCAAAAGCATAATCTTGATCACCGTAGGTATTCTCCGTTGTTCAGGCGGGAGTTGGCACGAACTCAGTAGGTAACTCCAAAGTTAATAATCAGCGGGCAGACAGCAACTTTGTTGCTAACTGTACAATAGACGGTTAAATCACGGATTATTTCAGGCCTTGTTCGCGACGCTCCGTCTGAATGTAGTATGTACCTACATTGTTACGTAATTAATTTGTATTGCTCTGTTCTAATATTCAGAATGTTTTGAATGCATAACTTGGCTTGTTACTAGTTCCGAGTTGTTTTCTTGCTAATATCAATGTTATCATCGCAGAATACAATTGTCACCACCCCCATCTCTCCCGTCGGTGTCGTACAAGGCGACTAAGGGTAAAGGCAGCGATGAGTAAGTATTGGGCAGCAGCATTCCTCTTATAACACTTAGCAATTTACTGCGATCTATGTGCCCGGAAGATGACAATAAGCTCGACCTATGACATGGGACCTAACTTAATTAGCGAAAAGTGGGTCTTAATTCACCTCTGCTTATCCCTTCGGGGATATAGGCGTGATTTAAGTATGATGTATCATCGCCAGTTCCATAATTTGCCTACTGCATAGGCCTCCCCTTTGAATGGCAGAATATAGGGAGCTCGGTACCGCAGTGGCTTAACGCGCTCGACCTGCGATTGCAGAAACTAAGCAATGGTCGGTAACACCAATCATCGGATGAGTGTCTAAAAATGTATTATCTTGAGTTCCTCCATGCCTCTGAAGGCACGTTAAGGGGCCCCGTAAGCCACTTGGGGGTCACAAGTCCAGACTTCCCTCCAAGGCCCTCCATCCATCCATAGAATGCTTTCATGACCGTCACAAACGTCTTGCAATGTGCCTTTAAGGTCTTTAAAAAATGTCTAGCCCGGCTAGCATTGAGCATGGCCACCGAAACACGATATGATATACCAATTTATCGATTTGAACTGTCAAAAAACTATGTAGGTATTTATCGTCCTTTAGATTTATCTAAGTATGGATATTGGATGGACTTATCGCTAAAAACCCGTGGATTTTTGACAGTTCAAAGCGATAAATGTGTATATATTATATCGTGTTTCGGTGGTCATGCTAGCCGGGCAGGCTAGTCTGCCGTGGTTGCCTGCTATCGCGTGCACTCGGGCGCATTAGCCTTTCAGCTGTTTACATTAATCACCGCTCCGAATTCCGGACATTCTCATGGCGGTCCTGCTGTGCAAGAAAGGGGTGGGGAATGGTTGTACGGCCTGACTTATCGCAGTGAATACGACAGTACTTAGTAACAACAAGCACTTGTCCTTCTACAGGAGTAATGAAAAACAAATAAATATTCCCTACACTGAAACTGTTTTACAACATATGTAATTTAATGTTATAGCTAATAAAGGACTTTCTTTATCCTCCTGCCTTGTTCCCATCCCTGTCTATCCTCTTCCATTCACATCGGTCAGACGTCATCAAGCGATCCACTACCTTTTGATTCATATTATCCATCACACCGTAAAGGTGGCAGTGGTGAAGAAAAGAAACGAAACGGACCATGTCGAGAGACCAATGAACGAAGAGAGTGATTGGAATGACATCATGCCAATCCATACTGCTCAAGGTTTTGGCTTACTTTTTACAGTCTGCCGCCTGCCTGACACCAACCCTCTTTCGGTTAGCTAATAACGGCCTTTACCGGTATTCATATTAAATTGCAAGAAAATATGTATAGTGGGTGCACCTTTTAGGGCAAACTTTGTTAAATAATTACACGACGCTTATTGCAAAAAAAGTAAAATATATCGACGGTGAACTGGTAATATCTAATAGGTACTTATTTATATTCTGGTAATTTTTCTGTTTTCTTCGAATTGTATGGTCGATTTCCTCGTGTTTTGATGTAGCCACTTCTACGTGCATGTAATGTCAACGGAAACAATGTATAGGGGTATAATAATATATTCTGTCGTAGCTTGTAGGATTTATGGTAATTTCTCCATTTAGTTCACTTCGTGTAAAATGTTGTCGGTTTTGGTTAGAAGCTTTTCATTTGATATGTATATAAATATAAAGAACCCTTTTGAGTCGTAGTTGTAGGTGAAAACTGGCCTAAGTAAAATAATCATCTTCATCACTAACGCTTTAATGTCCACACTGCTGCACAGACAGTTGATGAGAAAATATAGGTGCTGTGTAGTGACGACACAGAGTAGAATACAATTGTCACCCTCATCTCTCCCGCGGGTATCAAGGCGACTTAGTGCTAAGACAGCAATGAATAATGGATAGCAGCGTTCCTCTTATGCCATCAATGGACTGTAATTTCCATCCACGATAGATGACAATAGGCTGGCCGGTAACCTATCATATTTTCGAAAATTCATTGTTCGAATATCAAAATTCCGAAAACGGTTGACCGAAGTTTTGAATCGCTGATATATTTCTTGACATAATATTGTATGTAATAAATTTATTTTCCAACTGTTTCATTTTCCAGAAAAACTAATTGCCGATTTTCAAAACTTATTTTTTTCCTTTTATAGATGTTTTGTTTGCAATAATTTGGTATTCTAGATGTTTCAAATATCAAAGTAACGTATTCTATATTGTTTTCAAACACACTTATTTATTTGCCAATATCGTGATATTCTACATAACCAACCAACCAACCAACCAACTAACTAACTAAATAGGTCGAAATGAGTTTGTTAATAAGTTGGTTAGGTTAGGTTTGTACATGAACCAAGTAACTTGTGCTTTTACAGAAAAGTTTACAAGTTAAAGTTAAACAATATTCTATGTAATACATAGTTTTATTTGTGTTTTGGTATTATAGAAATCATTTTTTTGGAAAATAAGTCATTTAAAATACGAAATAGTTATCAAAGGTTGAGTGAGATTCCGAAACATATAGAATTTGAAAAAATGCTTTTTTGAAAATCGGATTGTCAGCTATATGTCAAACGTTTTTTCGGTATAATGAAAATATGGTAAACAAAAAAGAGGCGAAACGTTTTCGGAAAAATGAAATTCGAACTAGAAAAATTCGGTAATAAGATAGGTAACCAGGCTGGCCACTATATTACATGGGACCTAACCAGATGGATGAAATGTCACCCACATACGTACAGTCAACGGCTCTTCAGACTACCCAAAACTGTCAAATTTCTTCAATCGATTGTCAACCCTGTCTTGTTGGCAGTAGAGCCAAAAGTCGACTGAGAAAATTAAGCGTTTTTTGGTAGTCTACGTGTCTGTATGTTGTCTGTACGTATGTAAAATACCAGGAGACTTTTTAGTCACTGTAAAAATTTTTGGAATTCGTTCAGATCATCGAACTGAACAAATTTCACTATGGGAGCAACTCCAAATTCACGAAAAAAATAACAGCTGTTTCATACATTAGGGTCAAGTAGGTATTATCATTTTGTGTGAAACAATTGATATTTTTTTCGTGAATTTGGAGTTGCTCCCATAGAGAAAATTCCAACTTTTTGAACGAATTCCAAAAATTTTGCAATGACCAAAAACTCTCCTGGTATGTAAATATAAATATAAGTAAAATGTACCACCGCAGTAACGATAAAATTGTATATAACCACACAGAAGTATACGAAGCAAATATTTGGCAAAGCTGCTAACGCGACGTAAGGCCTTCCACAGTTCACAGGAGGACGTTTGCGGAATCACAAATACTTAATCTCAAAGCACCTCCGCATAATTAAGTAAACACGCTCTTTTAGTAGGATTGACTTAAGATTAAGTTTCAGTGTTTAGAGCTTACAAAGTTAGGTAAAGTCCGTAACATTTCAGCGCAACTTTGGATCTCTGCTGTGCTTATGATTTAGTTTGTCTTTACATTTTGTCTAGAAGCTGGAAGTTTGTTGCAGCTTTTTTCCCAGACGAACTTTGTGCTGTGATGAGTTTAAATAGAGCTCCCTTTTCTGTTGTTAATTTTGTATGGTACAAATAAGTACATTATTATTATTCGATTTTAATTTTAACATTATATAAATGTTAGAAAAATTAGTACAAAGATTTTAGTGGTTAGAAAAGAATTTCGAAAAATTATGATCTTGAGGCGGGAATCGAACCCGCGTCCGCTGCTATCTGGGCAGGTGCCTGACCTTGGCCTTGGTCTTGGGTGGCCGAGCGGTCTATGCTATGCGGAGCTACCTAATATGTTTCCAATTTTGGTATTTTTTACATTTTATTTTGTGTTTTTCATAATTTCCTCATCATCCTTTAAAGGGAAAAGATATAGTTTTACTTTGCTCACGGTTTTGTTTGTTGATGGTGTGAGGCTAAAAATATATGTTTATTTACCTTTCATTTGTTCCCATCCCCAATCTCACCCTCTAATTGGCTATGCTTGTGTGTTAATTCATCTCTGTCGAACCAATAAATAGGCGACAATATTGTACGACACCCACTTTATGCACGTAGGTATTTAACGTCAGAAATATTTACAAACCCCAAACACTCCCCTGCGCTTTCGACCTCCACAAAGCTTTTGGAATACGCTTCTCATAAGTACCTACTATCAAGTGCAATGCCCTAGCGGCTTTAATAAGCAAACTGACGTTTTATCATTATCACTTAGATATTCCATTAAGATGATATTATAATAGCGTAGCTGAAACACTCCTCGCCTCGGCTTTACATTGTAGGAGCAAATGAGCCGAGTGAAACAGGTGACAGTGTGCGATGTCACGCTGATACGTCACGCTTTCGGAGCGCCCGCGATAGATTTACAGCCGTCCCACCGCCACGTCAGAGCTAAGCCTTAAACTGCAGGCATAGAGGCGAAATTGCCGCGGCAAGTCGGAATTAATTTAAGGCGATGAATGTTCAAGATACAGAAATTGCTTGCTGTGAACTATGCATTGCTTATCGTAGATTAATAATTTGCGTTGCATTATATGCCTGTAACATTGTTCTGGGTTAGAACGGCAAGTTGTAACTATGCTGAAACTTTGCAGCACTAAACAATGCGTCCTATTGTAGCAGATGGTACTATTGTTTCGAAAATATTGACTTTAAGAAGATCATAAACGTGAAGATCTGTAGAGATCACACTATTTTGTAACGGCTGAATTAAGGGACGAATTGGTTCACACTTTAGGCAAATGTTGATTAATGAAATTCCTACGTACAATACAAAACAATCTATTTCTGACAGATTCTCAGCCTAAAATTCAGTTTTGTCTTCGGATTTAACGGTAAAGAATTGTGACAGTTAATTCTTTAATACTAGTAATAGTGGTATTAAGTATGGCAATTCAATTTATTTCACAAATAGTTGACGTGTGCCAACAATAGAACAGAATAAAATTTTTTGCCAATCTCTCCCGCGGGTGTCGTACAGAGCAACTAACGGTTAAAACGGTAATAAGAAATTGGCAGTAGCGTTCCTGTTATACCACAGAAATGTACCTACTGCATTTTACGTGCCTGGTAAATGGTAGTAGGTTCGTCTCCATAGGACTAACAATAGTTTCAATAATAGACACATAAGACTTAAAGGACCTACAAGAATTGGCGAAATGTAGGTGTTAATAAGTACACCTCTGCCATCCTTCGGCGATAAATACTTAGGTGTGATTTATTGTATGGTATGTTATGCAAATAGTCCCGGTTATTTTAGTCCTTAAGCGCAACAAACATTCAGTTAAACACCCGTTTAGCTGAATAACAGCTAAATCACAAAAACAGATTGCGATAATTTCAGTAGACGTAATATTCTGTGGAGCATTTAAACCCTTTCTTCAAAAAGCACCTCGGGCAAGATTTGACCTGAGATACCATCCGGGCCACCAGGACCCTATATTACGGAAGACACTTTGATAACGCCGTGAAACGGCGAATTACAAATAATTCTGACATGCTTTATTGACCCCTGTTGAACTAAATGGCTGTAAGGGAAATGGCCAAGAAATCTGCTTAATTGAGAAAACCGATTTTTTTTGTTATGAACACGATAAAGTTGCAGAGTAAACAGCTGTCGAATTGTTTCAATTAATTTTGTACTTGTCGTTAACAAGATAAAAAATGGATTGTGTGTATTTAATGATCCGTAAAATTTGTTAAATGCGTAAAATTGTTTCAAAAGTATGGATTTCAAGTTCAATATGTCTTGAGAATTTTAAGTAATTTAAAATCTATCATGTTTACGAATAAGTTTATGTGCATTTAATATTTGTAAACATAACAGAAGTTTACTATAATGATAACAGAAGTTTACTATTATGCTGTCTATAATTTTTTAAGGGTATCGAAATATAAAAAGTAGTAGTCCACAAATACTTACTGACTTAGGAATCGTATTCCATTTTCTGTTCCAGTTGTCAAATCTACGATTAGAAGGTACAAATATTTTCGAACAATGTCCGAGTCCGAGCGAAGTCATCTCGCTCAACAAATACGCCAAAGAAATCAAAAGATGTAGAGAAACTAGATGTTGCAACTAATATGTGTCATATCTTAATAACTTACTGACTGCTATGTTAGGTACTTGGGTACACTGCAGAGAGATACCCCCCTAACATCTTGTCGTACACTTATCTATTAAACAAGATAAAATGATTAAAGACTGAAAATCTTGAGTGATTAGATTTAAGGACAGATTTTAATATCGCTATATTACAAATTACTTTATCTTCTAGCGTCTAATATACTGCGACCTAATGCTTTTCAATATGATCGAAATTAGAATTTCTGAACAGGAAAAGTTTCGGATCACCATAATGAGTTCAGGCGTCATGTTTCGCTCCGAAAGATTGATTTCAAGCCTGCATAAGGATTCCATTGGATTCTTGATTAGGATTATCTTAAGAAGGATCAAGTTATGTAGCAACATGTGTGTTCATAAGCTACATGATTTCATTGCTAACCTTGGATAGAACATTTATATATGTATAAAATATTGCTGATTTCTCAACAATGTTTGTTGAATAAATTACAAGACGAGTAAATTTACAATCAAATCAGTAATTTAAAGAATAAAATTAAAGACTGTTTGTTTGTTATTTTTGCGTTAACTCAATAAAAAACAAGATAAATTTCCTTGGATCACATATTAACTTCTCCTAAATTAATCTAGCAAAGTGCAAATTTTACAGAGAATCATTACATAACTACCGGTTATGACAAATTTTCCAAAATATCATTGAATTTTTAGATACGAAGTTATACCATTTTTTCTGTAACTACCCAGTCTATATGTGACTTGGTAATATACTGTACGATATTTATCATTATACCACAGTGCTACTGCTATTATACTACAGCGCCACCACATGTCGTTTCCATTGCGTCTTATATCCCTCTATTGGCTATCTGGACATCTGTGGGCGCAGCATGTTTGCGTTTCATTTCTGCACCGACAAACGGGTGCGCGCGTGGCGTGCGCGCGCACCGATCTCATCGCGATAACTTTGAGCTTCAGCTCTATCGCGATCTACGCGCTGTAAAGCCAACTGGCATTCTCCAACTGAACTCTTAGAACGCAATTTGGTGAATGACCAGTGGCAACGAAACTGTTTTCGCGAAGTCAGCACTATGGACGCTTTATCACGAACTGGGAGTGTTGAAAGAATCTGCTGTGTCGAGAACAATCAGGGACAATAATATATTTGGGGTTGTTGAAATAAATAAAAATAAAAATAGATGTCTTTTAGGGTGCGGGGAGTAAAAAAGGAAGATCCCTTCAATCGCGGTAGATGCTGTAAAGTTCACCCGGACAACAGCCTAGTAGGTTCTTAAAAAAAGCCTCCTCATATGAATCAATGGATCGCTACGAAAAAACTTTGTCATCGTATTTTGTAGAAAACATAAATTTTACTTACATACATACATAAATGACGCCTATGTCCGCGAAGGGGTAGGCAGAGGTGAACTAGCACCCACGTTTTGCCAATCATGTCAAGGCAAAAAAGTCGCAGTACATTGCTAGGTGGTTTATCAGGAATGCTGCTACCCATTCCCCATTACTGATTTATCCTTAGTCGCCTTGTATGACATCCACGGGAGAGATTTGGGAGGTGACAATTGTATTCTGCCCTGCCGCAACCACACCACTACTGCCCACCAGACACTAAAGTGCAGTAATAGCCCTTGGATGATTTTTCGTTTTATTAGTGATTCTGAAAGCGGGTTTCATAAGGTTTCTGCTGAATTAAATATTTTTATTCTCAGATAATTAGGTAGTTTTTAATGCTAAGATGTGTGGACCTACGCCTATAGAACATTTCAGGATTAATTTTTTTTTGTTTATACATCCGCTTATTTTTTATATCAAATTCTTAACTTTAAATGGCGTTTTCTCGCAATCGTTATTTTGGTTACTGCACTTTAGTCTCTGGTGGGCAGACTATATTTGATTGCATCATCACCATAGCCAGTATTTACACATTAAAAAACACAATTGTATTAGCTCACGAAATGTGGTTTTTATTGTTTTAATATTTTTATAATAGCTTACATTTAAACATTTGTGCATTCAATATCAAGAGTTATCGAAATAGCATATAAATCATTAACTATTTTTCAAATAATGAATTCAAACTTTTCTCATACCTTAACAATTCTCCATAGTCATCAGTTTCTGATGATTTGGCTTTTATGCTGTCTTCAGTACTAATATCAGATAGACCTATATACGTCGTATCGTAGTTGAATTTAGTACCAGTATTCTCTCGTAAGTGGTTGAAGCAAGCAGCACAATTCACTTTTTTTGAAAGACCATCTGTGTATTGAGATCTAGGTTTTACGACACAGTCTTTATAATTACAATTATTGTTCGCATTAATACGTCCTTTTGTAACTTGTTCTTGTATTGCGACTTGTAAATAACTGTCTAAGAGATTACCGACTTCATTGTTATCGCTGAGCAGCTTCATATTGTTGCTATTAGTGGTAACTATGTCTTCTTCTAATTTATTGTCTTCAAATTGTGATGTACTTCTTTGTCCATAGGGACTTGCATATCCGTAATTTTCAGGTTCAAAAGCCACTACTACTCTATTCAAATCCGTTTGTTGTTTATTTGTTGAATAATTTGGTAACAGGTTATTTTTCATTACAAATTGGTAATCCTTGAGGTCTTGGTAGTATTTTTGTGTATTTGCTATATTTTTACCTGATAAATTGTCTCTTTGTGCAATACCAGCCACTGGTATTACGAAAGCCGGTTTTAATAATTCTACATTATCCCGTAGCAAATCAGACTCTTTTTTCAAAGATGCTTGAGCCGTATTATGGGTATTACCTTGGTTAGGCGTATTATTTTCCGCATCTTGAGCATATTTAGTAGAAAAATAAAAAGTCCCACCTTCTTGTAGTTTTCTAGATAAATTTTCGGTTTTTGGTTTAATGTAAACTAATGGGTAACCATACAACGGATACCTGTTGAAATTTCTTCCTTCGCGAAACAGAGATCTGATAGTTTCTTTTAGCAAATCGGTTGACCTATATAGCTGATTTTCGACAGGCGTTTTAAACTTTTGGTTAATATAAACAAACGACCTTTCATTGACATTATTTTCTTTACCAGTGTTTTGTTCGTATAACTCTGTTTCTTTTATACGATTTTTTAATGTTTCTAGGTCAGATGACTTACTATCTACGGATGTATACGGAAGAGGGATAAGTCTTGTCCTATTTTGAGATGAAGTATTCTGGGTTCCATTAGATTTCTTGTCAGGATTTTCGACAATATTGTTTAGTGACTCGCCTGTAAGCTGTAACAAACATTTTTGATAGAAGGGATAGTTTCTTATCAATATTATCAAGCTATTTTTATAACGTACAAAGATCAGCTGAAATTCTACTAGTAGAGCGAAGTCCTAGGTGATAGCTAATGTATTTTAGTTTTAGAATTAATAATACTAAACTATAAATTTTATAACAAATCATATAAATAATGACAACGTACAACAATATCCAGAAACAAAAAATGTAAAACAAAATTTCAAACACAGTCTTGAGAATTGTACTACAGCATAATTATTTACCTACATTCAAATTTATGACAAATTGCATGTAATAAATCTAAACTTGCAATGTTTCGAGTCCACGCTCATTATACTTGCAAAAGTAAGTTAATCATCTTGTAAATAAGCGAAAAGGGAAGAACAAAAGCTAACTTCGCAATGAAATAATATTTATATAGAATTATGACGCCGCTACTCACCTCTAGGGGTCCCGAAGGAACAATAAATCCGGAACTAATAGTAGAGAAAACTAAAACAACGAGTGCATTTCTCATTTTCAACGAAATAACAGAACAAACAATAAAAATGTGTTGAGCTGCACTAAGATGAATAAGTGTAAATATTTATATGGCGAACGTACGTGTATCGTGAGCTCTTGAGCAGAAGTAAGAAATTGTTATTGACAAAAGTATTCATGGCATTCAAAACAAACATTGTAGTCGTTGTTGCAATGATTTATTTAAACAAACAAGATTTCTACTGGGGATTTCGATCCGAACAGAATATTTGGCGTGGAGAAGAAACTTACTATATTTCAGTCAACCTGGATAAAGGATTTTTGCAAAGACGCCGTTGTAGATTTTTCGTAATCACTTCAGTTGTTAGTCCTTGTGACTCTGATCTTTCTTTGTACATACATACATAAATCACGCCTATATCCCCGAAAGGGTAGGCAGAGGTGAAAAAGCACCCACATTTCGCCAATTATGTTAGGTACCATGTAATAGGTGGCGAGCCTATTGCCATTTATCGGGCACAAAAGTCGCAGTTCATTGCAAGGTGATATAAGAGGAACGCTGCTGCCCATTCCTCACGACTGATTTATCCTTAGTCGCCTTGTACGACACCCACGGGAGAGATTTGGGGTGGTGACAATTGTATTCTACTCTGCCGTCACCACACGGCATACTCCTCCTCTCCCTGTCCTCTCTTTCTTTGTGATCTCACATAAGAAAGTTTTATACAGTTAAATTAACCACTAGCTCCGCTTACATCAAAGTTATTTTTAGGCGATTTGTTTACACTTTATTCTTCATTGCATTTAGCCCAGTACCTACATAATACAGTTTTTACTACCAGTTTTCACATTGCATGGATGTCGTTTGAAAAGATTTTGAAAGTTTTCAGGAACAGAACATTTCATAGGACCCTGAGTCACTCGCGCGATAGCTTGTCTATAATGACACACCCGCCCTCGACCTGCCGTCGATAAACCTAGGTAATTCTCTCGACACGAAGAAAAAACTTCGGCGAGTCTATAAAGACGTCTTAACCTAGGACTATAGAAAGTTACCTCTTCTCTCGTTCAAATTAACCTTCGATATTGTCGTTGGATTGACAACAGTGATTTACAATATCACCAACACATTAATATTATTCCCCAGTTGGCTACACTACAAGATTGTTCATCTATTGATGGATGAAAATAGGAAGAATGCGTGTATTAACATACACATGCATACATACATATGTCACGACTTTCTCCCACATCCTTACATCTTCATCCAATCTCATCAATCTCTTCATGCATGCAGATAAAACATAGACTAACGGCTTAATGTGCCTAACGAAGCATGGAGTAATTCGAGATAACATGTTTTTGGTCACCCATCCAATTACAGGCCTTGGCGCATTGCTTTGTTTACGCAAGACAAGCCTTGTTAGCGGAAAAATGCACTTGTTAGCGGAAAATTTGTATCAAATTCGCAATTCAACCTTGATATGTACTTTAAAAAGAAATAGGTTATAGCGAATTTGTTTTGGAAAGTTTTTCCACTTTAGATTAGATTGAGATAAAACTACGAGAGTTAAGCAATGTCGCTACGAGTATCATTCACATTTGCAATCACAAAGATATCCATTTTCATTATATAATAATTTTGTAGTAGAAACTTTACAAAATCTAAAATCATAGTTACTTAACATTCTTTGTCACATCACATCGGTGTACGACACCCGCGGAAGAGATAGGGGGTGCTGACGGTTCTGCTGCCATCACACGGCACTATTTGCCGCACTTAGAGACGTCAATTAACTTTAATGAGCACTTAATGTCAAAATGTTAATTTAAATCTAGACCATAATAGTTATAAATTATCATTTTTTAACATTCAGTACGCTTTAACGTTGATTGACGTCCCTGAGTGGGAAAGTAAGTTATTTAAAAAGAAACCCAAAGATCGTCGTCGATATCGTTTAATAAAAATATCTTATCTTAAGCCCGCCTTCGAGACCTTAGTTCTGTCCAAATAGAGCTACTAGCTCGACCAGAAGCACGCCGACGTCGATGCCGTTGTCAGCGAGAATTTTCACTTCTGCTAGGAAGACTTCGTTTTGCCAGAGCGCGTCATACAGTTGCTGGAACTCATCGCTTTCGAGACCTTCGATTGCCGCTCTGAAGTCTGCGTCTTCCGCTAGCTTCTGCTCGTATAGCGCAGCCAGTTTAGCTTTTGGCAGTGCTGCAATTACGTCGTTGGAGAAGGCCGTGAAGTCGCGGCCGCTTTGACGGGTCACACCTTGAGGGCCACCGTACTCTGTGAACAGAAAACGACATTTGCATTCATCGTTGCATGTTGTACAAAAATAAAAAGAAGCTGAGCGGAAACCTCTCAGAATTCAATGGATTCATCGTAAGGGTGCCGGGACCTTAGTGTGGCAGAGGGTAGTTAGGAGCAGCCCTTGGGACTTGTGATCCAAATGTAGGTGTATAATTTAGTAAACAGTATAATAATTTTTGATTATACAATCAGCACAAAAAATCAACATCAATAATTTATTATTATAGTTGGTTATTCTAAACTTACCCAACATATCGTTCAAAAGATTCACGAAATACGACACGTCAATGCTGTGAGACTCCAAGAAATCGAGAACCTGTAAAGCAAGAATGATATATTATCTTGACCTGTATTTCTCTGGTATGGATAATATATCAAGATATTATGAATTGAAGAATACAATACGAATTGAAGAGGAAACATACTGCGCCGCCGAAACCTTATTTATTTATGGAACAATTACAAACAGATAGAAAACATAAAAGAAGTTACCTACTTAAAATTAATACAAATTATTAGAGATATGTGCTCAATGACATGAGTGGCATGTGTGCATCTTAAACTTGCCAAATAACTAGGTTACTTGAACTATTCGGTTTTTAATTTCAACATTATATAAATGTTAGTAAAATTAGTACAAACATCTTGGTGGACAGAAAAAGTTCGAAAAATTATGGTCTTGATGCGGGGATCGAAGTGGACGCGGGTTCGATCCCCGCATTAAAACCACGATTTTTCGAACTTTTCTAAAAACTAAAATCTTTGTAGGTTACTTGAAATAAAATAAAACAGTAGTCTTGCCATTTCTAGATAGCGTAAGAACTGAGTAAGACTGATGTTGATAAAAATATTTTAAGGACAACATTAGATGTTCCTCTATTTTTGGCTTAGCGCATTAAATGATATTAATCGATCCACTTACTGACACACATTATATGAAGCCAGTCTTTGCGAGACATTATCATTTATTTTTAAAGTCTTCAAATCTGTTCTACTTTATGAACATATTTAATGTAGGTACTCACTAATAATATTAGCACAAAGACAAAACACAATCTACTCACAGCTCTGAACTCGGGCAAGTCTTCCATTTCATAGATCAACCCCTTGAACTTAGGAGTGGACAGATATTGCACGGTGGTCCAGAACTCTTCGTATTGTTCATAGCGGTTCAAAATTTCGTCGAGCTCGGCGCCTGCGTTCTCCTCAATGACATCGATGAAATCTTCGAAGTTCTCATGGAAGACCTTCCTCGGCTGAGGGGCTGAGAAGGCTACGGAGACCAAGGCCAGAAGAACGAGCAGTTTCATCTTGTCAAGATTGATTCCAAACCAATAACTGATAATGCTGCAGCCGAAACTTTTATAGCAAACAGATAAATAGATAAGATCAACATCACTTGGGTGGTTGGTGATGATTACTCAACGCGAGATAAAGGATGGCGTGAATGTCATCTTAAATGTAAGCAGTTAATCTAGACTCTGGGCACTTAACAATTGGCTACTAATCCAGATAAAGATACTGTAGTCATACTTTTGCTTTATCAAAAGCCAACTTCATAAAAGAGCCGTAGTTTAGTAATGTTTATTGAAACGGCAGAATACTGAATAAGCAATGCAGCATAAGAATCTACACAAAAAAAAATTGTACTTAAAACTTAAGGAGCTATCCTATATCGTAAAATCATTGATTGATTTAATCTACGATAGTTTAATCATTAAAATGTCAAAAATAAAAAAATAAAAAATTGCCATGAAGTATCGTAGGAGCTCGATAGCGCAGTGGCTTAAGCGGTGTTCGCTAAGGCCGTTCATTGAATGGGTGACCAAAAATGTTGTTCACCGTGCTTTAAAAGGCACATTAATCCTTTGGTCCTGGCTGCATCTGCAGTCGATAAGTCCTATCAATCCGCACCCGGTCCGCGTAGTGGGTCTATCTCCCTATCCCTACATTTTAAAATTTAAGTCTGCACCCCAGCAGTGGGAACATAGGGCTGAAGATGATGATCATGAATTGCCACTACACTAAATTTGAATGAGTTTTAACATCGTAGTCCCCAAAATTATACTATGAGTCAGAGCTCAAATACTATTTTGATTCCAGTAATAGTCTGTGCTTATTAATCTATGTTAAATTGTAGCAAAGTGCTGATTTGTTTATCACAAATTCTGATTAAAAAAGATTAACATTTAAGTCTCATGTATATTGTCAAATTATCAATGTTATAAATTTAACTTAATGGGCATTATTATAATTGCACGGCATATTGTCAATATATTCTAATGTGAATAAATATATCTTTCATCAACTAATTTAGTAATATTATGTGTTTTGCTAAGGAATTTGTAAGTAGGTTTACCTACGTATTAGTTATCTATTGAAGCTACGTTTATTCCACGATAATCAACTTCAATGTATCTATCATTAACTATATGTGTGCGTGTGGACTGATTGAGCATCTTCTGAGTTTTAGTAATTAGTATTTTAAATACAAATAAAAAATCAGAATCAGAAATTAGCACCGATAACAGATTGAAAAACATTCACTGACAAAATTACAATATTAAAAAAAAGTAAAAAGTCTGACTCGTGAAGGATTTGAACCTCCGCCCTCCGATGGTCAAGTTTGAATTAATATCGGCGCTCTCACCTACTGAGCTAACGAGTCTTGATTAACGCAGACGGAATTTCCTATTGCTAGCTAAAAAATTACGTCATTCGCTTCTAAATTCGTTCATCTAATAGTGGGTAGGTACTATTTTTCCTAGTGACGCATCTAACAACGCGACCTCGACGGCTCACCTAAAATATTCCGATGCTTATTCATTTGTTGATCATGGAGCTACTGACATATTATTGGTACAGTGAACATCATATTATGTTAGCAATTATTCAAACCATTTCAGCTTTAGGTCCAACGTGTTAAGGAATTAAATCAGTTCTGAGCAATTTCGAGAACAATTTTGGGCAATTTAGAGCAGAGAATTTTATATTTTGAACAACATAATGCACATGCCACAAAAAAAGTCGCAGACACACTGTGCGGTCTAAGACTTCAACTGACATTTGCAATAAAATTTCGGTAAGTAGGTATTACATTTTATTGAATTTTTACTGAGAAAGGTATATTTTGTTAATATTTAATTTTATATTATAAGAAATTGGATTCATAGTAGATATTAGGTTTGTTTTATAAATTAATATCTAAGTTTACATTAAATTATTTTTGTCTTAAAATAAAGTTTAGTTTTAACAATTTTAGGGCGATGACAGCTGTCAAAACGGGTTTTAACTCAATCGATTTCATACTTTTTGGTTGACAATGAGATTAAATTTGAGTTTTTATTTAAAAATTATGTAAATAGAAAAAATATTACAAAGAAAATAAAGTAAAAAAAATATATAAATTATTATACTGATGCGGGCCTACTCGTATACCATTCGGCCAATCATGACGTTGGTTATCTTGGCGAAACTCTAACCATTCAACTTCACGTTGTAAGCCAACGGCTTCCCTCGCAATGTAGGAATAAATATCTAACATTCAAAGCAAGTATTTTATTACAAATACCATGCTCTGTTATCATCGATTCGCACGCACAAGCACTCCCTAGATGCATTGAAATGCGTCTCATCTATATTTGAATATATTTAATGGCTATATGGACTGGATCTCTTTGCCTCCCGAAGAATTAAAACAAAAAAAAAACAAAACATCTTGTTGTACCCACATATTTTTTCAGTAGCTACCTACGCTTTTGCTAACGTACCGTACGTAACGTCATAAGTATTGAGGTGTGTCCTGTAACAAAGGCTTTTGATATAAAAAGCACTAAAAGCAGTGCTATTAAAACAAACCAATATTTTTTCAAAATAATTTTTATTTAAATTTTTATGTAAATATAACAATGAGTGACGAAAACAAGGAAACCGTAGAAAGTCCAAACGTATCAGTGAACGAAGATGCATCGGGTTTCATTGACGACTATTCGCAACTCAGACTGTCGTACTACAGGGAATTTGACGATTACTATAGCGCCGAAGAATCTTTTTCCAGTACAGAAACAACAGAGTCGTCAAGCGACAACAGAGAAAACGACCTTAACTCCACAGAGTTAAAGAAGAGAATCCGCGACTTCTACGTTTCCCAGATACCTGATTTGCCACATCCTTCTGCTACAGTCGCCGGTATAATCTCTGGAGCATCACGTAGTATGGGGAT
Source organism: Cataclysta lemnata (assembly GCA_963931975.1). Classification (NCBI taxonomy): domain Eukaryota; kingdom Metazoa; phylum Arthropoda; class Insecta; order Lepidoptera; family Crambidae; genus Cataclysta; species Cataclysta lemnata. The sequence continues at coordinate 7,306,697 of OZ008355.1, read as the reverse complement.
GGTGCGACTGAACTATAATAACAGGATTGAGTTAGCAGAGGCTAGTGCAGAACCTAATATTTCGCCAAGAAGTAGGTCCACTTTAAACTGTAAGCAATTGCCAAAATGATTTAATTTTTATTTGTTAATTTAAAAGTCATCGTTTTGAAATATTTTTTTTTATATTTATTGTAAGGATAATATAATAGTAGGCTAATAAAAAAAGTACATAAGCTAAATGAAATATGTTTATAAAATTAAATATTATATCAAATCACGAATTAAATTTTATGAGATGTTACTTTAACGTTTTAGGCAATATTTAATAAGTACTCGTATCCATTATTTTATTTTAGAAATAAAAGTTAAGAGTGTTATTTATGTTTTATTTTTTATACCTATCGCAATACAGTCTATTATTTATTTTAATAAATTACGGTCGAGTTTTGATATAGTATTTGAAAATCATTTTGTAATAGGATTACGATTAGGTAATTTGATTAGACTCGCAATCGCAATGAGCATGTGTGACTGTAACTAAAATGACTCATCTTTGTGCCGTTTTTATATGTCATTTATTTCATGAGACACATTTATCAATAACATTATCATTGTCTGAAGAGGAAAATCATGTGAAAAAATATGATATTTAGGTAGAAGTAGCTATACATATAATAGATGGCAATAGGATCTCCACCTCCTATATTACATAGCACCTGCCTGGGGGAGAAATGGTCGTGATTTACACTTTTTGCTAGTGTAACTCACGGCACGCAATGTTCTGTCGAAAAACCCATCATTGTTGACAAGTTATATTAAGACTAACACGCCTATATTCCCTAAGGGTTAGGCAGAGGTGAACCAACACCCACGTTCCACCAATTAGGGTAGGTCTCATTAGTCCTAAGGAGCCCATTGCCATTTATCGGGCACGGGAATCGCAGTACATTGCTATGTGACATAAGAGGAACGCAGTTGCAATAAAACAAATCTCAGTAGTTATTTGTGTCAAACAAGAACGACAGAAGAGGAGCATCGGTGTCGCTAGGGAAATCACTGCAGCATTAATTATGATGTTTTTCTGCGCATCTTGCTCATGAAGCAAATCTGAGCCAGGGTTGTAATCAAGATAAAGGCAATACATCTATACTAATATTATAAAGTAGGGAGGAGCTCGATAGCGCAGTGGCACAGCGCGCTTGGCCTGCGATTGCGTAAACTAAGCAATTTCGCTAAGGCCGGTCATTGGATGGGTGACCAAAAATTTACTATCTCGAGTTCCTCCGTGCTTCGGAAGGCACGTTAAGCCGTTGGTCCCGGCTGCATCAGCAGTCGTTAGTACCCACCAACCCGCACTGGGCCAGCGTGGTGGGTTATGGCCCATTCTCCCTATATTCTTCCATCCATAGGGAAGGCCCGTGACTGAGCAGTGGGGACATTAAAGGGCTGGTGATGATGATGATGATGATGATGATGATGAATATTATAAAGCTGATAAGTTTGTTTGGTTGGTTGGTTGAACGCGCTAATCTGAGAAGCTACTGGCTTAAATTGATAAATATCTTTTCGTGTTGGATAGTCTATTTATTGAGGAAGGCTATAGGCATAGTAGATAACCGACATAAATGCGAGCGAAGCCGTGGGCGACCACTAGTAAATAAATAAGAAAACTAGTATAATATGCCGTGTGGTGACGGCAGAGCAGAATACAATTTTCACCCATTGAGTTATAAAGTAAACGCTAGTAATAGTAGTTCAATGTTTTCACCACCCCTTATCTGTCCCGCGAGTGTAAGAGGCGACTAAGGGTTAAGACAGCATTGAGTTACCTATGGACATTTGATTATTTGTACCTACTACTTATATAGTATGCATGAAGGCCATGCAAAAAAGTGACATTATTGTGTCGAATACTTATAGCTACACAAAATAGATATTCTGTTTGTTGTAATGAAGGATGTTGATATCTTCAGAATTTGTATCTTTATTGACATACTATTACTTGACGTTGTAAGTTATTGACATCTTTCAATTTCCAATTATTAATTAATTTAAATTACTTTTACGTAAAGGGCGGAAAAAACCTGACTGAGTTTCTTGCCCGTTCTTCTCAGGACAGTGCCTCCTGGTAGTTTGCGAACGGATGGCGTAAATTTCTTGTCTTGACGATTCATGGGTGTATTGTAATCGTACCAGATATGAATAAACGAATTTTGATTTGATTTGATTTGCTAGGCAGAGAGAGGAGTCGGTTTGGCGAAGGTGAGTGTTGAATAGTTGTCAAGAGATCCCTTAAACCTACACTTAGGTCACAAGGCCCAGGCGCTGCCACTTCCTTCTCTGACACACTATGGACCCGGCACCACACGGAGAATCCATGGAATGCTAAGAGTTATCATCTCCTTATTAATCCTATTACGCATTGATGCAATCTCATAAATAATAGGGGTTAAAGTGTGAAATTGCCGATGTTCCTTCATTATTTAGTAGTAGTGTATAATTCCTTTAAAAACAATAGTTATGTCCATTATTCTTTTTTTATTTTAAATTTCATTTCAAGGTCTTATATTTATGTATAAAATTTTAGCGTATTTTTATTTCTTTCACTACCCATAAATCTTCAAAAACAGCTCGTCCTAAGTACCACTTAGATCCTCGGAAACGGACACCAGTCCGTCTCCGTTATAAAAAAAATCTCTAGGTATCCTAGGTATCCTATAGCTTAATGTTGTCTAAATATACCCAAAAATTATATAAGATTTAGATTTGTAGTTCCTTAAAAAATCGCAAATAAGTTTGTATGGAAAAATGAATTTTCGCTAAATTCTCCATACAAAACGGCAATATTAAACTATATACTTTAGCACTTACATTGATTCAAAGGTATTATGCTGTATCAATAAGCAATAAATCTCGAACAAACTAAATTGATATCACACAGATTAAACAACAATTTTTTACTGTTTTTGCGAAGAGATTTATTGGCTCAAACTACGATGGATTGCCATGAAAGGTTGCTAATATATCGGCGAACATTGTATTGCAATTTGGAGAGTGATGCTACTAATCCTTGACCTTTTTTTATGCTAGACAGGGAAGCTCTTGCCTTCATCGCACCTGATAGTAAGTGACGATTAGGGCCAGAGATGGAAACGAGCTTCACCTGGAACCCTTAAACCAAAGAGGGACTAGCTATCTTATCACAAATTATGGGAACACAATAATGCTCTTAATATTATTGTTATGTCAACTGATTTTGATAAGATTGTGGTAGCTAGCCAAGTAGCGGACTTAAGAAAAGTTCTATCACCAACCAAACCGAGAAGGTATCTACAAATTTGTGCTCCCCTGGCGATATAACAGGATTTTATTAATCCGGTCTACCTAATAAGTAATAAACTGTTAGTGTAATATACCCAATCATCTTATTATTTTTGATTTTAATTTGATTACTCAATAAATACCAACTTATACAAAAAATATTACAAAGAAAATTAAGTCACAAAATTTTAGGAAAATTATTTGTCTCTTATCAAAACTTATAATGTTTCCTTCTCTTTTTCTAACTAATAACATCTATTGTATCACATCTTCAATAACTCACTTTTTGATAACAAAGACGAAATAAAATTAGCTGAATTCTTGTGCCAAAATAAGGCCTTAATGGTTAAAGAATGGTTAGATTTTGTTTAATTAAAAATTTAAATTTCGCTTATAAATATTTCTGTGCCTATTTGATGGTTGACAATTTGCTTCGAAAAAAATTTGGACATAATTTATAAAGTCCAAAAAGTATGCTTTGCCATGACAGTGTTTTAAGCACTGCCGTGACCAGATTCGAACCTGAGTTACTACGGCCACAACGTAGGGTCCTAACCACTAGACGATCACGGCTACCGGAGCTATAAAGATGGCGACGAAATTAAGCAATGTATTATATTGATGTGAATATTGTAAAAATGTATGTTTGAGAGAATTATAGATCCAAAAAAAATACTGAATAAATAATTATAATGAAGATTTAAAACCTGATTATTCGCACAAATTCTATAGCTAATTAAACCTTTTCGTGTGTACACAGGTTTCCTTTTTTTCAACATATTATAAGTGTTTTTCTTTTTTTGCTTGGGATATCAAATACATACAGAAGACAAAAAAAGACGGATTACCAAATCATAAAGACAAAGCGACTAGGGTTGATAAATGGGCAGCAGTATTGTTGTTATAAATACCACTCAGCAATATACTGCAATTTAGCGACCCCGATAGATGACAACAGGCCCGATATTATAACCTGGGACCATGGAGCTCTTTGCATGGGACCTAACATGGTTAGCGAAATGTGGGTGTTATAATTATACCTACCTCTGATCAATAGAAAGACAAAAAAAATAATAATGTTTCAATAATAATCAGGATATTGCTAAAATTTATATTATTACAATCACTTCTAGAGCTAATTCTCTTAAAAATGTATTGTAACAATAAAAGCAACACAGCTGGTATCACAGATAAAGCTTTGAGATAACCTCAAGTACCGATCTTTGTTCCAAGATAAAAACCTTACGAGTTGGTATCACATGCTATCCAATTTAGAAAATGCATTGATCTGTGACAAATGCAGAATACAGTCGTACTAAGCGTGTTTTTAGTAGCCGTATGATGACGAAATAGAAGAATAAAATATAAATTGTCACCACCCCTACCCTTCTTGTGGGTGTGTCGTATAAGACGCCAGGAGTTTTAATAATACGAAGAATGGGCAACAGTACAGAATGCATATATATCAATTTCCTTTATGGCGAATGGCAATACTTGCCCCTATTGCATTTAGCATTCTCCGCTATTCGATGTCTTTGTCAATAACTGTGTCAATGTAAACTTCTTGGCGTTCTCGATAAATAAATAAGTACCTATTACAAGAAAGAGCCTACTGTCCTATGTGTGTTGTTCTGTTTTTTCTGTTATTTGTTTTCTATGTGCAATAAAGAGTACCTATTTGTAAACAGTTAAAATTGCCAACTTTTCAGATTGAAACAATGCACAACCGCTCGTTTCCCAAGCAAAAGCGGCGGCAGGTCGTAAACCCGCCTTACGAATTCCTTATTCCATAAATAAAAAACAATTTGACTATCGGTGCCCAGCTATGTCAATAGGTTAGGTAACTGTGTCAATGGAAATTTGTTGGCGCTTTCAATAAATAAATAAATAAATATATATTACAAGAAAGAGATCTAAACCGCCAAAATTTCCAACTTTTCCGATTGAAACAATGCACAAGCGCTCGCTTCCCAAACAAAAGCGGCGGCACGTCGTAAACCCGCCTTACGAATTCCTTATTCCATAAATAAAAAACCGATTACGCCCAGTTATCCCCGACGAAATTACTGGGCTTCGAGCTAGGACGTTTTTATACTCTCCCAGCTCCTCGGGGAACCGAAAAATATCGCAACAAGCCCGAACGGCCGATCACAGATTAGGCAAATCGCCCGTACTGATTTACATAATAAGGATGCAACCTCTTAAGAAGACCGAATATTAGCATTTAGATTGTGTGAGAGTATAGCGAACAATCAATCACAAAAACTGCCTGCGTCCCGTCCTGGTTTATGGACCCTTGAATTCGGTGGTACTTTTGTTTTTGAACAGATGCCTGCCCCCCTAACCAAGTAGGTAGCCAAGTGGATTTATCGAACGCATAGAATATAAAATGTATGAATTTGACGTATTACAGAAAAAACATACGTCAGTTTCATACTTTTGTTTTCTATGCGTTCGAATAGATAAACCACTTGGCTAGCCCCTCTGAGCTAGTATCACGCCATTATATCCCACATACTGAACCGACCCCAGATAACCTGGGAACTTCAGAAATGTGATGGTGCCGATGAAGGACATTTCTTTTAGCAAATAAAGCGCACACGTCACAAGCTGACCCGCTCACATGCTGTGTGAGAGAATCGGCCATACATAACCCATTAGTAATGGCCCATTCTCATCTTCCATAACTAACCATTGAACTACTATTACTTACTCAATTAGGTAGTAAAACGACCAGTTTGGTCCGAACGCTGACTATAGGCGAAGAGATCTGAGGTTTGAATCCTGGTAAGGGGCAATATCGAACAGTTCCTGGGGACATTGAAGGGTTGTTGATGAAGAAAATAAACTCTTACTCTGTAGTGACTCAACGTAGCGTTAAATGTACAGCTACCACTGTAGATTAAAATCTGTTGCCATTTCTGGCGGCTATCGAAATTTGCTAAATAACCTATATTGCCGCAATGGAACACTTGGCACAGGCGCCAAATTTCTGAAATTCATACCGATCGAGTGGTCAATCAGCTACTAATGTATTAAACGTGCACCACATCCAATTGGTACGAGTGCATTTACTGTAGCAGCGAATGCTTTGGCGGAATCTAACTTTCGACTTTCATAATTTGAATTCGTACTATAGCGATTCCAAATACCACAGAACAATAGAAGAGTCAGTTCTGTGCCAAATCACAACGTCAAACACTTTTGCATCACCCATATTTAAGCATCAAAATAACACCACTTTCACTGCACAAATTCCACTCTGAAACAATTTTTTAATGATGGAAATAAAAATAGCAAATGAAAGCGCGTATCCGTAGTATTATTGTCCTCTATGAAAGCGCGCCAAACACTCTGACTGTCATCGTAACGTATTTGGAACAGAGTATACATAAGTGGCACTTGATTATTTATTTTTTCATATTGATACTTAGGCACTTGTATCCATCCAATACACACTGGTAAACAAGTTGCTCCTGAACAGAGGAAGATTGTACAAAAAGCGGCCCGACCCAATCCACTCGAACCCCGCGTTTGATCTTAACTTAAAAGGTTCTTCAACTTTTTAAGTTAAAAGATCCCAGATGTAAGCCCCTTTCATATTTTTATTGAATAACGTTACGACTTTAATACAAGGCACTGAAGGAGTCACAAAGCAGTCACTTCGTTACTTAGCTACTCACGAGCCTTAAACAGATTTCAAGTAGGTTTATGGGAACGCCTTATAGTTAATAAACATGGAGATACATGAGTACCTACGTACCTACCTACAGGTTTTTGAATTACTATTGGATTATGCACCAATTTAAATCCAACAAAATGCATGTTATTTGATTACTATTATTAAATATATTAATTCCATACAATTGTTCTAATTTTTTTTAATAGGTAAACTGTCCACAATCTTCGGGTTATCATATTACAACTTTGGTTATCATCATTGCAAGCACTTTAATGTCACCAATACTGCACAAGCCCTCTAGGGATGGAAGAATAAAAAGACAATTAGCCATAACACACCACCCTGGCCCAGTACGGATTGATGGGTATTGTATACAAACTCGCGCCACTGCAGATGCCTTTCTAAGCACAGAGGATCTCAAGTAAACATATATTTGGGCGCCCATCCAATGATCAGCCTTAGCGAACATCGCTTACTTAGTACCTACGCAATCGCAATCCAAGCGTGGTAGCTACCACCGACCCTCATAGCGCAATATTACAGCGCCACATAAAAGTCCAATGTTATGTGGCGCTTTAATATTGCAAAACCATACATACATATCTACATAAATCACGGCTATATCCCCGAAGGGGTAGGCAGAGGTGAATCAATCAACACCCACGTTTCGACAATTATGTTAGGACCCATGTAATGTAATAGATGGCGTGCCTAATGCCATTTATCGGGCACGAAAAACGCAGTACATTGCTAGGTGGTAGAAACGCTGGGCATTCCTCGTCACTGTTTTAAACCCTTCAAAACAGAACCAACACACAGAATTTTATTTTTCGCAGAGATTTAATTTCAATTTTGCCATGAGAACTGCAAGGCAAGCCATGCTCGCAACTTCCCCGTTGTGGATGGTCCCCAATCTAATAAGGTAATTGGAATCATTCGGTGTGCGTCCGCCGAGGCTGGCTGCATCGCCAATTACCTAGTTTGCGCTCAACGCCATTTCAGTTCGTCGCCGAAATCTATTTTCTAATATTCCGCTGGCGGGAAAGTGATGATTTTTTTTTTCTTTATAAACTTACCTTTATATTGTGAACTAGACTTTGTTATTGTGTAATATTATCTATATTTTTTTCTTATTAAATGTATACATATTGCGATACCCTCATAGGGTTAATGTTTGAAACTACATCAGTGCACACCTGTAAACAACAACATGATAGCAATAAATAAATTGAATTGAATTGATGCTCGAACGGAATGTGGTAGGTACAGTGCATATTTCATTGTGGTACCTTATGTACCTACATACTTAATATTTATGTAAATAATGCCGTGTGGTGACGGCAGAGCAGAATACTACAATTGTCAGCACACCCATCTCTCCCGCGGAGGTCGTACAAGGCGACTAAGGATAAAACAGCGATGAGGAATGGGCCCAGGCGTTCCTATTACACCTATTTGCGATAAATGGCAATAGGCTCGCCACCTATTATGGCACCTAACCTAATTGACGAAACGTGGCACCTCTGCCTACCCCTTTTAGGAGATAAAGGCGTGATTTATTATAATAAAAGACAAATTAAGATTGTTTACATTTTGTCTCTCCTTAAAGTCTTGGCTGGAGTATTTAAAGTAATCGCTACCAACCTAAATGCAGCTCTCTAGCAAAAGCTCTTATACTGTTACAGACACTCAAGGCAGCTGCAGTGAACTGTCTCGGCAACTTATTAAACTAAGACGGAGTGCCTACGAAGGACTAACTTACAGGACTACTTACCTGAGTTATAAATCGACTAGGTACTATTATCGAAAAAACAAATAAAATTACTTGCATTGCAATAAATCAAAATGCTTGACGATTTTGTTTTCACGAGTGAATTCACAAAAATTGCGTAAGTAGATTTTTTTATATTGTAGGTATATCTGTATGCTGCTTTATTGTAGGTACCTATTAGGTATTGATACCTGTAATGATAAATGTCTTCTTCTTCTTCGCCCTGCCCTGTTCCCAGTCTATCTGGTGTGGGCGCAGTTTGTTTCCTCTTCCATTCATATCGGTCAGACGTCATCAAGCCATCCACTCCCTTTTGATTCATGTCATCCATCACACCGTAAAGGTGCTAGTGATGAATGAATGTATAGTAAAGAGACGGAACGGACCATGTCGAGAGATCGATGAACGGAGTGATTGGAATGACAACATTCCAATCCATACTGCTCAGTTTTGGCTTAGGTTTTACAGCCGGCCGCCTGCCTGACACCAACCCTCTTTGGGTATGCTGTTGTTGGTGGTTTGCCCTCCACCATTCGGGTGTCCCAAGATGCTTATTGGTCTATACCGGGCAATCACCCTTAGTCGACTTTTACGACACCCATTGATGAGGGGGGGGCTGGCCTATTCTACGTTATTTTTTCGCTCCCATGCCAGCATAGCAGACCTGTAACTGTAATGATAAATGTATTGTGCAGTAAATAAAGACTCGAATCTAATGATAGGTACCTATCTATTTATAGTTATGCCGTGTAGCGACGGCAGAGCAGAATACGATTCATCGTATTGATTACGAGATTGGGGAGGTGCCTCCCCAATCTCTCCCGTGGATTTCGTACCTAAACACTAAAGGTAAATAAAGACAACGATGAGTAATGGGCAGCAGCAGCAGCATTATTCCATATACCCACCAGCAATTTACTGCGATACTTTGGACATGGTGTGTTTGGTTCACCTACGCCTTCACCTACGCCACCTACGCCTTATTCCTTTTCCAGGATATAGAATTATGTATGTATGTACGAAAACATACTGCGCCGACCTCAAATAATCTGCGAATAGCGAGAAATGGCAATACTTAAAAATGTGTGTAGCTTAAAGAAAGAACAAAATGAATTGTAGAATTTTTATTAAATAATTGAATTTAATAAGTAAGAAGTTAAATATCTAATAATACTTATAACTTAGGTAGATGCTTAGTAAATATTTATCTTGTAACTTGGTATTTTTTATAGGATTTTACTGTCAACACCATGTCAAAATGGTAGGGTGAACGATACTGGGCTCATATTTACTTTAAGGGCCGTCGAGTTAAGAGCTGATTTTTTTAATAATGAAGGAACTCGTATTTACTAACCCATGTCTAAAATATTAAATTGCGGAAATTAATAATTTTGAGAAAAGAAAATTGAAAATTAGTAATTTTATAACTTCTTTTATTCGATTTATTTCCGTTATTCCGACCCAACATTTCCGTTATAAATGCTCATAACTATTATATTTAACATCAATAGAGACTTCAATATCCTTTGTTTGAATAAGATCCTTTCTGCTTAACTACGTCCATGAACTAGCATAATTTTATCTAACAGCATTAGAAAAGTGACCCCCGAATACAGAAACGCTACTCAAATTTAGGGGACTGCTTAAAAAGTTAAGTGGACAACTGGACACTACCTGTCAGAATTTGTATGGAAAAACGTCCATTAATGACAATACTTAAATGTTAAGCGGGACTCAAACTTTGAATAGCGTTTCTGTATTCGGGGTAATTGTTTCAAAGTCTTGTAGTAAGTATAATGTAAAAAACTGATATACCATAGTTATAGTACTCGTCTAACTTTGAGCATAAAATATAAACAGTATGTATAACTTAATACAAGTACCTATGTGATAGTCAGACTTTGAACATAGGAATGAGAATTTGATAAAAGTTAAAACCATCATATTATCAAATATACTTATTACAAAATAAGACTAGTAAAATAACTGATATGTGAGACACATTTTATGTATAGACTTATAGATATCTAGCCTATCTAACATATTCTTCTTCTCCAGTCTATCTGGGGTCGGCGCAGTATGTTTCCTCTTCCATTCATATCGGTCAGACGTCATCAAGCCATTCACTCCCTTTTGATTCATATCATCCATCACACCGTAAAGGTGATTGTGATGATTGAATGTATAGAAAAGAGACGGAAAGGACCATTTCGAGAGACCGATAAACGGAGAGTGATTGGAATGACAACATTCCAATCCATACTGCTCAAAGTTTTGGCTTAGGTTTTACAGCCGGCCGCCTACCTGACACTAACCCTCTTTTGGTATGCTGTTGTTGGTGGTTTGCCCTCCACCATTCGGGTGCCCCAAGGTGCTTATTGGTCTACACCGAGCAATCTCCCTTAGTCGACTTTTACGAACATGGGATGAGTCGGGGCTGGTCTTTTCTACGTTATTTGTTTGCTCCCAGGCCATCATAGAAGACTAGCCTACCTATCATCGTGAGTCATAAAAAAATACAAGAACTATCCACCAATAACCATTAATCTATCTTTCTTTGTTTGTACTGTTTGGTATTTAATTGGGCGTACTCCAATGGTGTCGTAAAAATCGAGTAAGTGTCATTGCCTGATGAAGGCAGGCACCTTGGACATCCGCTTAGTGGACCTTGCCCAAAGAGGGCTGGTTTCAGGCAGAAAATCAGCTGCTAAGCAAACCTAAGCTAAAACCTTGAGCAGTATGTATCCCTCTTTCGGTTCATCGGTCTCTCAACATTCTTTCCGTAACTTTTCTATACATTCATTCATCACAAGCACCTTTCCGGAATTATGAAGGAAATGGATAGCTCGATGACGTCTGATTCATATCAGATGAATGGAAGAAAGAGGATACACACTGCGCCGACCCCAGTTAACATGGGTACAAGGCAGGAAGATGATGAGTTAAACGAAAAGAAACCACTATATATGACAAGCCAGTTTACATATAACATCTAGAATATCCAGTCTAGAATATAGAGCCATTATTATTTATGTTTCTAAAATTATATTTCATTCGATTTACTAGACTCGAACACTTTATGTATTACTAATTCTTGTAAGCAGACCTAAATTTTTATATAACAAAATAGCAAAACGGTTGGATTGTTCCCGCGTTACTACGCGTTTATTTGTCTTAAATTTGAAAGTATCTGAATATCTTAAATAATATATAATAAATAATAATTATGACTACATACTAAAAGCATGTCTGCACCCCTATGTGTTACCATGCACTCGAAGTCAGAAATGCACAAAGGACAGAGTGTTGCCATATTACCAATCCTTATCCCTTATAGTTTAATTATTAAAAAAATTTAACCTACAAAATAATGCACTTAGTACTACACAACATTTAGATAACAATTATACAAAAGTGACTAGAAAATTGATCCATTATTATTAAATAAGGAGAGTACACTAAACATTGACAGAGCTATACTCTCGAAAATATTGATAATGACCATGACCAATTCATGTGACATTCTTATAATTACTGATTTTCTAACACAAATTGGAATGTAAATATTATTACGAGAGATTACCATACTTTGCAAGATTGTTGTTAAAAACCAATTCTTATCCTAACCATCAACATGACACTTAAAGGATGGTTGACAATTAAAGGATGGTTGATTGATATCAAACTTACATGGAATGGAGTTTTTTCCACCCCTGTTGCCCTAGTTAAGATCAAGTTTCATGTCATCACCTGACCAAGAAGTGGGATTTTCCATATGCATAGCGGGCGGAAAAGTCCACTTTATGGTAAGTTCTGACATAAATATTCAAAAATATTTACATGTTGACACATTTTAAGAAAATTTCATATCATTGACAAATATTTCTAACAAGAACCTGTACATTTTTAATCACCTCAAAGAGTTTCATATCCCATATCTCCTGCCTCCCTATATGGTTGTTGAGCATGAGCCTCTGTCAGCAGCTCTTGTAATTCTGTGTAAACTGTCTCTAGCATAACCAATCTCGGTTTGGTATACTGAAAGAAATTGTTAGTATTATCATCAAAAAAAGAATCCAAATAGTAGTAACACCCACAAGAAGTGAGAATGACCATAATTGTTTTTAAGTGGCATAAACCAACAACAAAATCCACAAACAAGATTTTACAATAATACAGAAAAAAACTAAAAATTCTTCTTCTTCTTCTTCCTGCCCTTATCCCGCTCTAAGCGGGGTCGGCACAACATGTCTTCTTCTTCCACTCCTTTCGATCCTTCACCAATTTCTCATCCACTCCTCTCGCTATCATGTCCTCCTTTACACAGTCCATCCATCTCTTCTTTGGTCTTCCTCTCCTTTTACGTCCTTCTACGTTCATGCCTAACATTCTTCTGCCAACATAGCTTTCATCTCTTCGCATAACATGACCAAACCATCCCAGTCTATTACTCCGCAGTCTCTCTGTCACTGGTGCTACTTTCAAACTTCCCCTGATATACTCATTTCTTATCTTATCTCTCCGTGTCACACCACACATCCATCTTAACATACGCATCTCTGTTACATGCACTCTTCTTTCATCAGTCTTCTTCATAGCCCAACACTCTGATCCATACATGACAACAGGTCTAATAACCGCCTTATAGATTTTCCCCTTTAACTTAAGAGGCATCCGTGGGTCACATATCGTTGATGAGACCTGTCGCCACTTCATCCATCCTACATTCGCTCTATTCCTTATATCCCGGTCAAAATCACCGTCGCTTTGGAAGAGCGATCCAAGGTACCGGAAATCCAAGCAAACTGGTAGGATTACACCATCTAAGGCAATTGGAGAGAAACTGGAGGGGCCGCCAAAGTCACAGAACATGTGTTCTGTTTTGGTCCGGCTGATCTTAAGCCCGACGCTCTCCAGTCTCTCCTGCCATTTTCCCAGCTTACTTTGTACCTCGGATGCATCTTCTCCGACAAGTACAATGTCGTCGGCGAACAGCATACACCAGGGTGCCTCCTCCTGTATGTCCGATGTCAGAGCATCCATAATCAGGAGGAACAAATACGGGCTTAAAGCCGATCCCTGGTGCAAGCCCACGGCCACATCGAACTTGTCGGTAACGCCAGCCTCGGACCGAACATTCGTACTAGCTCTTCTATACATTTCAGACACAAGCCTCACATACTTCTCAGGCACTCTCTTTTCTATCATAGCCCACCACAGAACTGTACGCGGAACTCGGTCGTATGCTTTTTCAAGGTCTATAAAGACCATGTGCAAGTTCTTTTGTGCACTACGGTATTTTTCGCATAGTTGCCTTAGCGCGAATATTGCATCCGTTGTTCCACGTCCCGGCATAAAACCGAATTGGTTCTGGGTGACTTCACACTCCTCTCTCATTCGTCTTGCTATCACTTTCTCCCATATTTTCATACTATGTGACATGAGCTTTATTCCTCTATAGTTGTTACAGTCCTGCACATCACCCTTGTTTTTGTAAATGGGCACCAACGTACTGTTACACCATTCATCCGGGATCGTCTCTTCCTGTAACAACTTATTAAAGAACAAAGTCAGCCACTTCCATCCATCCGCTTTCAGAAACTTCCATACTTCAACAGATATACAATCAGGCCCTGTCGTCTTTCCATTCTTCATATTTCTCACAGCCATTCTTACTTCCTCTAAACTAACTTCATCTACTACTTTAGTATTGACAGGCGCCTGTACCAATTCTTTATGCCATTCATTCTCTTCATTCATCAACTTTCTAAAGTATTCCTTCCAGCGATCTTTTATCCTTTTGTCATTCGTCAAAACCATTCCTCTGTCATCTTTTATACATTTTATATACACAATATCCCTAGCATTCTTTGCTCTTGCTCTCGCTATTTTAAATACGTCATTCATTCCCTGGGGGCTCTCCAGCGACTTGTACAGTTTTTCCTGTACCACGCCCCTTGCTCTAGCAACCGCCCGCTTGGCATTCCTTTTATACTCCACATATACTGCCCTTTTGTTCTCTTTTTCCACGCTATCTTGATCATCTACAGTCTTCCACTCCCTAAACGCTTTCTTCTTTTCTGTCAAACTTTTTTTCACTTCTTCATTCCACCACCATGTATCCTTATCCATTCTCCCTTTCCCTTTTTTTTCTCCCAATACTCTTCTCGCCACACTTCGCATGCACGTCGCCATTTCCATCCAACATTCATTCACAGTTTTCCCAGTCAAGTCTTTCATTTCAATCATTTTGTCAACAACTTTCTTTCTAAATTCTTCAGCCATATCCTTCTTTTCTAGCCAATTCCATTTAATCTTAGCCGGAGGTTTAAGTTTTTTAGCCACAAGCTTCTGTTTGACTTTTACCTCCAATAGCAACAACCGGTGTTGGGAGACTAAGGGCTCCCCGGGTATCACTTTACAATCTTTTACTGCCCTGATATTACATCGCCTGATAAGGAAAAAGTCTATTTGCGTTTTGTGGTTTCCACTGTGGTAAGTTATAAGATGTTGATCGTTAAAAATTCTGAATTATAATTATAAACTATTCGATTTTAATTTTAACATTATATAAATGTTAGAAAAATTATTACAAAGATTTTAATGGTTAGAAAAAGAATTTTGAAAAATTATGATCTTGAGGCGGAACTTGAATCGAACCCGCGTCCGCTGCTATCCGGGCAGGTGCCTGACCACTCGGCCACCCAAGACTCTGTCTTGGGTGGCCTAGCGGTCAGGCACTTTCGAAATTCTTTTTCTAACCATTAAAATCTTTGTATAATTATAAATGTTAAATAAGTATACCTTGAATAGTGGCACCAATTTCATTGGTACATTATCATAATTAATATTTTTGACCAATACGGTGAGGTAATATAGAACTCGGTTCTGAAAAGTTAAAATATAAGGATATCATTAGCTAGCATTTAATGTTTAATCATGAAATTAAATGTAGTACTTCATATACAGAAAAATACTAACTCGTTTTATCACCTCATTTATTATAACATCATCAATATTATGCCAGGGTATAAAATTATGTTCTCTGCCATGGACAAACTTCACAATACACTGTATACCAACAGTTGGGATCACTAGGACACTTTCTGAAAGGGAAAAATAGGTCCTATGTACATAAATACATGTATAAAATTTTACAAACTTACAAATATATTTTTTTACACTCACACCTATCATCTAGCACAGTGTTTCCCAATGGGTAAGTGATATTACATCATCACACACAGCAATCTCTTAACTAAAAGATTATATTCTTGAAAAAGAATAATGCAATAACAGCTGCCAAAAAATTATTCAATTTAATGAAATGGTCAGTAGGTAAGTAAGCATTAAGTGCTTTCACTAGCTGCGACCGTTCCCGTAGATTTCATGTTAAACTAATTGGGAACCACTGATCTATTCCAATGTAAGTAGCATAAGCATATGGCATATGGTATGGATGATGGACAAAATTTAATAAACATAACAATAAACATGACAAATTTTAAAATTCATAGATACATTTGTAATAATAATAATACTTTGAACATACACTTGGGTTAAAATTGGGTCACTGCCATTGACTTCCTTTCTGCCACACTATGAACCTTAAGAGTTTTTGTCTCTTCATCTCAAAATACACATTTATGACTCAGGAAATGTTTGTGTTCATCACAAAATTTGGCCCTACCAGGCTTATGGATAATGTATGACATGATAATGTATATGACAATCACAAATCACTGAAGACTTACAGAAAAGACAACATACCAGACTGAACACTGTGTGTAATCCAGAAGAACAGCAGAAAACTTAAGACAATTAATATTATTGCTAAAACTGTCAAACTTATTTGTATATAAATGAAAGCCACAATATTAAAAAACACAGCAAGTATGAGTGAAATTTGAGGCCAGGTTCTTTTGTTTTCTTCGCTTTTGAACGTAACAGTGAAAAGCCTGGAAAGCGGCGAATCTTCGCGCATAAGAATCTTTAGTGTTAAAGCCACACCATTGACATTTTCAAACTCTAATATTCTCTCTGTTTCAGCCATTCTCTAGACCTTGGTAAAAATTCACTGTTGTTTAAAAATGAAAAAGATTTTTCACGTTTTTTTCTGAAATGTGCCTACACAAGACGAATTTTTCAGTCAACAACCATTGTCAACTCAACTTCAATTGTCAATGTCAAAGTCTACACTTCTTAAATTCTCCCTATATTTTAAGGAAGGCAAGGGGTTTAGCCCATACAGCCATGTCTGTAGTGTATATTTTATTTGTAGTCTTATGAAATAATGAGTGGGTGAAATGTATGAATAAAATGAATTTTACCTTAAAATATGGGTGTCGCATATTTTAATGCATCTAGGGAGTGCTTGGTGCGAATTGAATGGTAACAGAGTTCACGATGGAGACTGATGAAGTGAGCAAAACCACTTTTTACGTGGTTTTCACTACAACATCAAACACCATCACAAGACTTATTTTCAATGATTCTGCATAATTGCACATCAACACGGATGCTTGTGCATCAAAATAACACCATTTTAGAATTATCGAAAAAATATCTGACTGACACCACGAAAAGCGCCAAACAAACACTCACAATTTTTTGTTGCTGTTACTATTTTTTCTCAATAGTTAAGCTAAGGGACTGGCCCATACAGCCACAGCTTCGGTATTTATTTTTGTATATTTTTGAATTGTGTGTATTGAACATTTATTTGCCTTTTAATTCCAAGCGATAGTAGATATCCACATCTCCTTTACTGTTCATGAATGGACTCTTAAATCTACCTTATCACTGTCTTATAGGTTCACATGCATGGAAATACATATTCCCCCAAATTGGTGGTGACCATCATATTCATAGGTATTATGGTCACAACCACCCCACCGCTGCCACTTGCACACAACCCGCACCGCCTCGTCTCAAGCGGTTAGTATTCTTTATATTAATTTATATTGGTGTGCGTGTGCTCACTACATCAACTCCGTATCAATAGAACAGCGGCCAACGAATGAACCGCATGCGGCCCGCAGATGTTACACGCGAAGCGAAGCCGTTATCATTTCCAGCCTTTCTTTCTTTCTAACGTGTCGGACGTATGGTTTCTGCTTTTAAAATGGATAAAGAAAGACCACGCGATAATGTCCACTGGTTGATGCGGCGTCCACCCGTGCACCGACGACGAGTGGACGGACGCCAAGCAACGAGGCGGTGCGGGTCGGGTGCCGGGTGGTAATGATCGTTGGCCTTTATTATGCATGAAAATAACCATGGCAACAGAAAAATACAAATAGACGTCAGTTCAGTGTTAAACGTAGTGTATTATATACTCTTTGTTCAGTGTTTACAATTTATTTGGTGTGAGTACTTCGTTCGTCAGCCTAATCAGTCGATAATAGCTGCAATTTTTCTTTACAGTAGGAGTTGCAACTGTAGCTTAATCTTTTACTAATGGATACGTTAGACGGTAATGCTTGGGTGTTCGATTCCTTGGTGGGGTTTCTCCATGGACCTGTTTGGAATGTGCCTTTGCAAACATTCATAGAAGAAAAATCACTGCGTAAGTATTTTTAATCACTTTCACACTCGTGCGGTTAGTACAGCGTCCTTGAACTATTCCTATTGATTGGAGTTCTATTGTACTTTCGTTGTTATGCGTCAGTAGTCTCGCGTTTTTTAACAGCAATTGAAATTTAAAAACAAAATAAAACTTTGATAATTACCGGTTAATAACCGGTAGTTAACAAAGATTCATTTTGTAATACCCGGTGGTTATATAAGTACCTACCTAAATTATTTTGGAATATTATTTCCTTAAAAATTATTATTTTATTATTTGAACACTATAACACTTACCTATTATTTTTATATGTGCTTACAACATGAAGTTTAAATGTTAGAGACATTTCGGCAGATTTGATAGCCTGTTTGGCCGAGTGGTAGCCGAGATTGCAGAGGACGCGGCTTCCACGTTGTTGCGATATAAACACGTTGGATTACATTACACGTTACACTCGTCTGGATTCGGAATTAGCGATGATGGTGGCGAGCAGTCTGATGATGCCCTCTTAAATAATCTGTAGATATCCCTAGAAATAGGTACTCAGTGATTGTTAAAATATTTTCAGCCTTTGAGCCGACAGACAATGGGGAAGTGCTGGACAGGCAGGAGTACAAACAAATCCATGCCGAATATCGTAACTTGGTAACGTGATTTTTATTACACTTACCTACACGCCTCATATCATACCTAATAATTTGGTAAAAATAAGCAGCTTAAGCGCTTTTTCTGAGGCTATATAGCTATACCTATGTACGAGGTAGTGCTTAAGTAAGTATATTCAAAGAAACAGCGCGGTAGGACTTGAAAGTCATACCTATAGTAGCCTAGCCTTGTTGGTGACGGCCGGCCAAGCAGAATACCACCCCCATCTCTCCCGCGGGTTTGGGACAAGGCGACTAACGGTAAAGACAGCGATGAATAATGGGCAGCAGCAGTGTTCCTCTTATACCATGCAATATACCTACGTGCCTGATAGATGGCAATAGGGTCACCACCAATTAAATGGGACCTAACGTAATTGGCGAAAAGTGGGTGTTAGTTCGCCTCGGCCTACCCATTGAGTTATAAAGTAAACTAGAGACGCTATGCCAAACAAAAATATTCTCCCAGCTCGAATCTACCTACGGTGGCGGGGTGTGCGGGGCGAGCGGGCGAGCGTGGCCTGGAATCAGTTATATGCTGCAGCGCTAAACAAACAACATAAGCGCTAACACAATTACCAGTGAATTATCGTCTAACCAAAGTATTAAAACATGCAGCGCTAATCGCTGATTGAGCACAGTTTTCTCGCGACCAAAACATCGTAAGCGCCGCTGATTTCATGGCGCTTACGCGTTTCTTTCAACGCAGTCTTAACAAAAATATCCTTATAGATTATGCATCGCAGAAGAGACAAAGATTTAGTGCCTACGAAACCTAATTTGAATGCATTATCTATTTTTATATTTATTTGAATAAATTATTATTACTTAGATATTATTTAGAAATAAAATGGTTAAGAAATAAAGGAAATGTCAATGAATAGTTACAAGTTTAAAATTAAATAAAATTAGGTACTACTTTTGATTTTTATTTAAAAGGGGTATGCCCATTCTAGGGCCCATTTTGTACCTGAAGCAAAATTGTCTCAAGCTTTTTTGAGATAAACTCTCAAAATTCTAAGCTAAGTAATTAACACACACACACACTCACAACAACAATTACTCACGAGCCATAGTTGTAGTTTATTTATAAAAATGTGAAGCGCATTTATCTAGTATCCATAACACAAGTTATTTGTCCGAGAGTGAAATTATATTGAATGATAACAAACTGAGTAATAAAAAGTACAAAATTATCAGTTGCATCGAAGTCACAAAATTCACCAACAATTTATCAATTGTCCATTCTGTATAGTTCACTTTTTCATAATCTATGATTTTCATACAAAATGGCGAATTATGTTTTAAAATTAATATTTGTTATGTTTTAATTAATATTTTGTAACTTACCGATGATAAGTCACACCCTTATCTTTTTGACTTGTTCTTGATTCGTTTTTGCATGTTTTTAACACGCAAGAAGGCATTTTTAAATCGTTTTGTAGCCACAATTTCGGTAAGCAGTTGCTTCGAGCGTTCGCGAATGACTGAATGAGTTGTTGCTCCGGAGCATCAACGCACGGGCTACTTTTCTTGTTTGCTAGTAGTAGTTCAATGGGCCTACCCCTTCGGGGATATAGGCGTGATTTATGTAGGTACGTATGTATATCGTATGTAGGTATATAAAAGAATGGTCAATAGGTACCGCGGAACTACAAAAAAAATTAATTGGAGATTTCCGGCGCAAATTTTTTCACAAATGCGTTAAAAATAGTAGATTTTCCATCAAGTGCACAAAACGAATCATTTTTGTCCGAGACTTTTAGCAGCCCGAGCCGAAGGCGAGGGCTGATAGTAATGTCGAGGATAAAAATGGTTTTGTGGACGAGTTAGAAACTCTGCTTTTCGCTTCGATTGCGAGGAAATAAAACAGTAGTTTATCATAACATTTTTTTAAATTCAAACAAAATTAGTACAGTTTTGTATGCGGGACGAGGAGAATTCTCCTTGGGGAAAAGAAAATATTTTCCCCTCGCTCTAACTCACACTAAATTGCGAGACAAAACACTGTCAAGTGGTGGAGAGAGATTTTGTCGTCGTCCCGTGCTAGGCCTACTGAAGGAAATTGTTTTTCCCATTGATATTAGGCTTGGGCTGCAGACCTATACAGCCAAGTATTAAATTCATTTTAAAATAATAATATTCTTAAATTAATTTAATAACCTACCATACCTACTTAAATAAAAATTTTAATATCTTTTGTTAAAAAACACATTTGGCAAATAAATTTAATTAAATAATAAAATAACAAATTCTATCTCTGAATTTTTTATTGTGTTTGGCTGCATGGCTCACTTTCTTTGCCTTAATATAGACACATTTATGAGTAGATACGTTAATGCTCTAGAGCACAAAATTCGATTTTGAGATTCGATTTCGATGGGTGGCGCTGCTCGCTCACATTGACACTCCTAGTCTCCTAGACAAATTTTTTTCAACTAAATTTTTGTTCTAATTTTGACCACGCGCTGACTTATCTGTACGCGCACTCTATCAAGGACGATATGCCATTTACCAGGTGGACGTGATGCTGGGCTCCTTCATGGATGACATCGGCATCACCGCCGACCAGTTCGAGGCGGCTTGCAAGATGTCTGCGCGTGACCTGGCCGGGCTGCCCGCCCACTTCCATCGCAGACTGTTTGAGCAGATATGGGCAGCGAACGACTACGAGATGTTTGTCAAGATTATGACGCACAAGAATGTCGAGTTGCAACTGCAGGTAAATTGTGTACCATAAGGGCGGAGCCAGGGGGTGGGTCATCATGAGGCCCCCTGGATCACTAATAAAATTTGAGTGTACCTACTAGGGCAGATCCAGGGGGGTCATGACCCCCCGGTACAGGACCTAGATGGACCACTAATAAAAATTTATGAACAGTATTTTTTTTCTCATAATTATACTCTTTCAATAGTATTGAATTAGTTACACAATAGGTACCCTTTTTTACTTGTATCTGTTATTATCATGACTACGTGACCCCCCCCCTAGGGCCAAAGCTGGATCCACCTTTGATTGTGTACAGTGAGCCTTACATGTTTAGGCACACCAGCATACATACCTACGTACCTACACAAATAACGCCTATTTATCCCTGAAGGTCACAAGTGATGTTATCACTGATATATAAATTCAATGTTATGGATAATAATGACGGACCACGGAGCTCTTGGCCCAGCGATTTGACCATTCGACCGTCAAAATGGTTTTCACCATAATTTGAACCATAGTGATTTGTAGGTTAAAACCAATGAAAAAAAATGCATGACGCATTGGCCCTATAGAGAGATAATGTAGAACATCATCATCAGCCCTTTAATGTCCCCAATGCTGGGGCACAGGCCTTCACTATGGTTGAAAGAATATAGGGGGAATGGGCCATAGCCGACCACGTTGGCCCAGTGCGGATTAGTGGGTACCTATATTAACGATTGCAGATTCAGCGCCTTCCGAAACACGAAGGAACTCGAGATAAATGTTTGGTCACCCATCTACCTAAATGACCGGCCTTTGCGAACATTGCTTATAGTCCGATAACTTCGTGCGCGACCCTCCTGCGGTACGAGAAGGTGGCGGGGACGGGGCACTCTAGATGCTAGCGGGGGCGATCGATGCGGGGAGTGGCAAGTTTTCCCTTCTCCCCGCATCACTCACCCCGTCAACATCCAGAGCGCCCCGTCCCGCCACCGCCCCCCCATACCGCAAGAGGGTCGCGCACGAACTTGTCAGACTATAGTTTGCGCAACGGCAGGCCGAGGGCGCTATGCCACGTTCTGCACTAGCGAGCTTCTCTATTGTCGTAAAATGGAAAATAAAAAGAAAAAATAATAAACGAAAACTTACAACAAAATAAGGTGATTTTCCTTTTCATTCCGAATATCTGGCGAAGTACAGACATCTTACATCGGAGCCACAGTAGGGTTGGTGAAGTTTTAAAGAGACGGGAAGGGTCGCTCTCTTATCGCCTAGTGCAGGTGATTTCCGGACACGGATGTTTCGGGAAGTACCTATGCAACGTGGCGAAAAGAGAGCAAACCACCGTATGCCACCAATGTGGCCACGAAGAAGACACGGCAGCACACACACTCGCCGACTGCCCTAGATGGGCCAGTGATAGGACCAACTTACAGGCCATAATAGGCAGTGATCTGTCCCTACCGACAATCGTTGCTGCCATGGTCGAAGACAGCAGAGCTTGGGAAGCCATGAAGAGCTTCTGCGAAATCGTGATGAGCACGAAAGAGGAGGAAGAGAGAACGCGAGAATGCGACCCCTCTGCTGACCCGGCTAGAAAAAAAAGAACGGGGCGCCGACGTAGGGACTTCGCCCGCAGACACGTCCCGCATTAGAGGATCATACTCCGAAGACGGGCCTTCTTCGGAGCAACCCATGACCCCGGAGTTGCACGCCCCCCTTTTTGGGGCGCCATATCAAAGAGCGAAAAGCGAGTGTGGCCAACGCTACACAAGAGATGGGCCTGTGCACGGGCAACGCTAAGCGGGGAACAAGTGGATAAGGTTCTCTGTAACCATTTTCCCCCGCTAAGCGAGATGATGGTGCACGAGGGGTTTTTGGTGGAGTAGTCGCGGTGAACTATACACACTGCGGAGCCCCACATAACTCTGCGCCCCGCCCATGCGCAGAGTATGCGTAAATAGCATTTCCCCCTCCCAAAAAAAAAAAAAAAAAAAAGGGTTGGTGAAGTTACCATAGCTGAATAGGTTGCCGGGTGGCCAGTAAATTGCCTTTGCCTCTATCTTTAGTGAATACAACGTATTATGTTTTTTAAGAGATGTATGTAATTTGTTAGTTAATTAATGTGAATTATTGAATACTTAGTTTAATTTTATCTACAGTGGTATTTTTATGTTAGTTCGTGATTATTGTTAACTGTTTAACTTTTCTGTGGTGTAGAGGATGTCGTAAAATGAAAAATGTAAGGAAAAAATAATAAACGAAAACTTACAACAAAATAAGGTGATTTTTCTTTTAATTCCGAATATCTATGTTATCGAATATGTAAGGTAGGTAGCTAAGCTACTAATAAAGATGTATTTTCAGGCGTTGGAACTGATAGAAAGACGCTACGGTGCGATGCCAAACTTGTACTCAGCCAACTCGGACGACTCCCCGCGCAACGAAAGCGCCGAAGACTGGCCCGACAACGATGACGTCATGACTGAAATTAATAAGTACGATAATACCTAACACCATACCCACTCCCAAAGCATTTCGAATTTGAGAATGTTTTAATATTTCTATATTTTGATGACTTCGAATTTTCTATTGATGAATCGCATTTCTCTGAGAACTATTCAGAAAAATTCGATCTTCAATAGAAGGAAATTTCATCTTCTTCCTGCCCTGTTCCCAGTTTATGTGGGGTCGGCGCAGTATGTTTTGCCTCTTCCACAGGT
Organism: Cataclysta lemnata; assembly: GCA_963931975.1. Taxonomy (NCBI): domain Eukaryota; kingdom Metazoa; phylum Arthropoda; class Insecta; order Lepidoptera; family Crambidae; genus Cataclysta; species Cataclysta lemnata. The sequence continues at coordinate 7,282,314 of OZ008355.1, read as the reverse complement.
CAGACGTCATCAAACCATCCACTCCCTTCTGAATCATATCATCACACCGAAAAGGTACTATTTAATGAATGAAATTAAATGTATAGAAAAGGGATGGAAAGGACTATGTCGATAGACCGATGACAGGAGAGTGATAGAAATAACGCCTGCCAGACACCAACCTTCGTTGGGTATGCTGTTGTTAGTGCCCTCTACCATTCGCATGCCGCGAGGTGCTTATTGGACTGAGTACATCGGGCTATCTCCTTTAGTCGACTTTTACGACACGTGCAGCCCCCGTAGCACGGGGCGTGGACACATCTCCTTCGGGGGGAAGAAAATCTTTTTCTCTCGCTCTAACTCCCATTAAATCCCGAGACAAAGCACTGTCAAGTGGTGGAGGGAGACTTGTCCACGTCCCCGTGCTAGGCCCGCAGGAGAGATTGGGGGTAGTGACATACATTGAGTTAAAAAGTACGCTAGTAATAGTAGTTCAATGGTGACATATTGTATTCTGCTCTGCCGTCACCACGATTCGCAAGTTGTAGATAATATTAAAGTTTTACTTTCTTTCAGGCTGCAATTAGAAGATATGGACGGCAAAGACGAAATAGTGAATGTGCCCCCTGAAGAGGTGGTGGCAGAAAAACAGACTCTTCTCTCTAAGCTGCACAGCTTTGAAAATAAAGACCAAAACGATGTAGGAAAGAAGACTACTGCTCGCGAGGAATCGTCGATTAGCAAGCCTTTTAAGGAACTGCCAAAGAAAATTGAGGTAGGTACCTACTACCTCTACCGACCGACCTACTGTTCAGATTTTGTGAAAACTGTTTCATAAATCCTTTACAATAACTACATAATACAAGTCACAAGCGCTGTCACTGACTTCGCCCTCTGTGCCACATTATGGACCCGGCACCCGCAAGGTGATGGAGGAATGCAAAGAGTTATGCGTATCATTTCCAAAAGCCTTTTTGAAGCACAACTTCTTCAACTTCTTCTCGCTGCACTGTTCCCAGTCTGTCTGGGATTAGCGCAGTATGTTTCCTCTTCCATTCGTATCGGTAAGACGTTATCAAGCCATCCACTCCCTTTTGATTCAATATTATTCATCACTAGATCGGAATAGGTAGAGCTATTCTGGTTCATTAACCGCAAACGTAGACTTAACCGCAAACGTAGACTTTAATATGGACATGCCCCGGGCTTGTGAGAACAAAAGAAAACAATAGCGGAAATATCGTTAAGCGGGGCGATTTTGTCTCTTTCTACCGCATTAAAATTTTCTATTAGCAGTAAATCGGTAACTCACTCACTTCGGTTCGTAGAGTGCAAGAGAGAATTTTACCTAGAAACAATTTCCAACTCAAATGAAATTCCGAGATCAATTTTTAAAATTTCGGACTTCAGGCATGTCCACATTATTACAACATATCACAAGTATCAAAAATAGCTCAACCTATTCCGATCTCTATTCATCACACTGGAAAGTTGTTGGTGATGAATGAATTTATAGAAAAGAGACGGTAAAGGACCAATGAACGGAGTGATGGGGATGACAACATTCCAATCCATACTGCCGGCCGCCTGCCTGTCACCAAATCTCTTTGGGGACCTATATATGCTGTTGTTGGTGGTTTGACCATTCGGGTGCCCCAAGGTGCTTATTGGTCTACACCGGGCAATCTTCCTTAGTCGCCTTTTACGACACCCATTAGCTGGCATATTCTACCTACGTTATTTTTCGCTCCCAGGTCAGCATGGAAGACTTAACTTCTTTTACACGAACGTTCACAGTGTCGACAGCTACTGCAACTGCCTCTATCGTTGACATCTAGTTATTTATCTCCTAAATGGTACATTACATTATTCTTTTAAGGCCTTTGTTTAATTATAGGTGAGCGAGGAAGAAGTCCGTGCAAGACAGGAATACCTGAAACAGCAGCGTGATAAGTTGTTGGCTCTCAAGAAGCAAGTTCGGGAGAAAAGGCTCAACACTGCTGAGAGTAACGCAGAAGCCGGTGGTAAGCAATAAAAATAATGCTGCATTCTATGGACTACGACGTAGTAATGTCTTCACGTAGTCACTACGTGGAGATATGTCTTCCTGTCTGTATTATTACTTCACAATATCAATCGTCGCCTTGTTTTTAATGCGGCTCTAGGGGCCTTCAACCACGGGGCCCGGCAAAAAGACCTTAAGTACCTAGGTCCGCCCCTGTATGGCTGTATAACCCTACGTACCCCAGATCCCTCGCGCGGGCTCGAATAGATAAGTATGACAGACAACGGCCCTAAACAGCACGGCTAGAATGACCACCGAACCACGATATGATAAAGCCATTTATCGCTTGAACTGTCAAAAATCTATGAATATTTTACAGTTCAAAGCGACAAACAGCTATATCATATCGTGTTTCGTTGGTCATGCTAACCGGGCAGGTGCAGGGCAAGAAGAATGTCAGAAAAAAGATAATGTTCCAATGAATGGTCTCCTGCAGGTGGGGAAGGCTCTCTAAAGAATGCGGCGAGGCCTCGATCGGCCCGCGTGGCCCAAGCGGCGTTGGCTGGCACCCCCCCGCTTTCGACGCCCGACGCCATGCAACTGCGACGTGCCTTGGCGTCCAAGTTGAAGACTGAAGTTGTCGACACCAATGTCTAATGTTGTGTTTGGCTGGACTGTTAGCACAGTAAATAGATAGAGGTAGATATGTAATACATGAGTAGGTACCTACCCACTGTGTTAAACCCAAATCGACAATAGTCCGACAAGTTCGTGCGCGATCTTCCTGCGGTATGAGACGGGGGCGGGTGATGCGGCGAGGGGCGAGTTTTCCCTCCTCCCCGCATTGCCCGCCCCCGCTGGCATCTGGAGTGCCTCATCCCCGCCACCGTCTCTCATACCGCAGGAACATCGCGCACGACGGTCGGGCTATAAGAAGTTAAGTACCTACCTACGTTTCAATCCAATTTAGCGAAATAGTTTAACAATCTTGATATTGTAAAGGTATCTAGCTATTTTTAGGATTAATAGGATTTGGATAGGTACTTTCTTAATTGTATATTCATTACCTATAATGACCATAATTTCAGAGCAGTGGCATAGTCTCGTTTTCGTCGTTTGTTTCCAACAAAGTGCTCTCTTCATGACTTATGATTAAGAGTGTTCTGGGTATGGCTAGTTTTTAACAAACTATGGTGATTGATGCTCAAACTGAAAATCTAAGTAACAGATTTTACTGTGCTTTAAGCTGGCAAGGCTGATCGGTATTTAGGACAAGAATTACATATTTATCGCAGATAAGGTGTATTGGGCTAATAATGTGTCAAATATGATGAGATTAATCTCATCTCGTACGGTACCTTTTATGTCCCTATATTTGACACATTTGCGCTACTACGTTACCTTTTGCCCGGCCGCACACTATCAGAAATTTCTATTAGAAAAATTCTGACGCTCGCCGGAAGGCACTCTTTGTATGCATTTTGTCCCTGCACACTGTTAGAAAAATTCTGATAGATCGTCCGCTTATGATGCACGCCGGATGACACCTCAGCCGGACGTAAGAATTTTTTCTGAGTGAAATGGCGGAAGGTGTATCCGCACAATATCAGACCTTCGCGTCAGTGCAGGCACGCTGGCACAAGCTAAACACGTATTTACAGTTGTTTTGTAAAAACGTAACCGTTTTTCAAAAAATTACCGAAATTCAGGATTTGATAGCGCAGATGTACAGAAATATCCATGTGTATGGAACCTTGATGATGGACAGACATAGTCAAATTATGTGACAGACATCCACATATAGAATGCAAAAAAAATTACTAGGGTAGACTCGCAATCTGGCGTGTTTGAAATAAAATTGGCTATCTATTAATCTTGTCGTGTTAAGAGGGTGAACCCAATATTGAGACGCTATATTTTTCTTTTGGTCTTTAATTGAAATAATAGCGCCAATAGCAATATCGTATCTTCATCCATTTTAGTCGATACACGTGCGTCCTTAAGCCTTGTTCGGACTAGGCTAGTATTTTAGTCTAGTGGCGAGTAATTTAGTAGCTAAACGTGTCTGAACACCAAAAAATTAGTCGTGTGGATTAGTAAGTAATTTAGTCGAGTCAATCCATTTTATTCTTTTTTTTTAGTAGTCTAGTAGCGAGTAGCACCCCCCACCACGCGTCCGTGCTCACTCGGCCGCCGGCTAAACAAGTCCGAACCTGTCGATTTAGTCGAGTTCATTAGTTGACGTGAAAATGTAGTTTCGCTGGAGGCTGTGCATCTTGCAGAGTACCACTGACTTGTGAGCTTTACTCGACTGTAATGCGAACGATTTTTAGGCAGTAGCGAATAGTTTAGCTACTAAATTACTCGCCACTAGACTAAAATACTACCCTAGTCCGAACAAGGCTTTAACGTCTCTATACACCATTGAACTACTATTACTAGCTAGCTATTACTAGTTTACTTTGTAACTCAATGCTATACACTGCTGAAACGCGACTGGGCTCAAAAGTTGCCGGATCGAAATGTCAAATGTGGTGCGTCCGCGTCCGGCGAGCGCCCGGCGATCTTTGGAATTTTTCTGATAGTATGCGGCCGGGCTGTATGTATATTATAGGGACATAACCCTATAATATACATATAAATTATTATACTATGTAAGTAGGTAATAAACCCACTTGTGTGTAATATAATATACTTAATTTGTTTATTAAAATTTGACATTGTAAACCCCATCTCGTGATAAGTAAAATTTTCAGGAAACAAGTGAAAATTATGTATAAATAATTAAAATACATATTGCAATTATCTTAATAAAAACTGAACTTTGCTTTTAATTGTAGTATGTAATTCAATAATTTAAGTACCTATTTGAAAAGTTTACACTACAGTTACGTTTGAGATATTTGTGTAAACTAAAAACATAAATATGATTATTTAATTATATTAGCTTTTACATTCAGTCTTCGAATGACAAAACTCCAAAATTATGACTGAATATAAATAAATATAAATATCAATTGAGAGGGTAGCTGGGGAAGGATTATTAATCGAGAGCGTATAAAAAACGACCATAATACTTTTATAACTTATATTTATATTGCTTACTTAACTAGTGACATCATAATAATAGCATTATAGTAAGCTTATTTATTTTACACAACTTGCCAATAGGTAAATCTATTTTAATTTTAATCTGTGTATAAATTAGTTATGATGGTCATCCACCTAGACAGATAAAAAATAGTCATCATTACAGTCTACTTTCACCTAAAACTTCGTATTTCATTAACGGGAAGTTATTTCAAGGAATATAAGAATCGTATAAATCTAATTGACAGATCGATTCTATTAGACACGTGGACGTTGGCAGATTAAAAATAAAATTATTACATAAAACGTTATATATTTACAATAATATACTCTGTCGCATTCATCCAACGTATGTAATATTTGCCCCGCAAAAGTGCATGCGCCGCTATGATCATTCGTTCGCGTGAAGTTACATTTAATTAAATCACATTAAAGCCATCAGGCGCTTCAAAGCAAGACCATTGAAAATTTTAAAAACTGTTTCTTTAATTGTAAAGTCGTACATACATTTTGGTAAGAGATCAATGTTTCTCATACATATTACACTTGATATGTATTTGTTAATTTTCATTAGGTCATATGGCTGTATGGATTAACGATTTTGTGTATTGTTGCGAGTATACTTCATTCCGATAATTCCAAATACGAAATCCTTTTTTGACAACCATTTAAATTTACAGCAGAAAAAGCAGATGTAAAAAAATTTTTGGGATTGGAATTGTCAAAAATACCATTGTATTTGGAATGATCAATAGATGTAAACATTGTAGGACTTCGTCGCTTTATTGCATCATTCTATATTTGTTCAAAATATCAATACTAATCAAGATATTACAAGGTCCTAATGTAGACATGGACACATGACAATCTATTTTGAGAATTGGTTCATATTATACTAAATATTTGTATTTCCTGTTAAGTAGCTTGAATAAATTTGATATCCAATTATCTAACGTGAAATTTATTAAATCATGTAAAACCATTATTTTCTGTTTGAACAAAAATAATGAAATCAATCCCACAAAAATGAAAAAATAAACGGACTGAAATTTGACTGTTTTGACCATGTGATTATTTGAATTTTAATGTGGATAGTTCACTTCAATCCTCGGCAGAAATTATAAAAAAAAAATTTATTTATGCTATTGCTATATTAAAGTAAAAGATATTGAGTAAATTCAGACACAAGAATATATATAATAAGATTTATAGACAAGGAATAAAAATAAACCACGTTTGATTAACCCGTCTCATTTTTCTTGCGACAAATGATCGGGAAATACTTTATTATATATATTTTTATTGTACGTACTTACACAAACTGACCACCAGATTATGTATATCATAAAATCAGTCATATTGTTTCCCCGTCTTCCAGGATGTAGAGGAATACTGCTAGCTTTGATTTCCCCTAAATGCTAGATGACGAGAAAACGTATTGTTTATGTACAAAAAGCAGATAAACTGGGGTGGAAACAGTAATAAAATATTGTGAATCTTAATCAGATACATTTATCACATATGTAATAACTTCTGCAGTCATTTTCAGGCTTGTTGAAAGTAAAGAAAAATGTATACGTAATACTGATACTCGTGAACATTCGTTGGAAGCGAATGTCTTACATACCTAACCACTGGACAGCCCTTTCTGAGGCTAGAGTTCACCAACGTTTAAACGGGCGATTATTATTTAACCGTCGGATTTTTGACATTTTACCGTATGGAAGAACTGTAAAAAACTGGCGGTTATCTTTTAATCGGTTGTTTTACATGTTGGTGAACTCAGCCTAAGTACACAAAGTACTTACAAGTATAATAAACTACTGGCACTGAGACAACAATGTTTGCATTTTTAAATCCATTTAACAAACCCTTCATTAGTGTTTAATCAACATCACATCAGTTTATTCAGAACTGATAAATCCCTCAAATTTGATTGTAAAATGAGTGCAAAATCATTTGAGAAAATCATACAATTTGTGTTACAACGCTGTGTTGTTGACCAGTTTTATGATCATTGTAATGCAGTGCAAATATATACAAAGCAATTAATTAAGCATCTTAACAGTTTATAAATAAAACGATTCAAACTTGAGAAGCCTCAACCTTCCTTAAATTTCTTAATTTTGGAAAACTGATTCATTGATATTAATTTGGATGGTAATTATTTATTGTATTTATTATCAATTCTCTACTTTCAACAAAGTTGGGCTTTTGAGAGATGAACATTGATTTTCACAGTTCAAACAACATAGTTTTAGTGTTAAAGCTGTAAACGTTTATTAGACGTGAATAAATATATTTATTTTTAGTATGTAAGCTAAGTAGACCACCGCTACGATTTGTAACCGTAACTTTAACGTTTAGCCAACTTCGACGTATGAGAACTTTTATAAGCCAACGCGCGTTCAATATTCAAATATGCTTTACAAATATCAATCATCTTGAACATGACGCTACAAAATTACTATGTATATTATTTTACTACTATAAAATTAATAGCTTTTCTCTACGGCATGGTTGATATAAATCAATGTAATTCCTCACAAGAGCCCAACGTGTAAAAGGAATACAGTATGCAAACAAAAAAAGCTCACTCAATTCCACTAACCAGCATAAACAACCAGTTCTAATTAAAAAATACTAGTAAAACTATGTAGTTTGACGGCCATTAAACTAAATGTTAACTACCAATCAAATTACTTAAATTTTAGAAATATGTTCACACAAAAATCACAATAATTTATCATCTGGCTCATCTAACCTTGCACTATAAACAAAAATTTCTCACATTCATATAAACATATCAATAATGTAATTTAAAATTGCAATGACTGATATTATTTATTATTAGCTAAAATTTCGTGTGCAAAATTGATCTTTTTACACCGCCATTATTCGTGTAACTGTCTATACAATAACACTAATGAGTAGTAATTCCACAGCACAGTTTATATATATATAAAAAAAACAAAAATCCTTTCAACAATAAAGATTGGTCTTTCATTTATAAAAAGAAATAAGTATAATATATTATATACGTATATTTTTACATTAATTTTTATTTTCACGGTAGCATTTCCTATTCATTAGTATTTTTCAACTTTCGTTATCTTTGTACTTTTTAATTACACCTCACGGATAAGTGACCTAACCTTTAAATTAGTTTTTCCTCTTTAAATACACATTGTTACCAATGTCCTACTTTCTGATGCCGTTTAACGTAATTATACTACCGTATGAAATAATTCATACACTAACTTAGTATGAAGTCGAAACTTACGTCAAAACTTCAATATTATTTACATAAAATATGGACAAGGCCCGAATGCGGGCAGTGCCTAGCGGCTATAAATAAAACATAATAACAACTATTAATTGTGCCAAATGAGATAAGATCCCAAATTATTGTTGAAAATTTGACATTCACTTTATTAATATAAGTATGACAGATATAAATTGTTCTAATTCTTGAATCATTTAAAAGCTATGTTCCGGGTTCTTCCCGAATAATTTCCAAATCTACAGTTGACACAATCATATTGCGACATTTTGCATTAATAAATTTTATGGAAAAAGATGCTGCAAATCACAAATCAATTTCAGAAAAATCCACTTACCGTCACTCAATTTAGCCAGTAAACTACAATCTATACTATTAGCTGAACTAACATTGGAATGAGCTAGAAGGATTTGATGAATTCAAACAAAACATAGTGCAAGCGAAATTTACTAAGTCAGATCTGGTGCCATTAAAATTCATTTAATTCACATACAATCCACTGTTGATGTCGGCGCCGATTTGTTGTCAATTCTGCCCATCTGGTAGAGGACTAGCACTTCTCAAAGACTATCCAATTCGTTTAAAAGACCATTGCGACGTCCAACTTTCAACACCTACTTTCATTTTGTAGCCGATGTCCAATCAAGCATACTTAAATCCCAAAACCGTGCGTGTATCAATTTGTAACATCCCGATTTCGAGGGGGCCTTAAATGATGGGAAAATGTAATTGGAATATTACATTGCGCCCTTTTCACATTACCAAAATAACAATTTCATATGCCTTAAGTTACAAACAGGGACTCTAACAATTTTTGGTTTTTAATTATCATGCCTTGCTTGTTTATAGCCAATAGCTCCTATATTGCTGCTATGGAACTATGTACTTTGAACTAAATATGAGCTATATATTCCGCACCATTGTAACCAAGACACTTATAATTCTGTCACTATTGTTAATGAACTGTTTACATTGTTAAATAATATTAATTGTATATTGCAAATACTTTACGTATCTATCTATTGGAAGAACTTTATCTAAGGCGATTTGATTAGCAAGTTTAACTATAAGTATTTTTTTACAGTGGTTGCTATTACAGGCTGGTATTATCAAACAATAATTATATCCTTCGAGCATTTCGTACAATATCATATGAATTGTCAATGACATTAGAAGAGGTTGGTTTACTGGGTCGCAACACTAGGTTATTGGTCGGTATCTAAATCAAGTGACACATGCAAATTTACACGCTGCAGTCAGCTCATACAATTCCATAGACAAATGTGCCATAGAGGTTTCGTAGCCAAGACTTAGGATCTAGGACTACGAATCCAGTCGGGCGGCCTTGCACTACAAAATTGCAAATTACTTATCGCTTCACTGATGCAGTCAGGTGCGAGGCAAGAGCTCGTTATATTCCTTGAAACAGTAACGTCCGTCGCCACTACGCCAGGCGGGGCCGCTTTGCGTCGCGCTCTTCTGCCGTAGCCCCCCCGCCGCTGCCCTCTTCCTCTTCGTCCGAATCACCGTCGTAGTCAACCAAACCCTGTACACGAAAACACACACTATTTACTGTACACCGTCGTTACTATTTGACCTCGTACTGCCGCACTCAGTAAGTAACAGTAACGTTAATTACTGTAACTGAGTATTACTGAGTACTGAGTATAGTAAACAAAAAAATGACAATTCAAAACTAGTCGCTGTTCTTGCGGGGTCTATGGTTTTGATTTAAATGACATTTTTTGACATTAAGTACTCATTAACGTTAATTGACGTCTCTGAGTGCGCCAGTGTCATGACTCATGACACCGTTGTGAAGGTAACGAGAGTAACCCCCGAATACAGAAACGCTACTCAAATTTGGGACACTGCTTAAAACGTTAAGTGGACATTACCTGTCAGAATTTGTATGGAAAAATGTAAATTTTGACAACATTTAAATGTTAAGCAAGACTCAAACTTTAATTAGCGTTTTTGTATTCGGGGGTAAGGAAACATTCCGATATGCAATGGTGAGTGATGCAAAAATGTGCCATCTATTGATACATGTCAAAAACAGACTGCCTTTACTTAATTTGAATATTCCCATCTATTGTAAATGGTATTTTTGTCTGTGGATAATAACGATAAACAAATACTTATTTTAAAAACTAATCGCCTGTTTAATTGTTGGTGAACTCTGGCCTTAGGGTGGAGTTCACCAACACGTAAAACAATCGATTAAAAGAAACCATCAGCTTTTGACAGTTCTTCCATACAATAAAATGTCAAAAACAGACTGTTAAATAATAATCGTATATTCGATTTTAATTTCAACATTATATTAGAAAAATTAGTAGAAAGATTTTGGTGGTTAGAAAAAGAATTTCGAAAAATTATGGTCTTGATCCGGGAATTTATTTCTACATTGCGAGGGTTACCCGTTGGCTTACAACGTGAAGTGTAAAGGTTAGAAGAATTTCGGCAAGGTTAATAAGTGTCTTGGTTGGCCGAGCGGTCAGGCACCTGCCCGGATAGCAGCGGACGCGGGTTCGATTCCCGCATCAAGACCATAATTTTTCGAAATTCTTTTTCTAACCACCAAAATCTTTCTACTAATTTTTCTAACATTTATATAATCTTGAATTAAAATCGAATAGTTTATAAAGCAAACCCAAGCTTAACAGAACGCACGGTATTTGTAAAAATATCTGCTTTGGAATGTTTGAAATTTATTTCTACATTGCGAGGATACCCGTTTGCTTACAACGTGAAGTGTAAAGGTTAGAAGAATTTCGGCAAGTTATTTAGTGTCTTGGTTGGCCGAGCGGTCAGGCACCTGCCCGGATAGCAGCGGACGCGGGTTCGATTCCCGCTACAAGACCATAATTTTTCGAAATTCTTTTTCTAACCACCAGAATTTTTCTAATAATCGTCTGTTTATATGTTGGTGAACTCGAGCCTAATTTGCTTTAAATAATTTGTTTTAATTAAAAGTTACGATACCAGATAAAAATATTTACCGGTTTTTATTAAAATAATTCAATTTCATTCATTCTGCCAACAGAATGAATGAAATATTATTATGTACCTAAGTTAAATATCGCCATTAAAAAATAAAAAGTTTACTGGTGGGTTAAATTTTCGTTTATATTTTGAAGTAACTTACTAAGTTTAATTTTCTCGCAATCGAAGTGAAAAGCAGAGTGTAAAACACTGGCATAAACAAGTAATTGTACCCCTCACTTACTAATCGTCTCGGCCCACAATGACTCATTTTATGCCCTCGTTGTACAATCTACTATTTACGAAAATCTTAAAGATATCCACAGTTTTTTAAAACTACATATATTTATTTAATAGAAAACTGCCGGTCACGGTGGCGACACTTTCAATTGATGAAAATTTCATCAATATCAATATGAATTGATTCTCTAAATTTTGCCCAAATTGTGGGTTTTTTCTTCATTATAATGAATGACCAAAATGACAACGAGTTGGTAAGCAACATGATCAGGAAACAATATTTCGCCAATTTAGCTAATTCAATTATGAATGTTATTACATATAATTATGTATATGTGTCTCTACGGACCATAGATAACTCTTGTTTTAGAAACCTATACTATAAAGCTATAGTTACAGGAGAAGTTGAAACCCACATGCAAATTTAATGTTAGTCAAATGGTGAATTTACATAATAATATTATGTTTTACAAAATTGCCTGTCAGTGATATACAAATAGCATTGGCTTGAGTTCTTATTAGATACTAGCATCTAAAAGTGTGGTATTCAGTTTCTGGTGAACAGCGTTGAGACAAGACCCACTAATCCCATACATTTATGGCGTTAGTGTTAAACGATTGCCAAACAGGTACTTTTTGTCTAGGGATACTGGAGTTTGAGAGATAGTTTATAAGGAGTCATGATTCTTAAGTAAATTCAGAAGTTTGAGACTCCAATGGAAATTTGAGTAGCCTCTTTACATAGTTATTTACAAAGGAAGCATAATGCAGTATCGGCAACTTTTCATAATTTTTTTTTTACCTCCAAAAATCCACCACTAGCGATTTACAATAAAAAAATTCGAGAAAATTTTGAAATGTTACCAATTGGCAGCTTGTTAGTCCTTTATTAAGTTAAGTTGCCTTGCCAAGTAGCAATTCTATAATACCATTGCCAATAGCTAAATAAAAAATATACTTATAATAACTTAAAATAAACAATAATTTTAAATCATTATAAGTAATGTTTTACATGGACAGAAAACCAAGGACCAAAATGGTTTTAGAATTCTATTCTGGTTAATTTATTTCTATTTCTAATGTAGTACCAATCTTAATGTGTCATTTTTAATTCATATTGACAACATAAATATTCACATTTAAGTATGTTCTCAAGATCAATGGTATTTAAAAACTTCACAGTTAATATATGAAATTGCATAGTCATTACATGTCATAATGTTAATAATAAAAATAAAGATCAAGGTTAGATATAAATCTAATTAAGGAAAAGTGCATTCTTGGTGTAATTATCAAAAACAGGATTGAGTGCAATAAATACAGCAAATCATCTATCACAGTAGTGTGACAAAAAATATATGGAAATTAGCACACATTATTGTGGCCTATATAAATATACATATAAGTAACATTATCAGCGATAAAACCCTGATGAACGGGAATTTATTCTCAAAGTCAGTTTTAAAACTCTACTGCAAGCTTGTTGTCTTTTCCCTACTACTTCTCAGGATTTTCAACACAACTAAAGTGTAAGACAAACATTGAGAGGGCAGAAGTTGTACATAATGATTACATCCTATTTCAAGGAGTGAGATATGTTAGTTACTCTTCAACTTATAAAAGAATAAAGATGATAGATTCACGATTACTTATATCTTAAGAACATACTCGTTATCAGCCACGACGACTCCCCAGCGAAGCGATATATTACGTGAGAGAACTAAAGTTTACCTTATTGAGTAATCTGGGCGAGGATACCTGTACGTCGGTGTGCGCGGGCGACTTGGCTGTAGTCGTGCTTAGAAGCACTCGGCTGGGACCGTTCACACTTTCTGTACTCGAGCAGACTTTCTTTTCCACTATTTTACCTGAAATAATTTATACGAAATGAGAACAATAAAATTACAAATACAATAAAGAATGCAGTTGTGGAAACAAAATGCTAATTGATTATTTCATAAAGTCACACTTAACCTAAGTAGTCTTACCTATTATTTGTTTGTTATTTGGACAATTTTGTAGTAATATAAAACAATTATAAGGATTTAATTACATGGATTAATGATCATTACATTTATAATATTATTTATCAGGACATTTCGATTATTTACAGCTTTACATCATAAATACATGCAAATGAAATTCATAATGTAGTTTTATATGTCAAATATGTAGTCCTCTTGCAAACAAAATAAACTTTAATATGTCATTCTTACCCAATCTAAGGGCCTGTTTCACAATCGACAAGGAAGTTCGAATTAGCTTACTTGGTAGTTCAATTGACATATATTTCATATTACATACATACATAATTCACCCCAATATCCCCGAAGGGGTAGGCAGAGGTGAACTAGCACCCACGATTCGCCAATTAGGCTAGGTCCCATGTAATAGGTGGCGAGCCTATTGCCATTTATCGGGCACAAAAGTCGCAGTACTTTGCTAGTTGGTAGGTATAAGAGGAATGCTGCTGCCCATTCCTCATCACTGATTTATCCTTAGTCGCCTTCTACGACACCCACGGGAGAGGTTTGGGGTGGTGACAATTGTATTCTACTCTGCCGTCACCACACGGCCAATATTTCATATTACAACTGTCAAATGATCTGCGAAGTAAGCAGTTTAACTGCGAAGCAGTTCAATTGACATATATTTCATATTACAACTGTCAAATATGATCTGCCAAGTAAGCTACTTAGAACTTACTTGTCGATTGTGAAACAGGCCCTTAACCTTATAATTTACTTATTACTTATTTCCTTGCTCCTACTGCCGCACTCAGAGACGTCAAATAACGTTAATGCGTACTTAACGTCAAAAAATGACAATTCAAAACTAGCCGCTATTCTTGCCGGGTCTATTGTCAAGATTTGAATGAAAATGTTTGACATTAAATACTCATTAAAGTTAATTGACGTCTCTGAGTGCGGCAGTTATTAGATTATTGATATAAAATTGGTTAAGTTTTATACCCGTGACAATTAACACTGAAATCTCGCAAATCAAACTGCTCCTAATTTGGTTTGGTGGCTAGTTGCCTCCTCAAAGTAGGTAATCTCTAAATGAAATTATTAAAATGGGATTATGACATAGTAAGATAAGGAGATCGCTAGTGCAGTGGCATAACGCACTTGGCCCAAGATTGCGTTACCTTATCAATGTCGCAAAGGCCGGTAACTGGATGGGTGACCAAAAATGTATTATCTCGAATATCTCCGTGCTTCAGAAAGCACGTTGAGCCGTTGGTCCCGGCTGCATTTGCAGTCGTTAATACTCTCCAAACCCGCACTGGGTCAGTATGGTGGGTTATGGCCCAATCTCCCTTAACTCTTCCATCCATAGGGAAGGCCTGTGACGCAGCAGTGGGGCCAATAAAGGGCTGGTGATGATAATGAGCTCCGAATGACCGCAATCCTTTACAGAGTATTCAGAAATGGTAAAAAATTACTACAACACTAACCAATGGCATCTAGTGCGTGATGGGCGTGAGGATGGGCGTGCGTCTGCGCAGCGTCTAGCGGTGCCTCATCGTCGAGCTCGTCGTCATCGTTGAACCACATCTCTTCTTCGTCGTCGGGCGCGCGGGCCTCCCGTCTATACCGTGTGCGCAAAAGCGACGGGACCACCGCCTCTGCTACACCAACACTACCGCTTACTGTAATGTTAACGACGAACGCATCTAAAAATGTGTACAGCATCAGAGTGGATATACAATCTGAACTTTTGTGTTCTGATATAAAATTATAGTGGAAAAGTATAAGAAATCATAATTGTTGGTTATTTTACTAAAAAATGTTCACCAAAATTGTTATTTCCAATTCTGTACTGTTTTTTTTGTTACTGAAATTAATATTGACTGCAAATAAAAACTGTTGTTTTCGAGTCTTTAATATTTTATTTTAATAAGTATAATTCATTGTATAGAAATTCCGGGACTCAGTATATAATATTACTAAATTGACTTTTATTTCAAAACGTAAGCTTTGTCTCAAAACAAATCAAAGATTACTTACCTCTTTCTCTTTCCTTCAACTTATCTTGATGTTGGTCATACCGTGTTTTTAATGCCTTGAAAATCTGAACATATTCAATATCTTCTAATATCTTCCCATAGTTTTCAACTACATGAGAACATAGTGATTTGATATCCTCCAGTCTAATGAAGTCAAACAACTCCAATATAGCTGAGTCCAGTAAGTTATACCTGAAAACGAAATATAGCAATGTAATAAAATAATAAGTAGTCTTATCGAGAAACTCCAGTGTTTAACGTTATTTCTTTGACAATTCATGAGTGTATGTAATCATACCTTATATAAATAAACCATATTTTTATTTTCATTTCATTTATCACTTATGTAATGCACTATTATAAAACAATCAACATTTTTACAACATTATAGAATGATAAAATATTTTAGAATTTTACTTAATCTCACCTGCCATTATTCCTTAGAAAAGCATCAATAACTGGTGCAAAAAGATTTCCTTTGATAATATATCTGTTATAGTATTCATCTTTTAGTGCAATAATTTTCCTCATAAACCTCAGTGCACCAAGCACCAAGAATGTATGTGTTGATCTCATCAGCACCAGTATGCGACGAAGAAGGTCCTAAAATCATTGTGTAGATTAGTTGCATGTATACTTTAGTTTTTTTTTTGTTTTACATTCATACATAAATAATGACTAGTTTTTCAGAAAGGGTATGCAGAGACGAATTAACACCCCCGCTTTGCCAATTATTTTAGGCCCCACATAATTGGGGACAAGCATTGTGCCATCTAAGGGGTAACAACAGCAACACTGCAGCCCATTACTAATCTGTATTTGTCCTAGTCGTCTTGTGCCTGCGTGCGAGAGATGGGTCGGGTGGGTGACAATTGACAACATTTCATTTTTTCAACATACCTCTATTATGATGTTATATGAAATTAAACCGAAAATGAAGACACCCATATTTTATAGTTCTTCTGAATTCCGTCGTTTTCATACAAAAAATCATGATTGAAATACCGGTCATTATAAAGAGACGTAAGTGCCAAATGACGTCACTGTCGTGGACGAATGGCGAAATCACTCTTGAATCGAAAACTAAAAATATCACTTGTCAAAATTGACGAACTGGCGTTTCCGGTGTCGAAAATAAAAATATTTTATCTGAAATGTTTGAAATTAATTTCAAAGTCAAATACGTTTTAAATTAAAGTTTATGAAGGATTTCAATTTATTGCTACTCTAATATTATTAATTTCGACGATGACAACTAATAACATCGGATTTGATTTATGACTGACGTCTGTCATCATGTCTATGATAACTTTTTATTCTTCCATCTAGGAAGGCAAACGTTCTAATTCATACATCCCCGACCGTGACGTCATCGCATGATTTTTACATTTTATTTTTTTTCTCTGTAATTAAGTAATAAAAAAATTTAATAAAAATATTTTCGAAGTCAGGATTGGAAAATAAAGAAACGGTATTTTTATTTTGGGAGGTTGTCATTTTTTGAATGTTGTCAATTGTATTCTCTGATGTATAACTTTTCAATAGTTATTACTGCATTCTACTCTGCTTGATGCTATTGCAAGAAATAGGCTCTATTAGACATGGACATAAAAAGGGTTTTACCTTATTTAAAATGCAAGTTTTGATATGGTACGTGTGATGCTCAACACAGAATGACAGGAGTTCCAACACAAGGCCCAGGAGCTGCACAGTATGGTAGTCTTCCTTCAGAGGTTTCTCACCCGTTGTGTTTTCTAGGAGGGGTGCTGTAATTAGTTATTATAAAAGGTGTTTATAGAGTAACATCCTATGAGAGTAGCTTCTCCAACATTAATTTAATATATTCAAGCAGATAGTTTTCTCATGATTGGAACCTGACATAATTTCAGTGATGTTCTCACATTCAAGAGGCTCATTTACTTCATTATTGTTTATTGTATTAAAGTTACTATCAGAAAGAGTAATAATATAGTGAGTAAATAACCAATTCATTGTTATAATGTAAAAATTACATACCTATTAATGTTTGTATACTGTGTTTGTAGAAGAAGTTTAGAAAATCTGCCTTTTCACTCTTATTGACTGAAGCCAACATACTCTCCGGATCAAGCAATATACGTAAAACACCCATAAGCTGCACTGCTCCTCCAAGTTCAGGGTCACGATCACGAAGCATTTGCTCAATCACTATGTTTAGTAACATTTGTTCCTAAAACATAAATCACATTTATTACCACAAGAAATTAACATTGGATGTCTTTTCATCATACTGCTAATTAAAATATGCTTACCTCTTCTGTATTATTAGCTTGCTGTAAAGTATAGTCTCTTACAACAGAAGGTGAAAACTCCACAATATAAGTTAAAATATCTATTGATGCAGTCTTAGTCTTCTGATCATCTATGCTTAATGTAATTTCTAATGCTGGCAGGATCCCCAATGAAACTAGAGTCTTATAAAACACATCCTTATCCTGGGGCTGTAGATTTTGTGAAAAATTACAAAATTCCTTTAAAAATAGAACCAAGTCTCTCCTTTTAATATCTGGTGTTTTGTCATCCATTAGTAACTTAAACAAATCAGTAAGAAATTTTTCATCTTCTTCTATAAGTTTCACTATTTCTACCTTATTGAAAAATATAAAGCTAGATAATGTGCTAAGCAAATTTTCTTCAAAAACTGTTGGTGTTGGCAGAACTATATCTTGTATATACTGGACTCTGTATGTTTGATGTATTTTTGCTAACAAATCTTGATTCCTTATAGGAATAGCTTCACGAAACTTCGCTAACTCTCTAAGGTATTCTCTGTGTTTTTTGGGTTGTGGTAGACTGGGATCATATTCTAAACAGCCAACTACATCAAATATAGTGTCTTCTGCAAACATTGTGTCAAAAAGGGTGTTCTTATTCAAGAGAAAAATACTTTTGAATATCTCATAAAGATGATGCAGTCCTTCTATGTTTTCAATGTCTTCACACATGTGAAAGAGGTTCAATAGTTTCTTTATGTAATGTTGGCTTTCTAATGCTGCAGCTAGTTTGTCTTTTCTGGCAGGTGACACTAAACAGCTATTCACTAGCTCACTAATGTCTTCCAAGCGACCCATTTCACATGCTGGAAGTTCAACTGGTTGCACACTATCTGACATCTCATCAAATCGTTCATCTTCAGATTCTTCAACAATATCCTGTGTAATTTCAACTGATGGATCTTTACCTTGTACCTGAAACAAGAAATTGCAGATTATACAAATAAATTTTAATGATAATAATATTTTATGATTAAATAATAAAATATTATCCTAAACAACAAAACATTTTATTAAAAATTGTTTACATTATTTTTGTTAAAAATTATTTACATTGGGTTATGTAATATTTTTAAAGATTCATACCATGTAAGCAGAGTTTCAAATACAACTATTAGAATCTGACTGGAATAAGTGCAATTAAATATATTGTGATAAAAATATTGTCTTATGATAACCACAAACAGTAAATATGAAATTTTTACCTGACATATCTTTTCCCATATTTCATCGCAGCCAGCTTTCTCTTGAAAACTTAAAGCCAAGTCAAAGTTATCACCTTCAGACCACACAATCAAGGTATCTTGCTGTTTTTGGTATGCTGTGTCAGGCTGTATCTTACTCTCTAATAAGAGGGATCCATCTGATTCAGCTCTAACTAGCAATGACGTTCCTTTGAGCCTCTCTACATAACAAGAAGACACGTGTCCTGTACCTCTGTCATCCCACTGCCTATCAGCGTTCAGAGCGTAAAGCTTCACTCTTCGTCTAGTGTCTGTCATGATAGTCAACGCTCTAAGGACTACGTATTCAAGTAATGAATCAATTATTATGGCGCTAATCTAATGCACCCGGTTAAAAAGTTATTTAACTCCCATTTGTATAAAAACATGTGCACTTCTGAAAGAAATTCAAAATTACAATACGATATCCAGTCATAATTGCCGTAATTACATTTAGCCCTGGAATAAGATTTTGTACTGAACTGAAGTCTAGAAATGCTTACACTGTAATATATTAAGGAAACTAGTTTTAGTATACTTTAAAATGCACTTATACATTCAATAACTTTTGGCAATATAGAAAACAATGGACTAATCACCAAATTAACGAAAATCACAAACAAAACAATACAACTTATTCGCCGTTTAATTTGTACACTGAACAACATTCGCAGATTACGAAATTGAAAGAATGTTTACAAAATACGACTCGCCAGTCTTCAAAAAATGTGATATTTACCGGAATTATCATTATACAATCGTCAGATTGACGTACCTTCAAAATAGTCTAACATCAAATAACGCCATATTGGATTCACAACAACGCTTCGAGAATGGGGTTCTCAAATTATCGAAACCGAAAGCGCGGCATATTTAAATTTTCTTACTTTATACTTTAGAGTCAGTGGATTAATTATTTAACTTAGTTATTTTAAACCAGATTATTTGTTTAAATTTAAATTAATTCTTCTGTTTATGAGTATTTATTTATAAAATAAGTAGCTAACACATATACAGGTACTAATTTGTTGAAGTGATATACCTACGATACGTTCTTGTATAATCACTCATTTTCAATCATGGACTTAACATTACTAACAGGACTGAGTACTAGAACCAAAAATACGAACCGAGTGAGATGTATAGAAGAGAGGCGTTCGTCCTTTTCTAATAGGGTGATCAAGTATTTTATACATAGGAAAATAGTGAGACTAGTCGGACTACTACTAGTTCAGCCCAATCTTGGGCATGATAACACCGTAAAAATCATGAATTTAAGAAACTATAATTGCGTTCATAAGAATTCACAATATTTCAGTATTTTCGCAATGCTTTTATGCCACTGACCTCTATTAAATACGCGTACTTGTATAATAGAGGTTAGTGGTTTGTGCACTATGAATTAATATTCGTGTGAATGAGGATCCGTAACGATTTTAACTATCAATTTAGCACAAATATAGTACCATATTTTTTTTTCTACGATAGAAATTGACGAAAATATATAAAAAAGGAATTAAAAACAGAGCGCTCAGCCCAGCGGCCACTTGGCAGGCGTGTGACGTCACACAGTGGTATCTGACTGTCTCACTAGTAGCCGCGCGCAGTTTTTTGTGCGAAATCGTATTGAAAATTTTAAATTTAAATATTGAACAATAAGAGAATATAGTAAAAAATAACATACATGCAAAACTGAATCATGGTCACTAGACAAGCGTAAATAAACAAGTTATTTTCGAATTTGAAGTCATAGATACTAAACGTAAATAATTTTGTCGGGGGGCAATTGATAACATTTCAAAAATGACAACCACCCAAAAAAAATTACGTTTCTTTTTTTTTATTCTGACTTTGAAAATATTTTACTAACATTTTTTATTGCTTAAAAAAATATAATGTGAAAAACATGCGATGACGTCACAGCTGCGGATGTATTAATTAAAACGTTTGCCTTCCTAGATGGGAGAACAAAAAGTTATCATAACAGATGTCAGTCGTAAATCAAATCCAATGTACAGCTTGGCAAAAAAAGAGTTTGATGTGGTGACAGGTGGAACTAATGTTTATTAGCATTAGATATCTCTGATTTGCTGTTAAACTCTGGTAATTCAATTATCAAAATTTTCGATAACTTTGCGATTTATTTGTATTTTAATTTATAAGCTTAAATTCTAACTAAAAATGTACAAAACAAAACAAGTGGCGCCCTCATTTTATACAAACTCTTTTATGCCAAGGAGTAATTAATAGTCATTGTCGAAATTAACATTACTATAGTAGCAATAAATTGAAATCCTTCGTAAACATTAATTTAAAACGTATTTTACTTTGAAATTGATTTCAAACATTTCAAATAAAATGTTTTTATTTTCGACACCGGAAACTCCAGTTGTGATGATGTCATTTGGAGCTTATGTCTGTTTAGAATGACCGGAGAATCATGATTTTTTTGTATGAAAACAACGGAATTCAAAAGAAATAAAAAATATGGGAGTCTTCATTTTCGGTTAAATTTCATATAAGATATGAGCACTAATTCTCGACATTGAACTAAAGCATGACACTTAATAAAAAAACCTTCTGTTTTAAGAATAATTTAAGTAATATGTATCTAATGTGAATGTCGTCGGACTTTCACCCCAAGTAGCACATGAAAGTTCTATAGCGGCTGCCTTATAGTTCACATGGATACCAAAGGCTGTTTAAGATGGTGTTATAAGAGAGTTGACAGCGCATCCTCAGCCCTTGTAACCCTTAAATGGGCATAAATTATACAGCCTTTAGTTTACATTTAGTTCACATGGCAACAGCATTACAATAGCATTATATTGGAGTGGTTTACTAAGCGGCAAATCGGCTGTTAAATAATGTGTCCACATGTTACCCGTTATACAGCTATAGCACTCGATATACGCTCTCTTGGGCGTACAATAACTCCAATATTATAGTAGGTATATAATTATAATAAACTTTTATTTGTGTACGTACACACGACATTCACGTCTCGCAGCGCTTCTCCTATTGTAGGTGGGCTGGAAGAGATTTCTTTTAGAAATAAGCCACACCTTTTGTACATTTTTAAATATAAATTGTTTTATTATTGTTTCTTTGTGTACAATAAATTATTAAATAAATAAATAAAATATTTAACTTTGGTGTACCTATTTTGATTTCATTTTAAACACATTAATTACAGTGAAATCAATTAGGATTGCTAGTTTTCTGTGATACTTTATAATAATATATGGCATATTTTATACGCGCCCTGAATATATTAAGAAATATGTAACGAAATATGTAGTAAAAAAAAAAATTTTTTTTAGCAAATAATATAAATTATGAACTTAAACGTAACGCACTGTTACATAGTATAAAATAAAGAGCAGTAATAATTAACAAAATGAAGAAAGCAACAAATGTTATAAGAGGTTTTTAATAATAAAGGGGCGTTAATGTTATACACTTCTTGTGAACTGTTATAATGTTAACTATAATGTGAACTCGTGTTAGAGTTACTCGTGTAACTCTAACACGAGTTCACCCGTGGTTTGTTGTAAAGTTTGTAGCATTATATAGTAAATTCCAAGTGAACTACTTTAAGCCTCGAGATTTTGCTTAAGTTTTTTAATGGTTTATGTAAACACTAAAACCATTTCTGTGAACTAGAATAACGCAACATTTGTATTATATATTTTAGGGATTCTCTGTGAAATAATAATCACGAAAGAAAATAAATATGTTATGTTTGATTATTCATAGATGAACTATAAACCTAATAAAAAAGTCAAACAAAAGAATAAAGGTGTCGCGGAATTTGCCATTCTATTTAAAACAATAAAGATATTATGCAAAAGAATATACTGTTTTATTTAAAGTGTATATAACAATTAACATGAAATAAATAAGGGACATTTTTGTTAGTGAACCTAATCGACCCTTTAAGCGTTTAAGTTTCCGTAATCGACAATATTATTCAATAAGCTTTACAATAGGTAACTCAAATTCCTCTATGCATTCCAAACCAGTACAATGGCATTTCTGTGCACCAGCGTACACCTAAAACCTGTATTTCAGAGTAAGGCAAGGATCTGTGAACACTTTTGGTGTTCATGTGTACCAATTAAACACCCTAATACAGTACAAATAAGCTGTTTAGTAGAATCGAGGTATACCGACATGAAACTTTTGGAATTAAATCATTCTAAGTGAACACCAATCTGATACTATTAGCTGTACGGTAGTTCACTAAAACACTATTAAGGAGCCAGCATTTAAAGAATTTAACGCTACACCTTTAAATAGCTCTAACAATAAAAGTACAGTTGTTCAGTGATTCCGAATCCAACACGGAAGCAGCTATTAAAAAATGCAGACGAGATATACCAGCATCGACTACCTGTACCTAGGGTAATTCTGCTGAAAGAAGACTGAACTAGAATAATAAATGGGGAAGAGAGTAGAAAAGTGTAATTTATTATAATTACAATATTAGAAGAAAGCATTGTTCACTAAAGCACTATTAAAAATATGTCCGTTATCTCGTATCCATAACACAAGTGCTGAAGCTACTTACTTTGGGCTAGATGATAGGTGTGAGTGTAAAAATATTTATTTATTTTATTTATTTATCTGTTGTTACTAAATGTTTAATTTCTGTCATAATCATTATCAAGTCAAGCATATCAACTATTGGTTCAATTGACTGTCTACATTTGATGATTTTTTTATTTTTATTAATACTTAGGACAAAAAAAAAAAAAAATATTATGATTATTGGAGGTTTTATAATAAAATATTATTTTCTAAGAATCACTGTATTCTTACATAAAAAGCTGTGGTTTTTTTTTGATAAATATTATTTCAATTCATTTAAAGATAGTGTTTTCCTTAATGTGTCGAGCATTAGGGCTTTTACCTTAACATCGTATTAAAGGTATGTTGTAAAAATGAAATGTTGTCAATTGCGAAAAAGGGACAGAGGGCTCCTTTCTGACTAGCTCTCTCGGCTTGTTTCGCCTGTTACAATTTGTTTTCCAAAATAAACCTTATACCATACAAATATGATTTGTTTCACTATAACACTATTTTGAGAGTGTTCAGTCCTGTTAGTAATAATAAGTCCATGATTTTTTGTTTTTTAATTCTCCCTATATTTTAGGGAAGACAAAGGCCCATACAGCCAAGTCTTTAGTGTATATTTTATCTGTAGTCTTACGAAATAATGAATGGGTGAAATGAATGAATGAAATGAATTTTAAGTTAAAATATGGGTGTCACACATTTTAACGCATCTAGGGAGTGCTTGGAGCGAATTTAATGGTAACAGAGTTCATGATGGTGCCTGATGAAGTGGACAAAACCACTTTTCAAGTGGTTTTCACCACAACATCAAACACATCATAAGACTTGTTTTCAATGATTCTGTATAATTGCACATCAACACGGATGCTTGTGCATCAAAATAACACCACTTTCACTGCACAAAATCCACTCTGTAACATTTTTGAATTAGCGAAAATAAATCTGACTGATACCACGAAACGCGCCAAACACTCGATTTTTTTTTGTTAAATTCTTATATTTTAAGGAAGGCAAAAAGTCTAGCCCATACAGCCATGTCTTTAGTATAATATTTTATCTGTATTCACATGAATTAATGAATTTATGAAATGTAATGAAATGAATTTTACGTTAAAATAAGGGTGTCACATATTTTAACGCACCTAGGGAGTGCTTGGCGCGAATTGAATGGTAACAGAGTGAATGATGGAGAGTGATGACAACATCAAACACATCAGAAGACTTATTTTCAATGATTCTACATGCTTGTGCATCTAAATAACACCACTTTCACTTATCCGTAGTATTATTGTCCTCTATGCTTTCACTGCACAAAATCCACTCTGACCAATTTTAGAATTATCGAAAAACAATTTTGACTGACACTACAAAAAGCGTCAAACACTCTTCCATGATTTTTTAAATTCTCTCTTTACGAGAAAGCATGGGAATCTAGAAACAAGTCCATGTTTTGCATTGCTTATCTATGCTTCTTCATTTTTTATTTCTGAACGCAACCGCATTTTGGCTACCATTTGCTGTATTCTGTCAATCTTTTATTGTTATTGAATACAAGTGTTTTGTTTAAATACAATTAAATTAATAAAAGTTAAATGAACAAATTTAGTGTGATAGTGGTTAATGTAGCAAAATATTTTTAATTCAATTGATTGCAAGCCAAAAATGAATTTGAAACCACCCAAAGTGAAATGTTAGGTTTTTCTTTAAAATTACGCTGTTATTAATTGTTTGTGTTGATGTACTAATATAAAACAAATATTTTAATCTTCTACTTCTAATAAATTAATAATTAAATCACTGATAATACGAAAAATCTAGAGAAAAATATAAATAATTATTGCTTTTGACAGATGTCAATGTTTGTCAATTTCCCAAAGATTATTGGAATTTAGACCAAAATAATGTTTTTATTACTGTAAATATGTAATGAATATTCAAACATGATTGAGTATCCGTTTACTACTTTCCAGTATGATGCAGAGGGACCAATTTGATTTTACAACATCTCTTCCTAGTATTTTTATCTTTATGTTATAAAATGAACACAGTATGTCTTATTTGAGCACTTCAGAAAATGTTGGGTAAGATTCAGCAATCTATTACGCATAATATAATACTTATTATGTTTGTCATTTACTTAAAAATATAAACCAAATTTAAACATAAATGAATTAACTGCTTACTAACTCATTACCTGTGCATTAACACAATAATTCAATTTAGTTTCAGTGGAATCCCACAGAACATTGCAGATGCTAGCTGCGCAACTCAGTATAAGATGGCAGAGGGTGTGGCAGCAAACTGTGCGGGAAACTGTAGTAGCGAAGTAAACATGTTCATACAAGACAGTTCTGGTGATGAGCAGTCATACATAACACACCTGAATGATAACTTTTTTCATACCAAATTTAAAATTGATCCCAACGAATTATATACGTTCCATGACTCTGATGTCATTGCTAATGAAATCACAGTCAGTCATACAGAGGATGTTTTTATTTTTCCTGATAATGTTGATGTTAAAAGTAAACTATTGGATAGTCCAAATAAAGAAGTTGATGTGATAGAATCATTAAGAAATGGAGATATCAAAGAAGAAAAGGTAGAGACTGTTAATGGACATTATACACCGGTAACTAAGACTTCAAATCACATAAAACACAACATTAAAGATTCTTTAGAATTGAGAGAGCAGAAGGGTAGAAGTCATATTTCTAAAGAGCAAAATGCATCTGTTACATCAGATGGTAGATGTCCTAGTGTTCAAAGTCCAAAGGGCCGAAATGCTTTAGTATCCCCTGTTTCAAATAACAAAAACAGTATTAGTAGATCTAATTCAAACAACTCTCTAACCAGCACCTCTAAGAATACTGGACCAGAAACCTTTTTAGATGTTTTCAAGAGAGAACAGGGTCTTGTGGAAAATGCGTCTAATGTTATAAAAATTGAACCACAAACATCAGCAAAATCAAATTTTTCAACTCCAAAAAAAACAGGTAATAAAATGCAGGTAATAATATAATACAATATTAAAAATGCATTCAGCATTGCAATAGTGTAATCCATTTTGATCAGTCCTTTTACTATGAAAATGAATGAAATCAAGGATTTATTTGAATTACGGAGAACCATTTTAAACACTCTGTGCCTATTGTGTTGTATGATCACATATTATTTAGTTTTCAAAACTGCTAAATCCAAAGGTCACATACAAAAGCGAACTCTCAACAAAAAAGTAGTTGTAAAAAGTAGCTACTTTGAGGTTGTGCATTCATTTTGTTACTCATAAAAATTCTCGTATTTTATATTTGACACTGCTAAGTGTAAATAGAAATTTACTGAATATGTCTTAAGCTTTGTAAGAGATATAAATAATTGCTAGAATATGTTGTGCGGCACAACTTTATTGTCACAATTTTAAGTTTTAACAAAACAAGCAGACTTAAACATAAAAGAAGAAATACATGCCTCTGGTGTCGAATCGGGACTTATATTTTTTTTTATACTCTGTTAATATGTTGATCAACCCAGTTTTCCAGTGTAGTTTCTATCTCTGATTATGTTCCATAATTTTCTAGGTAAATCTTCATCGCAGTCAAAATCACGCCGTGGCAGAGGGCCAGCTGTTCATGAGGCATTACAACGGATACACACAAATCGGGCCTTACCAATACCAATAAGGTCATGGCATGCTCCTGGCGAAGAGGTATTTGAATGCGGACCTTTGGTAAACAGAAAATCAGCATTTAAACAGATTGATAGTAGCAGCAGCGATGATGACAACATACCAGAATTTGGTAAATAAAACTCATTTTATACAATATTTAGCATATGACTTTTTTGCTGAAATATTCTGTCAATAATATAACCAAAGAAGCAATCTATGTATTGCCAGCATTGGAGTTTCATTATTATCATACTCCATTTACATTACAATAATATTCGTTCTTCTTCTCTTATATAATATGGCATTAAGTCAACACAATTTTGGACAACTCTGCCAGACCAGTGTCATGACTGAGCATGTGTATAATAATATTCGTTATTAATAATATCGGACTATGTTATATTTTTATTAATACTGAATTTCTGAATAATTTACAGAATCAGCGTCTGGTCCAGTTTGTGTGGAGGAAACAGCTGCAGAATCCCGTGGTGCGAGATTGGCTCTCCGCCGAGCAGCACTCAGGCGGCATGTTGCTAGGGTAGACACTGAAATGCGATTTGCAGACAGTTACAAGGACACAAAATCACTTGCAACATTGATCAAGGTACCTATTTTAAAGCAATTATTAAAATACAACAATTATTTGGATTTTACAAGTAAGTAAATAAGTCTAAGCTACATTGAATGCTCTGTCATCATCTTACGGCTGTTCAAAATGTTGGCTTAGGTTTTAAAGCCTGCCTGATATGAACTCAAATATTGCTTAGTTTACGAAATTTTATGCAGAGCGTGCAATTTTGTTCGTCGAGATTTATATACATTCTCTTTTAATTTACTTCAGGGTAAAACTAATATCTAGTTATTAAATTGTT
The DNA here is from genome assembly GCA_963931975.1 of Cataclysta lemnata. Taxonomy (NCBI): domain Eukaryota; kingdom Metazoa; phylum Arthropoda; class Insecta; order Lepidoptera; family Crambidae; genus Cataclysta; species Cataclysta lemnata. Next base: position 7,254,062 of record OZ008355.1, on the reverse strand, counting down.
ATCCCAACAGAAACAAATAAACAGTAAAGGTAGTAATGGAAATCTACCTGTACAAACTGTCAATCATTTGCTGGCACTAAGAGGAATGCCAGCTCTTCTGTCATCAAATGAGAGGAGGCAACTCAGGTAACTTTATTTCTTAATTTAGGAACCCCATAGAAGAACTAGTTCATAAATAACTGTTGTAGTTGATAAAAAATAAATTAAAAATTGTCCTGGTTTTTTTTCGGCAGACCATATTTATAATTTAGATCTCAATCAAATTGATTAACTTTTTACTTATGACTATTTCTATTGAAAGGAATTAATTTGTATTGTCTTTTGGCAATAATTACTTGGCAACTGTAATGTATCAATCTGGCTGGAGCGACAACACTACAAATTTAAACACCCTCTTATTCTGAGACAGGCCGTAAATAATACGTTATGTCCAGAGGTCCCGGGTTTGATCCCCAAGGGGTACAAATTTGTACTCGGTTTGTTTGGTGGTAGGACGTCTTTCAAGTCCGCCTGGCTAACTACCACCGTCTTATCAAAATCTGTCGCTATAATAATAATGATAACAGCATTATTGTGTTCCGACAATGTGTGATAAGATAGCCAGTCCCTCTGTGGTTGAGGGTACCAGGTGAAGCTCTATTCCATCTTCGGCCCTTATCGTCACTTACCATCAGGTGAGATGAAGGGCAAGAGCTTCCCTGTCCAGCATTAAAAAAAACAAAAAACTCATGAAAGCTCTTTTACAGGGAAACTGGTTGGTCGGGAGGGGAGAGTGGCGCCCCGGACCGCGCGATAGGCGCCTGTTGTGCCGAGGAAAATTGCACCGAAACCCCGTTGCCGTGCGGTCGATATTGCCTCAAACACGTGACCCTCGCGCCGGAACAAAGGTTGTACGCGGCCTGTGCGGCAGTGTTCGCTGGAGGTGCCCGCTGCAAGCAGCCGCTGCTACCGCTTCAGGATCAAACGCCTCTGTGTCCGGAACACGCTTGGAAGAGGGTGAGAACCTAGTTTTCTCTCCTTTGCTGCAATACTAAAGCGGCAGTGCATTAAGGTACCGTTTTATGAACCTGGGAATGGACTTTTGATTCTGACCGTACCGATTTTATAGTTACTTTTTGTGGGTGTTGTAAGAGGCGTCTGTGGGACTTTCCTGGATCTGTGCAGCATATGTAATGTAGGGGATGTACCATGCGGTGGCGAGTATACCAACCATAACAGCGTTTCCTAGGACGATTGGTGTCATGTCACGCAGATGGATTTTGCCATTGAAACCTAGCCAAATCTTAAATTAGTATGATGTTTGGAAATTATTTCAAATGGCGGCCAATGAAGATAACGGGAATATGTTGGTTTTAATAAAATATATACCGAAGTATACAATTTAGGCAGTATATCTGTTTCGGGCAGCCTTCACATACTGTACTGACCCCGAGTTACGTGGGAGCCAGGGTGGGAAAACGAATCATTTGTAGGCTGGAGTTCACCAACACTTAAACAAACGATTATTATTTAACCGTCGGATTTTGACATTTTACCGTATGGAAGAACTGTCAAAAACTGGCGGTTATCTTTTAATCGCTTGTTTTACGTGTTGGTGAATTCGAGCCTTAATCGTATGGAAGAACAAGAACTGACAAAAACTGACGGTTAAATAATAATCGCCTGTTTAAGTCTTCGTGAATACGGGCCTAAATGTCACACTGCAGCATGTTGGTTATGGTGGATTTTAATATGAATGTTTCAATGTAGTCGAGGGTTTTTTGCTTTTGAACTACTAACAAATCCACGCAGTAAACTCATGGACTTTCTAACAGCATGCGGAGCAGCCCCAACTTGCTGTAACCAGTATGGCGTCGCAGAAGACGGACGTGCAAGCGAATTCGGTAACGATCATCTGTCATCATGTGCTTCTATATTTTTTTTTGGTTAAATTCTTTTGCATTTTCTTTTTCAATGATTGCTGCTGATTAGATTCTGTTTGTATTTGGTTCTGGATTGCGTATTCGTTGAGTTCTGTAGCAGATTTGCTTGTTTGCCTGACAACGTAAATGGATGTTAGCTCCGTCGCTTTTAAAAGGCCCATTAAAAAAACGTATTACCTACGTCTACTCATACTATGCGGTTTACAGTATAAGTTTGAAATGGAGTGTTATATTAATCACTTGTGCCAATGTTCTATGGCACGAAGCCCGTTAGGTTATATATGAGTGTTGTAATGCATGTATGTATGTACCTACATTGTCTTAGTGTGCGTTACCTCGGACCGCTGGGTCTCAACGGCAACACATGCAAGCGCGCTAATCGCTACACGTCATTACTACAATAATTTATTTATTGCGGCCATTAAAAAAAAATGGATGGCAAAGGCGTTTAGTGTTAGTAATCCTACAATTCTGTTTTTGGGCCATTTAGTTTTATTTTTGAAATATCTCTTAATTTTGCAAGGAATAAATTCTGAAAAAAATATACAGTGTTCAAGTCTACATGACCAAAGCGCCAAACGGTTTCGTGATTATCGTAACTTCTTTTTTTGGAGTGTTGCCATCAATTGTTCGGTTTCCAGGACAACTATGACAAGTTGACCCGCGACTGCCGACCGAAGCCCAAGCCCGTGAGGAAGCGCATATGGGCGGCACCGGTTAGGCCTCCGCGGCGGGCCAAGAGGCGGAGGCGGCCTCCTGTGCGACCGCGCCCCCCGCTACCCACCTCTACCTCCACTGCGGAAGCGAATCCCCCCCAAACGCCCCTCACGCCCACCGCTGAGCAATCGCTCTCAGGTAACTATTACGAGACGATAACTCTTAGGGCCTGTTTCACAATCGACAAGTAAGTTCTGAGAAGCTAATAATAATAATAAATATTTTTACACTCACACCTATCATCTAGCCCAAAGTAAGTAGCATAAGCACTTGTGTTATGGATACTAGATGACGGACATATTTTTAATATAATTATGTATATAAATGTTGAAAATATACTACATAAACATATACACAACCATGACTCGGAAACAAACATTTGTGGTCATCACAAAGTTTGCCCCTACCAGGATTCGAACCTGGGACCTCTTGGCCAATACCCAGCAATCTGAGCTTTCGACCAAGGTAGCTTACTTGGTACATCATATGACAGTTGTAGTCTGAAATATATGTCAATTGAACTGTCAATAAGTAAGCTACTCAGAACTTACTTGTCGATTGTGAAACAGGCCCTTAGCATTCCATAGATTACCGTGCGGGCGCCGAGTCCATAGTGTGGCAGAGAGGGAATTCAATGACTTGTGACCCAAGTGTAAGGTTTAAGGAGCCCTTGAAAACTACTCAACACTCACCTTCCACCCCAACCTCTCTCTCTGCCCAGCCATATTTGATAAGATTCCGTGAGAGCCTTAGACACACGTTCCAGTGTAGAACTTACGAAATAATGAATATAGGGATTTAAATAAATACATAATCACGCCTATATCCCCGAAGGGGTAAGCAGAGGTGAACCAGCACCCACGTTTCGCCAACTATATCAAGTCCCATGTAATAGGTGGCGAGCCTATTGCCATGTATCGGGCACAAAAGTCGCAGTATATTGCGAGGTGGTATAAGAGGAACGCCGCTGCCCATTCCTCATCACTGATTTATACGTACCTTAGTCGCCTTGTACGACATCCACAGGAGAGATTTCGGGAGGTGACAATTGTATTCTACTCTGCCGTCACCATACGGCCAATACAGGGATTTAGCTGGTTTATACCCCTCGCTCCCACCTCAACAGCATACAAAATAATATTTTGATCTGCGTTCCGTAAACTAAGCAATGTTCGCTAAGGCTTTTAATTGGATGGGTGACCAAAAATATTATGTCTCGAGTTCCTCCGTGCTTCGGAACGCACGTTAAGCGGTTGGTCCCGGATGCATCCGCATTTTGATCGCACGGTTGGTTATATTCTTCCATACACACAGGTCGTGCCCCAGTAGTGGGGAGATTAAAAGAATAATTATGCTGAGACGCCATGTTCGCTTATTAACAAAATAGTTTATGACATCTTTCAGTAACTCATAATTTAATATAAAGGGAGGAACAAAACTTGCGGAGGTTCTTGTCCGTTCTTTCCAGAACAAGGCCTCCTGGTAGTTTGCGAACGGATGGCATAGCATATGCGTTGAATATTGGAAACCTTTCGACTTTTCCAATTCACATTAATTCCACACACGTTTCCAATGTTCAACTCATTTATTTGACTTGATTCATGAGTGTATTTAATGATACCTTGTATGAATAAACCATATATTTATTTTATTGTAAAATTAATATATTAATTCCGTTTTTAGAAATCAACGTGTGTTCAAACTCTTCCGCCTACGATAGTTCCGAGGACGCCGCAATGGGTACGCTGAGTGAAAACGAATATATCGTTGTGGCCAGCGACTCGCATGAGCTCGGTGAGTTGAGGTTCAAATTTATCCTGTGACATTTAGTTGTATGATAACGGCAGAGCAGAATACAATTGTCACCACCCCCGTGTGGCCGTGTGGTGACGGCAGAGCAAAATACAATTGTCACCACCCCCATCTCTCCCGTGGGTGTCTAAGGGCGACTAAGGGTAACGACAGCATTGAGTAATGGGCTGCAGCATTCCTCTCATACCACCTAGCAACATACAGCGATTTATGTGTAATTAGGTAGCCTATTGCCGATATATGGCAATAGGCTACCTAATTACATGGGACCTAAGTTATTTGCCGAAAACTGGGTATTATTTCACCTCTGCCTACCCCTTCGGGGATATAAGCGTGATTTTATGTATGTATGTACATTTAGTTGTTTGAGAAACAAGAGTGTCTTTACAACCACCACGTATTCTCTCATTATAGGTTCATCAATATGAGTATTGATGAACCTATAATGAGAGAATGACCGAAGAAGCAATGGATAGTGTGTGTGATAGATGGATGTGAGGAAGAAGGAAATTGATGCTGAGCTCACGTTTGATAGAAGAGAATAGAAGAGAAAGATATGTTGTGTTGAGCCCAATAGAGATTAGGGATACCCCCCATAGAGTGAAGGGCGGGTAGAAGAAGATAAGCCGTTAAAAGTTGACATATGTATTCTATGCGTTCGAATAGATTTACCTCTTATCCCCCTTATCTCTAAGCCCCCTTATCCTTCTTGGATAAGGGGGCTTATCTTCTTCAACCCACCAATAAATGGCAATAGGCTCACCACCTATTACATGGGACCTAACATAATTGGCGAAACGTGGGTGCTAGTTTACCTCTGCCTACCCCTAGGGGGATATAGGCGTGATTTATGTATGTATGTACTTTAAGAACAGTTCAAGAATATGATGAACGTTAGGGTCGATTCTGACAATAGTTCTCTAAACCTAAGATTAATTTGAAAATAGCGTTTCTCTTTAATTCTCAATACAGATTGAAGAGGAGAGACTGATACTAAATTTAGTTTTAAGTTTAGAGAATTATGTCAGAATTGACCCTATTCTCGCCCAATCAAGGCATGGGGCGTTTTATTTCAAATTCTTTTACTTATTACAGAAGAAGTCGAGGTCGAACAGGTACCACACGACGACATTCTCGATCCATCGGTGCTCAGCCAGATGCCGGACGAAGCGTTCACCGAGTTTTTCAACCAGGGTAAGTAGTACTTCATACATTAGGATCTTCATTGGAAGAAACTGATGTCAAAAATCTCGCAATCGATTTTCAATCTTAATGTCTTAGTCGTAAAGTACAATTCGATGGAGATAATTTGACGTGTTGTGGTAACCTGAAGTGCTGTTTATTGTACCTTGCCACCGAGGTTACTCAATTTTGATTGGTGGATTTTATTGGTGTGGCTTTCACATAATATCTCGAATACAGAAAGCTCTAAGACGTAAGTATGGTCGGTATTATTTGGCTACTTACTAAATACAAGTAATGTTATTTGAATGTTGCATGTTTGATATATTCAAACCCTTCCGAGTATTAGGGAGATAACAGCTAAATATTAACAACACTAGTTAATATTTTATGATGTCGAATAATATCAATCTCATAAATGGTTTTAAATTAAATATCAAAATTCCTTATCTTATCTAATTGTGTTATAATTGGTACATCACTATCCCGAATTTCCCAACCCTACGCACGCACTGCCGCGTACTGTAAACGTGCGTTTCGGAGCATAGAGAAAGTAGTACTGTGAGCGCATCTACAATTACTTATACACGGAGTTGATTAGCTAAGTACTATTTAACTCTTTTGTGGGTACAATGGACACTGTCCAAGTAACTTTTTATTATGTGTCGTGCCTTCCGCGATTAGTGGATGTTGAGCTGCCTCAGGAGAATCAAGAGCGCCAGAACACACCCCAGAAAGGTTAGTGCGTGCTTCATCCCACTATCCACACGATAGGTGTATGTACCACTAACGTTGTCCACTCAATTCACACTCCACAAAGCATCAGCCATACAAGGTTTATTTTGTAAGGTAGTGTTGACACAGATACCTACCATTCGATCAAAGTGTCTCGTGGTTATTATGATTGGTTTAATATTTTTATGTATAAATATTACAGAACTTATTGTAAAGAAAATGGATCCTGTATCGCTACATAATTTTTCGAAATTATAATTGTAAATTGTGAACTATGATATATTTTTTAAACGGTTATCGCGATTGATTCCTCGCTACTTAATGTAAATTTATGATCGCAAGTAAGGCAGTTGAAAAAAAAGTTTTTTGCCCGGGTGTCGCCTTGCCGATCTTTTAATATGGTCACCCCCCTTCTCAGGAGAGGGGAGAGAGCACGATGTTGATCCGACCAAGTCCAACAATCTTTCTCTTGGCAATTTCACAAAATTGTAAATAAAATATTATTTAAAATTACAGTACATATTTCTTTTCATTGTATTTCTTTAGAAAAGTAAAAAAACATGGCATCACCTTTTATGCAATTAATTGTATACATATTAGTATTATTTAACGTGAAACTTTTGGATTTCCAGCAGTATTCAGCTTACTCCGATCTCTTCTTCAATTTTCTAGCTGAAGGTGCCAATACATTTTCGGAGAGTTCCGAGTTGACCGCTGCCCTCGAAGCGGTATTGGACGAACGCGGGCTAGAGGAGCGAGTGTTGGAAGAGCGAGTCGACGAAAGCATTGACGACTCCGTCTTCGTACACTCGCCGCACGCGGAACTTCATACCAAGGTGGGTTCTTTAGAAATTTGTGACAGTGGAACGCACAGTAAGGTCTAACAAGTATTCGCTATTTGTAACCGACGTCAAAGTTTAGTTGAGAATAATTACTTTACTTCTGACGGCCGCCTAGGTCGAATGCTCAGATTGCTGGGGTATTGGCCAATAGATCACGGGTTCAAATTCTGGTAGGGGCAAACTTTGTGATGACCACAAGTGTTTGTTTCCGAGTCATGTTTATGTTTATGTAGTATATTTTCAACATTTATATACATAATTATATTAAAAATATGTCCGTCATCTAGTATCCATAACACAAGTGCCTAGGCTACTTACTTTGGGCTTGATGATAGGTGCGAGTGTAAATAAATGTAAATTTATTACGGGCTTCAAATTAAAACCAATTAAAAGATTGGGAAGCGCTATTTGGTGTGACGGTGCGCATGACAGCTGTCAATTCTTACTTATTTTTGGTCTATCCCTTTCACGCATCTTATTTTTATTATTACCTCACGAATTATAGATACCATCTTCAAAATTAACTTGGCCATAATGTTTTTTTTTTTATTTATTAATCTATGTATTTAGAGCAATTTGCCAGATTATAGAAGGTAAATTTTTATTCAATTTACCCCACCTTCCCCTATAATATTAGAAGAACAGTTGTGATTTATTTAAACGTGTCTATTCCAGATTCAAGTTCCCGCATCGGTGCCCGTGGAGATGTCGACTAGCGGCCCCTCATAACATAGTAACGTTACATCGTATGTTAAGCTTAAGTAAACTTTGTGTACTGTAACCATTAGGATCAAATTCAATATTCATAGTCGCAAGAGTAGGAAATATTTTTCTTCATGCTTTAAGTTTGGAATGGTGTGAACGTGTATGCATGGCGGTATGAAAGGTTGTGTGGATGATAGATATGTAGTTACCACTTTATAAGGCACTTGTTCGATTTGTCAACGAAGTTCTAGGCTACTGTAATAATTAATGCAACTTAGGTTCGATTGATAGAGTGAGACGATACTGGACGCAGAGTATTGTTATCTTACTCTAAACATTGGAACTGAATCGCGTTCAACGTGCATTTAAAGGACTCTGAACTCTATTGCGGACACACAAGATTGAAAATCAATGTACAATGTCAGTGTGCCTTATAAAGGTTAACGTGAGAGTGATATGTCATTGTGACATTTGGGTGTTTTTAAGTTACATAATGTTACTCGTGTGTTGATTTTCTCGCGGTTGCTTAAGGAACGGTATAGAATTTTGGGATTATTCGTCAGATTTGTATATGTTGTCTTTGTGATTGAATTAGTGAAAATAAGTGGCGTATACAATTTTGATGACTTAATGGGGATATTAAGGTTGTAGTCGACCATACACTAAAGTAATAGAAACGTGACAGTAGTCTTATGAGTATTGATTAGATCTCAAAAATTGACGTAATTGTGAATTGTTTTTTTATTAGGAATGCTTTAGTCTATGGTCGATGTGGCTTCGTCGTTGTTAGGCAAGTGGTACAAACTAACTTATCTGTGTGACTTTTACTGATACTTGAGTAATTTTAATTTATGCTATAGCATGATTCCATTTACAATCATATTATGTCAACAATAAAAACTTTCCGAGGTGACAAAAGGCTAGTGCTGTTCATTACATTTTCTATAAAAAAAAAACTCATTTGCTATCATGAATCTGTTGATCGTAAAATTCCGACTGAAGTGATTACACTATTGCAGAATACTGTAATTTATTTATAATCAAAAAATCATAAACAAAATAATGATTAAATAAAATATTATACATTATTTGAAAGGATACGTTAGTCTATGTACCTTATAGGGCCTTCCTCGTCGTCGTCATAGTGTAGAAAATTGTTATTGTGTAGGTAGACCGTGTCGTGACGTTCGATTGTTCGGCTAAGCGTATAAATGTGGCTTGTAATGCGTTGCCCAATTCATGCTACAGGAGGATATATTTTATTAGTTACTTGTAATAATTAAAAACCTTTGTTTCTAAAGTTTAATTTTTTCAACATGTCACAAATTCTTTGTCACATTAATAAGTGATCTCATGAGTATTTTGTCTTTTTGTTTGTTATTAACTGACAGCAGCCTATTTAATATCAGGAAACAATAAATCTGTTGAAAATATTCTATTGTTGACACAGTCGATGTAGTGACCGACTTAGATTCCTTTGCCTTTCTATTACTAAGGAAAAAAAGGGCCATAGACAGCATTAAGTGTCTTCCTATTTTCTTGCTATTATAACCAAGTACAGTGCGTCCACAGTTATTTTATCTCTGACACTTGTCATTATCCTGCTCTAACATATGGGCATGTCATATTAGTATCCTTCTCTCAAATGGAAACGTCAGAGGAAAAATAACTGTGGACACACTGTAGTGGAGTCATGGTTAATGTTTCAATATCGGCTGATGGTCTTAGATTTGGAATTTTTATTATAAATTCTGCGGTGAAATTCCCTCCAAACAAAACGTACCTTAATAAAATGACCTGATGTACGTTTCTTTCTGTAAAACTATTTATAAAAAAAATCACTCCTCCTGTAGCATAATGGGTATAGGAGTCCTGAGAGTGTTTGCATTTTCACACACGATACTTTTTGTTATACTGAGAAAACAGTTGTTAAGTGTAATAGGTATGTCTGTATACAAGGTAGTTACTATTTTATATTTTTGTAAAACGTGTCAAATATAATTGTAATGCATTTTAAAGTGACCGATGTACATATGAACAAGAATATTTTGTTATATAACGCATTGATCTCTGTAAACGCTTTGAGTTCGTTTAGCAGTCTCGAGTTTACCATAGTTTTGCGTCGAACTGAGGCAATATTAGTGGTTAAAAGTTCGTAGTTCGTTATTTCAATCGGCAATGGACTTAGCTTTAAGCATAATATTATCTAGAATAGTCTAGAAAAATTGTAAACTCACGTGAAATTAGCCAATCGGCAAACCCCAGACTAAACGTCCATTGTAATCAGATACAAATAAATCGTTTTTGAAAAATTGTCCAAACTTTTATTCTTTTATTTTTTGCCTCTCTACGAACATTTCTTAGATCCAAAAGCTAAACGCAGTTTATAAGTATTTGATAGTTTTTTAGAATACGGGCCTTTGCACAAATATACATATATTAATGCTATTACATATTTAGTAAACGGATATTGTATCCGTCATGTTTGATTTTGTTACCGTCTTATCCTTCTTTAAAAAAAAAAAAAAAATTACATAGGCACCTTTAGTCTACAGCAGTCTGAAATTTATATTCGGAAACTAGGTCACATGTCTTCCAATAATTTATCGCAGGGAAAAAAGATTTTTGATTACATTTTAATTTTCACATTTTTAATATTTTAAAGTTATTGGAAGTCTTTAGTCTGCGTGGGTCCTAATAGGAAAAGGACGTACATATTCGAGCATTTGAGCGAGGAAACGTCAATATTGTAGCTCGGGACTGCCAACATGAATTCATTTCGAAGTACTGCATATTGTCGATAGTGTAATAAATTGAGCAATAACTAGCTGTATATTTATTGTGTATATTTTATTATTGTATATTTGCAAAATGTATCGTGTGCTTACGGCCCACTTTTAGATCTGAGGGCATCTGGCTACGTTTGGTGAGAGAGAGAGAGAGAGAGAGAGAAAGAGAGAGCGAGATTATATAATGAAATATTTCATTATGTCAATGAATAAGGCACGTTTTTGAATATCGCCAATCACATCGAGCAATTACAAGACGTAGCTTCAGATTGGCTCATTTCTAAAAGTGGGATATTATGTTAGATGACTTCTGGCACGATATAGGTATTAAAACTATTTAACACGTTTTGCTAATTGAATCATCTCATTAAATGGATGGTACGCGATACAAAACACACGATAGCATTCTAATTCATTAAAGTTTTCTCAATTGTGCGATAGGTTTAATTAAATTGGACCGTTTTATTAATATCGACAAACAAAAGTGACTTAACCAAAGATTAAGAGTTGATTTTTCATTAATTTTCTATTCATAACCTTCGACCAGTCAGGCGATTTGTAGTACCAATTGCTCTAAAATTTGGTTTTATGTCTAGATATAGTGGTTTAGTATTTACATTTGATTATCTATTCGTGCCAGTAGTGTGATCCAACGTCTCATATTTTATAAGTATTATACATATTTAAACACAACATGCTATCAATGTTGTACAAAACAAACTGTCTGTGTAGATGTTCAGATAGCGTACTCGTGACGATAGGCTCTCTGTACTATAATAAGTTGAGGGAAATGCAATGAATTTGTTTTGCAATACGCACTTTTATGGTTTCATTTTTGTTCCTGTAGAATTTGTATCAGTTCTATATCTTTCAAGTCTGTCGTGGGGCTTGAAGAACTACTGTGGACTGATACTACCTTCCTATTCGCTAGCTGGACTGTGTAGTGCCAGTCGAGTCGCTAAGTTGACATGTGACTGATGTGACTGAATGTGACATCTTATCCGTAAAAGTTGTTTTATTTCAAATGTGTAGTGCTCGTGCAAATATAAGAAAACATTATGATATGTGACTGTTGGTCCGCTTATGTAATTGACTAGTGTCAGTCGAAACATTCAGCTTACTGACAAGCGTTAGCTGCTTCGCAACTTAACCGACTAGTGTCAGTCACTAAACCCCGAATACAGAAACGCAACCCAAATTTTGAACACTGCTTATAAAGATAAGTGGACAATATCTGTCAGAATTTGTGTGGAGAAACGTCAATTTTGACATCGCTTAAATTTTAAGCAGGACTTAAACTTTGAGTAGCGTTTCTTTATTAGGAGTAAGCTAGCTGACAAGTGCAGCAGATCCGCTAACTTAACTGACAAGCGTCTTGCGAGTCGTTCACTCTATTGAAAATTATCAGTTCCGTCCCTCTCACTCATTGAGAATAATAACAAAGTGTGATAGTGACGGGTAGACCAAAGCGACTGAAATCGGCTTACATAATACGGGGTCCGGGCTGTAGTCCAATCAGACTTTGGACAATACTATGATACATAATACACTCCGAGCAGCTTTGTAGTAGTGTGTAGGATTCAAATTCGTTTCTTTCCCACCTTTATATATAGAGATCCTACGTGAAAGCTCATGGCATAAGCCATAAGAAGCTTTATGTCGCCGCAATTGTTGCGATACTTGCCCGCTCCTCGCTTTTGCCGCAAACGAGTTGCTGTACGTGTTCGATTACTGTAATTTTATTTGTTGACATAAAGATTTTCATAGTGACAGAATTCCATCTATATTTATTATTGTATTTTAGGCTTAAATTCCATACATAAATTATTGTTTGCGTCATCGTCAATGTAATAGCAAAAGTAATAGTTTATTTATGGAGTTTATTAATCAGTTTTACTTTTAACGAACAATCTAGCGTAGAGTTTATTTACCGGAATGTGGAAATGAAGTATAAGACTTCGACAATTGGCGCCAATACGGTATTGACAGTTATTTCTCTCGACGAATCATTTGTCTACGTTCATTTTATTATATCTTACTTAAAATATATACATTAATAGCTTATAACAGTGTGCTTACGAGATTTATTGAAAAAACACCCACTTCGTGAGACAGACATAGTGTCTATGGGGAACAATTTGAACGAAATTTCTTGGTTTTTTTATATTGAAAAATCATGAAATTCCTTTAGAAATTGAAACTAGCTTACATAAATTGTATGTAGTTTATTATCATTATGATTAATTAGTAGCGAATATGGACTATCATTGCCTGTCCATTTTCGCTTTTAATTAACCACGAAAAACAGGTAGACACGACAGATAGGTACGTCCTTTAAGTACATAAATGACACATGAACGCATTACAAGCGTTTCATTGCAAAAGTCAGTTTTAACGTAATAGATAGATAAATTAGATTTCACAGTCTATCTTGAGTTTTGTCGCGTTTGTATTTAATAAGCGTATTAATTATTTCGAACTATGTATAATAATCCGATCGCAATCTTCACTATGACACCACTTATTGGTCACTCATACACAGTTTATTTAATGATATTGTTTTTGTCTGCAATACTATTTCCGTGTCGTGTGTTACATATGTACTACCTTTTCCGGTAAGTAAGACTCAAGCGCATACGCAGTGTAAACCTGTAGCATACGATTATATAATAATAAATTCTTCGTAGATATACCAACAAACAAAAATGTAAAATAGATATAAAATATCTGCGAATTAAAAATATTTTTGTAAAATGTTATGTTCCTAAAGCAAATTTTTATGTGATTTTTTTATGGCTGAATGTGTTTTGATTATATTGTCTAACTTCGATTTAATTGGTTTTAGTATTGAGCTTATTATGAAACCGGGAAAGCGCTTTGTGAAACGTCGCTATTTTCGAGTCACTAATTAAAATTTGTTTAAACTAAGTAGTTTACCCTCCACCAAAAGTTGTAAATATAATTTTAGTTTTACTCTTTATTTATAAGTTGGTACAGTAAAGAGCATAAATATGTAAACACCACAGTACTAAAATATAGCTAATTAACTTTTTTTTTAAGCAACGCGGTTTTAAATGCCGTGACTGTACGTGTAATAATTAGTTTATACAGATTTATCATATTCCATTTACTATAGACGTAACATCTTTAAACTTACAAGCAGAAATGGAAACAAGTACAATGTAATTTATGTTATCCCTTGGTTAAAAACAATCGCTAAATGTAGACACATTTTTGTGGTCTTTTTTTAGGTCATTGTGCTGGTGTAAGCGCGTAGATAGTTCTTGGTGTCAAATGGTCCATTGCGAAGCTTATTTTCGCTTTTAATTTTATTAAAGTTGAGGCGATTTTTTTACTTTTTAAACAGTCGAGCTAGTGCATTCAGTAAAGAGCACGCCTGCTAACTTAAATGTGGTTTATTCCCCACTCATCCGTATGAGTTTTAATAATTATTAAAATGCCTACGACATTTACCCTATTCATCCAAACACAAAAAATGCTCCTCACTCATGCGCATTTTAAAGTCGGAATATATAAAGTTACATAATCGTAAGTTTATAAAAATGTCCGATGAGATGCACTTTTTATAAGGCAGCGTTAAAATAGTTGCCACCATAATTTCAACCTTAGTAATAGGGATTAAATTAAAAAATGCATGCATTGTCTTACAAAGGGATAACATCTCTCCATTATTAGTATGGTCAGCAACGTAAGTGGTTTCATATTCGCCTGTATATACCACCTACAAGTTAATGTGTTTGTACTTTATTGTAAATCGAATACAAGATAACTTGTTATAAAACAAAAATTGTATGTAGGTATGTATTTTTACGTGCTAGTTATTATTTATTATAATTTGTACTTTTGTAGATCAATTCGAATTGACTGCGTTTAGGGAGATTAACATTACTGTAAGTGATCGCACCTGTAATTTAAGGGTTTTATCGTAAGTATTGATCGGGGGAGCTTTAAGTTCGTAATTTCATTGGTCGTGTATCTACCTATGTGGCATTAATTTTGTTCAGGCACCACGTCATATTTATTTACAGTTTAGGAACACAAATGTTTGTGAATTCAATTATTATATCGGTACGAATATAGTGAATACTGTCCACTCTTTACGTTGCGAATAACGCTAATTATCGAATGATGATATAAAATGAAATACTTGGCATGTTCCGATTTACTGATCACATTTTATGTTCCTAAATATTTTCGGAATCTTCACTGTCTCTAAATATATGCTGCAGATTGTACTGTAGCAGAACAAGGGAGGGGACAGATAATTTATTATGTCGCTGTTACAGCATTTACTTCCAATTAACTTGTCTGCCAATACCAATCCAATAAATAAGGAGTTATTTTCTATCTAATTGGTACGTGTAAGACTCCCTTGTTGGGCTGCTTTTAATTTGTTCTCTGTACAAGTAATATTTTGCTTTGGAAAGATTTGGAATGAAATTCAGTGTTCCTACCCACATTGACAGTTCAAGCCAACCAGAAAAGAGTTTCCTCTCCTTTCAATAGCTAGCCTGTAGGCCGTGGACAAACTTTCTCTCCACCACTTGACAGTGCTTTGTCTTTAGTGAGTTAGAGCGAGAGGAAAATAATTTCTTTTCCCCCGGGGAGATTTTATCGACGTCCCGTGCTACGGGGGCTGAAAGGAGCTCCCTCTCCATTCAGACTGGCTTTGTGGTTAATTAACCATATACCTACCCGAAAGACATTCTAGATAATTGTTTGGCTCGTTTGTACAAAGAGAAATTTTATTTAGCACGGTTTCTCTTCTCTGGACTATATTCTCCTCCACAACTGCGGACCAGCACGGGGACGTGGACAAGTCTTTCTCCACCACTTGACAGTGTTTTGTCGCGGGATTTAGTGGGAGTTAGAGCGAGAGGAAAAGATATTGTTCCCCCCGATGGAGATGTGGCCACGTCCCGTGCTGCGGGGGCAGATAGACCGTGTCGATAGGCATTTTGAGGTGCATTTTATCTGTGGCGGAGCATGTACGGACTAGGTACGACAGTGCCGTTTTCGGCGCTCAACGAATAGGCCAATCGCAATGCGTGAAGTCTTTTATTATACTAATTGCCGTGTCTCCTGATGATTTCCATTGCTTTTCGGTTAATTTATGAGCCCTACAACGCCTCAGAAACGCAGCTTATAGGATGAAAGAATTGAGAGATGCGTTTCTCTGAGGCGTGTCTTGGACGCGTGACAGTCTATTTGGAATGTGTGTAAATGTAGACGATTAGGACAAGGTTGTAATATAGTAGGTAATTGGTGTTTTAGCGGTTCGCGACATGTGGTAGGTAGATGTGAAACGTTTGTATGTGCGTCAACGGCAAAATGTACATTTGTTAATTTCGCGATGTCATTGTATAGAATATAGCTTTTAAGTATTTCGGAAATTTGTTTTCTCTCCATGGACCTAGTATAAAAACAAAGACTGAACACTAGAACCGAAAATACGAGCCTGAGATGTATAGAAGGTGGAGTGGTTCGTCCTCTTCTAATAACAATTGTCATGTCAATTTTGTCATGTTCGGGGGGCAATTGCGAAAAGGGGACAGAGAACTCCACTCTGGCTACCTTACTCGGCTCGTTTTTCCTCTGATATAATTTGTTTTCCAAAGTAAACCTTATGCCGTAAGCATATGTTTTGTTTTACTATAACACTATTTTGACAGTGCTCAGTCCAGATTTATCAATATTATGTCCATGTTTTTGTCAGTCGGGATTTAAACGAATGAACCCTTTGCTCGTTGACAAGTGGTTTAAAAATAAAAATTGCTACCTCTTTGAATGCCTGAAACTGTTCACGATTAATTGTCCAATGGGTGTAATGATGATGTAAAAAAACTGAAACAATAAACAAGAAGAAATTTTGATTCTAGCATTTTCTTTTAATTCCATTCCCGCAACGTTATTTATTGATATTAATAGCTAGGAGCCGATAGTTAGACCTTACTCTTGAGGTATTTTTAGTAAGTACTTATAAGATAGATTACTTTTATACAGCCCCTATCCACTAATATTCACTATTAGGCTAGAATTTACCTTTATTTAATTAAATTATTAATTAAATAAAGAATGATACTAAAAATACATAAACTTTTCAATTTGAATATTATTTATATACTTTTTCTTACTTCTTTATTAAATAGGTACTTAACACAATCACGCCTTTCGTCTAATAAAACTACATTTTGCCAACTGTTTTATTAAGACCCATGTAATAGGGGGTCGAGGCTTAGCATATTGTTATAACGAGCACCTAAATCGCGTAGGTATACTGCATACATAAATCATTCCTTTGACCTTTCTCCCCTAGGGCTGCTTGTAGACGTCTAGATTATATTTTTCACCGGACAACGGACCGTCAAGATCGTCAGGTGGTGCATCCGGAGTAAATTGTTCGCCGAACCGAGGTCCGGTGCATGTATGCACACACATTCATTATAAGCCATACACCACCATGAATCCGGTAAAAACACAGTCCGATTTCCGGTGAAAAAAAACCGACGGCGACCAAAGACGTCTACAAGCGGCTTAAGGGGTAAACAGAGGCAGGTACACCCATTTCGCCAGCCCATTTCAGGGGGCCTACCGCCTAACTCGATTGCTAAAGCAAAAGCTATAGTTTATGACGTCATGCTGTCATTTCGCACCAAATGTACCTAACCTTGGCGATAGCTTTGAACGAATGATTTTGTATGAATTTGGCACAAAATCCGTGCTGCCTAAACATTCAGGATGGCTGCTGTAGCCGTAAGGAGTGCATTGAAATATAGCTATCGTCAGCAATCGAGTTAGGCTGAAGGCCCCCAGGTCCTACGTAATAGGGAGTGAGCCTGTCGCTGTTCATCGTGAACTCTTATAGTAGATAGTAAACTTCCTAGAGGGTGCACAAGAACGCAGGAACAGAACTGCTGCCCATTTCTCTTTACATTACAATTCTTAAATAAGAAGGATACTGCAAGGTGGTATTCTTCTTATTATTCTTATTCAGCAGGAACGCTGCTACCCATTCCTTGTGTTAACCTTCAGTCGTCTTGTAAATAGACCCGCGGGAAAGGTTTGGGATGGTTGGTGACCATTGTATTCTGTTCGGCCGCCACCTCATGGCAATTTCTTTTAGAAATACCTATTAATACTAATCAGACTTTATGTTTAAAGCTGGTTATTGCTCTCAAATATTGCTTACGCCAAATATGAACATGGTACTAAAAACGTATTACATACATACATACATAAATCACGCCCATATCCCCGAAGGGGTAGGCAGAGGTGAACTAGCACCCACGTTTCGCCAACTATGTTAGGTCCCATGTAATAGGTGGCGAGCCTATTGCCATATATCGGGCACCAAAGTCGCAGTATATTGCTATTGCTAGGTGGTATTAGAGGAATGCTGCTGCCCATTCCTTGTCACTGATTTATCCTTATTCGCCTTGTACGACACCCACGGGAGAGATTTGCGGTGGTGACAATTGTATTCTACTCTGCCGTCACCACACGGCTTTAAAAACGTAATTTCATTTAAATCCTACGAATACTGATGGCGACCTACAGGTATTTAGATCTGCATTTTTGCGACATAGGACACGAGTTGGCACGCCTCGACGTTCGATAACACCTGTAAGTACATTCGCAATGCACAATCTTATTTCTGTCCCAAGGCAGGTATGTAAATTGCTTTGAAAGTAAGTTCACAGAACATGAAAGCACGTGTCGGATTATTTAACCCGTGATTCAGGCAGACAGGGTATTACAATGAATCGTATCATTAGGAGTTGCCACTCTCCGCAATAATTTAGTTTCTCAGTAGAATTTTATGGAAGTAGTGAGATTAACGCGACGACTTGCTTTTATGCTGGCCTGCGAGCGAAAGCATATGTTGAGTGTGCCAACCCTGACTCACCCCAGGGCTATTGTAAACGTCTACTTAGGGAGATACCAATTAGCACTTTGGGTGGAGGGTAACCCGGTTAAATGGAGGGGATTGGTGTCAGGCGGTGGTCGGCTGTAAAATCTAAGCGAAAACAGTACGGTATATGGATAGGAATATTGTCAGCCCAATCACTCTTTCCGTTTATCGGTCTCTCAACATGGTCCGTTTTGTCTCTTTTCTATACATTCTTTCATCACGGGCACCTTTCCGGTGTGATGGATGATATGAATCAAAAGGGAGACATACTGCGCCGACCCTGGATTGACTGGGAACAGGGCAAAGAGAAGATTTATGATGCCGACCTTGAAAATCTGACTTAGGTAGGTACCTAATTATAGGAACCTACCTAATTATATATACTCTATAAAGGATAAGGATTGACTGGTAAATAAAACAAAATTTTGTATTAATGTTTTTACTATTTCTATTTTTTCAAACGTGGACCTTCAATTTGTCGCATGTCGTCACTGGAAATAGCTGTGGGATGTTTTCATAATTATCTCCAGTGGTGACAATCAGTACATGTATACAACTGGGAAAGTATATTTTCAGTCATTATAAAAACTACTGTCTCCCCCTGACCAGGAAGTGGAATTTTCCGTACGTGTAGCTGGCGGAAAAGTCCACTTTATGATCAGGTGTGACATAAAAACTATTAAATCCATTATTAATGCTTAAAGGTCTGTTACATAGACGGTTACATATGTATGTTACGCTACATTGCTCATAATAACTAGATACTTACAATAAAACTCCAAGCAGAAATTAAGAAAATTAGAAATGGCCGAATGGTTAGGTGCTCATAAGCAAGAGTTTCCAAGAGAGTGAGCCTTTTGTCATTTTAGTGGGGTATTTGGCTTTCTTTTATTTTATGTATGCCTGAATATAATATAAAAAAAAGTGTTACAGTTTGTGCCATGAACCGGAGTGGTGATCAGATGTCAAATTAGTAATAGTTATGATGAGAGCAAGCGACGTGCACAAAGTATCTATTGCGAAAATATACATCCAACGATGGTTGAAACTTCAGCGCCAGAGGTAAGTCTTCTCAATAGACCACCTTTACTATAGCATGCTTCGTGACTAATGGGTCTTCAGTGTATAGCTGCAGGGTTTCCACAATGTTGTGTTTCATGATTGTGATTTTTAAAGGATTAATGAGTGTTAACTCTAGTACCAACGTTAGTATGGCCGTAATAATCAGTGTTATCTCAAGTACCAACGTTAGTAGGGCCTGATTACAGTTTAGAGGTGGAATATTAGTTTATTCTTACAAAATCTTGTCACACACCAGGTTAATAAATCTGTGAATTGCATCCCTTAGATATTCAGCAACGATCATCAAACAAAATCATGATAAGGACTTTGTACCGTCTATTTATGATTTATCATTTCTTGATATTTTCTTTGATGTTTGTTTAGTCGAAGGGTCGAAGCGCTGGTTATCAGCCTATACTATAGTCCCGTGTTCAATGAAGATCAAGATGAAGGACAAATTTTAATATACATATGTACCTATATTAAAATCTGTCTTTCAACTAATTTCTATAACAGAAGTGCTTATGTTACTTATTTTGGGCCGGATGATGATGACATGATGAGGGTGAGTGTAAAAAATATTTAGGTATTTACCTATTTCGTTTTGTTTACACAACCTAAACTAGCGTCAGCAATTAAAAAAAAACTGAAACATTACTTCCATTACTTCCATTCCATTCGTAATATCAAAGTTTACGACTTTCTCTTCTTCATCCACGCTCTTGTCTGGTCTCTTGTCTTCCCATGCGCAGTTTCCCGTTGATTGAGGAAGCATACAGGGGCAGTGTCATTAGTGGCTGTTGTCTGAACTAAACAACCAGCTAACCACACTGCCAGTGCAGGCAACCCATTTCCATATTCTTCTTTGTTTGTTCTTCTTCCTTTAAAATCCTCGAAAAACAGATGACAAAACATGAAACTCGGAAATTAGTGTAACATTTAGTGAGAAGAGTGTAAGGGCATTTCCATATTTTTTGCTTCTTTTTTATTATTCTTGCTGTAAAATCCTCGAAAAACAGATGCCAAACAAAACATGTAGTTAGTGGCACATTAAGTAACAATTAGGAAGTAGGTAATCTAGTAAGTAAAGTAGGAGCTTATTATCACATAGTACCTATAGACACACTATTTTAAGTAACAAAACACATATTAATATATAATTTTTTTTGAAAAATAGTGTAATTTTTTTTGTGTTAAGATGATTGTGAAGCTAATCGTATCGTAATAGTGTAAATTTTAGTACAAAAAGCGATAACATTTTTCACCCCGTGAACATAGTCCAATTTTAGTAATATTGAACTTAGATATATATGGACGTTTTTATTTTTCACAAAATATTACTTACGATAAAAGTTGGATAGCATCGACATATCTTTATTTACGACATAATAACTTCCACGAGTATTACATATTTTTGTAATTTAATTAAACTGAATGAATTAAAAATAAAAACGTAAAGGCTTAGATTAGGATGTAACGAATCTAAAAAGACCAAAATTTTTGTATAGTAAGAACAAACTAGAGCTGTGACGTACCAAGAACATAACCCCTAAGGGACATTTCTAGCAGATACATAATTTAATATCTTTCTTCAACAGGTATATAATATAAGTAGGTCAATATAAAGGAAGAATTAAGACATAATATTATTCTAACATTAGGTTACCCAATTTTAATTTTAGATTTCATTCCAAATTATTTTTGTAACTATCGTGTACCGTCTTGATCTTCCGTCTACAGTAACTACGTCTCTTCAACTACATAATTAAATTAACATGAAACAAACAATTTTCCTTGTTTAATCAGTGCTAGTGATCAATTATCTAGACAAGATGAATAAATTATAAATGTAGACACTACCTAACTTGAATGATGACAATATTCTTTGTTTGTATGTTATATAATATTAAATTTTAATATTAAATATTATCAGGCTGCAGTCTTTATTCAAGGTGTTCCTAATAGTGTTATTTAAAAAAATGTCAATTTAGAAGCCCTACAACTGGCTTCTTTAACGGTTAGGTTTTTTTTGTAATACGTTTGCGGTAGAAATTCGTCGAGGCAACTGCTGCTACATATTCTTCGCTGTGCTACGTGTCTTCGGGGTCTGTCTGATGTGATCTGGAAAAAAAGAAACATAACGTTAGATTTAAAGTTATTAGCACACATAAATTTTATATAAGTATTTTTTTGATATCGTACCCTTTTAAAAATCACTTCTTTTTATCTACTTAGGGTTTCTTTAGAGGGGGTAGAACGACATGCATTAAGTAACACCCACATTTTGCCAATTACGTTAGATTTCATGTAACAGGACTCTGAATTCATGAAATAAACCAGCTGTTCCATACTAAATTCTAGTTGGAGAGCATGTAATATTTTTTTTTTGCAATTTAAGGTTAGATACTTTAATAGGAGAGGTTAATTGAATGACCAAAACTCTTCAAAAATGTGTTTGATGCGAATACCCTTAGCATAATTCTCTCGCAGTGTTATCCTTTCACAAATAGAGAGCTATAATTGTAAACACCTGTGCTCGTCAATGCAAGTCAGTGGAAATAAATGCAATCCATACAGTATTAGACTTGAAGTTTTGACCTTTTATTTATAACCAGTGGTCGCCCGCGGCCTCGCTGGCGTTAATGTAGGTTATTATATGTTTATTATATGATAAATGGACTATCCAACACAGAATTTTTCAATTTGAGTCAGTAATTCCTGAGATTATCGCGTTTAACCAACCAACCAACCAAACAAACTCTTAAGCTTTATAATATTAAGTATAGATATCATTTGATTGGAAACCCGAAGCGCTAATTTACATAGATAAAGCTTATTCATATTATTATAAATGTAAGTAGGCCCTAAATAAATAAATAAATATTTTTACACTAACATCTAGCCCAAACTAAGTAGCCTCAGCACTTGTGTTATGGATACTATGTATATTATGTATATAAATGTTGAAAATATACTACATAAACATATACACATCACAAAGTTCGCCCCTACCAGGATTCGAACCCGGGACCTCTTGCCTCTAGCCAATACCCAGCAATCTGAGCATTCTACCAACGCGGCCGTCAAATGCGAGAAAACACTGAACGAGTACGTAATTTCGACAAAGCTTCACCCAGCTCTTTTAGTTTCCGCTTTAGTGGTGGGAAGAACCCACAGCTCGGCTAGCATGACCACCGAAACACGATATGACATAGACTAAAGGCTATATCTATGTCGTTGCCATATCACTAGATGTGGCCGACCACCTAAAACTGACCATATCATGATAATGGTCTGGCCAGATCAATGAATAAACAACGTTTAAGGATATGAACAGCTAAACGCACGGCTATTTCATGATGTGGCCAAACATTATTAAACATATCGTAAAATAGATACATAAACCACCGTTAGAGGTGCTTTTATCGATCTGTTTTTGTGATGATGCATCATGGCGGCGGATAATAAATCCTAATAAACAAACTATTAGTAATGTTGTAATCAAAGATAAACTGAAATAAATTGTCTTTACGACACCAAATTATTTTAATTTTACGTTTTAAGTTACTCAAAAAACGAGCGCAACGTAAAAATTCCAAAAATTACTGCATTAATGATATGGCCAAACGTAGATATATCATCAAACGTTGAAGTTTCAACGATATGGTCAGCTTTAGCTGGCCATTTCATGAAATGCGACCATTTCATGAAATGGTCGGTCACATCATGAAGTGATCAATTCTACGGTCGGGCCACGACATCTATATGATATTGACTTGAAGGCTATACCTTTGTTATAGCCATTTATTGCTTTGAACTGTCAAAAATCCAATTTTTTACAGTTCAAAGCGATAAATGGCTATATCATATCGTGTTTCGGTGGTCAATAGTGGTCATGCTAGCCGGGCTGGGCCGGCGCCCACTATCGGCGCGCTACGATTCCTCCACGTGCAGGCGCTCAGTCGTCCTCAGGTATACCTATGGGTCCTTAAGCATGTACCCGAGACACCCATAGGTAAACCGAGGCGTCCTTAGGCATACCGAGACGTCTCAAATATGCTATGGCTCATCTCATGCCTACCCGTGTAGGTAAGCCATCTTAACAGCCTGGGCCTTCAATTTACGACAGCAGCAATGTTGCAAGCGAACAGTCGAGTGTATTGATAATGTTAGATTGGGATCTAGTGCTGATTGCTTTTTGATGGAGAAGACGACAGACTTGCGGCATAAAAAGCCTTACGGTTATAAAGTAGATTTGAGGTAAATCAGTTTATACATAGAGGCGTCGATACCGAGCCCGTTGACTCCTTAGGCATACCTTGACAGTCTGATTACTAGTTAAGCCGTTCTAGTATTTCTTTTAGGTTATTTCACGCATTTTTTCCAATGTTTATTTGTCGCTCCTGTGCAAGGAAATCGAGTATGGTATTGTACACCAAACTGCGAATTGGCGCAATGCGAATTCTCGCAACGCAGAAACCTACCACATAAATTGCTACGATGCCTATCAATTCGCAAGTTCTTGCGATGTGTCGTGGGTGCTTGTAGATTTTTACGAAGCGACGTCGCATCGCAGTTTTGTGCACAAGCCCTAAGTCATTCGGGTCTTTGCCAATGTCGGATTCATGTGTAAAGTATGACGATTTATGTGTAAGTATGACGACTCGACTTTAAACGGCTGTGCATGTAATTATTTATTATCAAGCGGTGGGCATTTTCATGAACTATGAATATCGAAGTATAGTCATTCAGCCTCGGTCTAGTGCATGAATGAGATAAACGAACAAGGAAAATCTATTTGCGAACCAACATCGATTGTGCATTGAATCTATTTATGTTTATTATGCTATTTGTTATTGCATTATGAGACAACCCTCGTCTGTTTGCAGAGTAGGTACCTATCTAGGCCTGGAATATTCATCATCAGCATCATCGCCAGCTCTTTAATGTTCCCACTGCTGGGACACAGGCCTTCCTTCTTGGAGAAATGGCCAATTTCCAAAGAAATTACAAAACCAAGCGTTGTTGATAATAATACATACATGAATCACGCCTATATCCCCGAAGGGATAGGTAGAGGCGTATTAAACACCCACTTTTCGCTTGTTAAGTAAGGTCTCATGTAATAGGTGACGAGCATATCGGTCACATAAATCGCAGTATATTGCTAGGTGTTTTATGAGGAATGCTGCTGCCCATTACTCATTGCTGTGTTTAATTAGTCCTTAGTCGCCTTGACGGCACCAACGGCAGAGATGGGGGTGGTGACAATTGTATTCTACTCTGCCGTGCAACACGGTATAAATAGAATGTTTTCTGAAATAAGTCATTCCGACGGTTTTCAATTAAAATATAGTAGTTTAGTAATTGTAACTACAGTAACTGTACTTTCAAAGTAGGTATTATTAATTACACTTTGACATGTAACAAATTAACAATCTCTTTGAAGTTTAATTGTATTTGTCTCTGGGTATGAAACTCCATTAGCCGTATAATTACAAAGATGGCTAAATATAGCCAGTTTTCAATTACCGTTTACATTTCTCCCGTTGTCTGAAACAACAGTTGATTTTACACTATTACCCCTTCGGACATAAATTGATGTGATCTATACATATATGTTATAAGTCATCGATGGAGTAGGCAAATGTATATTCATACTTACATTTCGCCAATGTTATGCTAGGTCCTGTATCATTGATGGTGAGCCTATTGCCATCTGTCGAGCACCTAATGAATGTCAAAAGGGGTGATGGAAACTGTATTCTTCTTTGCAGCACTACGTTGGTACTTTTACCATTGACAAAATTAAGTGTCAATCGACCGATGACAGCTGTCAAAAGTGGCTTGTTAGCTTAGCGTCAATCACGTAGATTTTAGCTTGCTTCAAGCATTTTGATCATCCACAATGCTTGCTTTAGCAAGAGTCCAGCATTTAAGAGCTTTTTATGTCTGTTTGATTTGTTTGACCTAGCAACAGAATAGATAAACAGACAGAAAATGCACGGGCTTGACTCAAGCTATAGACCGTCTCGGAACCCCTTAGATTTCCTCTATACCAGTATATTCTGTGGCAGTACTGTGCAGATTTTATAGTCTATGTATTTTGATCAGATCGCTGGGTATTGGCCAAGAGGTCCCGGGTTCGAATCCTGGTAGGGGCAAATTTTGAGATGATCACAAATATATTTTGTTCCCGAGTTATGGTTGTGTATATTTATGTAGTATATTTTCATCATTTATATATATAATTATTATGAAATTAAAAATATGTCCGTATTTTAGTTTAGGATGTGGGCTACGATAAAGGTATGTTGTTATTAAAAGTTAGTGTCACTCCTTCGTCCTTGCGTTTTATCCATTGAACGAGAACTGTTCCGCCCACACTTAAAATACTTAGCCTCAATTTCCACAACGAGGTTTATGTATCAATAAATTATCTACCTATCTATGCAATATATTGAGCCTTCTCTTTAAAATTTAAGGTAGCAAGATATAGTCATAATATTTCTGCCCAGTTCCATTGATATTCAAGGATAGGATCTATGCTTTCCATGTGTAGGAATCAATGAATTGTGGAAAGTTGTGATTTTTGATCGATTGTTTTTTAGTCAAGCAATTGCTCATAATATTTGTCTCCTGGCTGATTTACACGTATTAAGTAGTCAAGTTGTTAACTAAATTTTAACTTGATTTTATGTGACTTTATGCTAAATTTATTGTTTAGTTAATTACTTAACAACTTAATACATATAAATCAACCATTAATGAAAGATATTGTATATCTATCGCAGCCAATTAGCTTAATTAGCCGTTCAATCAACAGTCTAGCCTCTTAACTAATTCTCTAATAGCACAAATTACTCATTACTCTCATTACCAACTTTGTCAAATTGGTCTTTAAATGAGATCATAAATCGCTTCTTAAATACAAAAGAGAGACAACTCAAAATTGCATATCTGCAACAGTAAGTCTAACTGCATTAAATTTAGAACATACAATGTCTATAAGTATTTTTAAGTTGCGTCTTTATTGTATTATAAGAGAAATATTATCTACTATCGATAATTATTATCTTTGTATTGGCCGTGTTAAGGGAGATTGCCCGGTGTAGATCATTAAGCACCTTGGGGCACCCGAATGGTGGAGGGCAAACCACCAACAACAGCATAACCAAAGAGGGTTAGTGTCAGGCAGGCGGCCGGCTGTAAAACCTAAGCCAAAACTTTGAGCAGTATGGATTGGAATGTTGTCATTCCAATCACTCTCTCCGTTCAGCGGTCTCTCGACATGGTCCGTTCCGTCTCTTTTCTATACATTCATTCATCACTAGCACTATTATGGTGTGATGGATGATATGAATTAAAAGGGAGTGGATGGCTTGATGACGTCTGACCGATATGAATGGAAGAGGAAACATACTGACGACCCCAGATAGACTGGGAACAGGGCAGGGAGAAGAAGATATTGCTGTGTGGTGGCGGTAGAGTAGAATACAATAGTCACCGACCCCCATCTCTCCTGCAGCAATGAGAAAAATACTGCGATTTAGTGCCCGATAGAAGGCTATAGGCTCGTCCCCTAGGTCATGGGGCCTAACATAATTAAGGATAGTTACGTGAGTGTTAATTCTCCATTGCCTACCCCTTCGAGAGATAAATACATAGTCATTATTTATGTATGTATATTTTATAGATTGGAAATCAATGAGACCATGTCGAGAAACAGTGATCGTTTCGTTGTAACAAAAGGTCCTTTTACACGATTTCCATTCTTTATACCAGCTCTGCAGTTCCGCTCCCTCCGCTCGATCCGCTACGTAAAGTCACAAGAGAACGAAATATATTTGGATAATGATAGTATACTTTAGTTGGCCCCATCCTTAATTTACAGTAATGTATAACCCATACACTTTCTACTTTCACATAATTATGTTCTAAAGCATTATATACCTGTAAGTAAGTGTAAATATGTTATAGAAAGTAAAAAAATCAGCACAGAACCTGTTTGGACACAGAAAATCTCGCATAAAACTCAATAATATACGTTATTGAAAGAATATTGCGTGGTAGAGAACACACCAGTTGCAATTCGAAGCGCCATGTGATACTCTCTTTGCTTCGAGAAGTCCTTTGTAAGATATGTGAGAAACGCTCTACAATAGTGTTGTGAATCCCAAAGTGGTTGATATTGGCCCCAAATCGGATTCCCAGTGGTCGACACTAAAGTTTTTAAATTGGAAAGTATTTTGTATCAATGGGGAAAAACAGGGATTGATTGATGATTCTTAATGATGATGATTGATGATAATTTGGCTATGGTGGTCTTAGGTAAGAAGGGGTTTCTTGCCCATAATTGTTTGGAACTCCCTGCTTTAGGGCATGCTATCCACCTGTTTTCGTATTTTCTAAGCATATAATTAAGTCTAAATATTATATTAATGCGGAGAGCAGTGAATTCTTATAACAAAATTGTCCATAGTTTAATTACTTTTACATGCTGTATGGCGTAAACAAGATAGGCGTAAACGAGCCAAATAAGCTTCTTTCTTTAGACGACGTTACAAAAATTCGCTTGCACTCTATTCCGCGGATTGTAAGCAGAAACCAAAGATCATGATTCATGACTATTTGTTAATGTTCAGCCAAGAATATCTATGTCCATTTTAATTGCAAGTTTCTAAATTAATTAATTAGGGATAACTTCGCATCTTGTCTTAAATTGATACTACAATGAATGTCGATGGGGTATGAAAATACAATGAATAATGATGATTTTTTTTTTGTATTCCCACATTTGCAAAAGTACATGAGATATTTTTGCAAAGTGCAAATTGTAGCACTTAGAACTTGGGAAACGTCTCTATGAATAATATTTGCAGATGTAACTCTTATGATTTTCGAGGAAATCTAATTAGTTTACCCCGGTTTATTTGCTGCCCATTGTGACAGACAGTGTGAATAAAACGTAATCTCATTCCGTGCTCTAAATTCTACCTACAGACCATTTTGTCTACCAAACGTCTGATTTCATCATACAATACTTGGTATAATCCACATTATACTGACTTGTGTCGTCTAGTAAAAATTACCTACATTATCCAAAATGACGATTATATATTATGTTACATATTTTGGTTTTCAAGCCAAAAAAACTTAACATAGTTACTAATTTTCTGTAACACAGGTATGTACACCTAGCACAGGAATCAGGGGTTTCACTATTATATTTTTGTACATGTTTTATGTCAATAAAGTAATATTATTATTAATTATTTCATGTATGTTCAACCTTACGTATGTTCAACGTATGTTCTATGTTGTTCTAATTACAATTGTAGAAAACTTTAGGTGTATCATGATATCATTATCGTTTATACAAATAAACAAAGCACAAACATAATTATTGACCATATAGTGAGATGGTCAACCTAGATTATTTTATCGATAACATATTGGTGTATGTAGCAACAGAGTACTGCACCGTATATGTAAAAATAAATATTATTTTAAATAGTGTGAACACTATTAATAAATGAGATTACAACTGAGGCCGCATAATAAGGCTTCTTCACACAGGCTGCTTACACATGACTGTGTTTACTGACTCATAGTCAAGGTACTGTATTCCTATTTATTTTATCATATACTCGAACACTACTGTCAAATTTTAAGATAAGACACAGAAGATGAAATTGTATTTTTTTATTACGAGTTCGATAAAACATTTGATAGTTATAGATACAGAGATAACACTTGAGATCTTTCTATTGAATTAGATCACCTATTGATACTAAATTGGGATGAACTGATAAAGCGTGAATTTTTATGCATCTCTTTCAAATTCTAATCCTTCGGCAACGTACCTATTGTATTGATATACGCAACGGACTACTACTATTAGTCAATGCCTCTTCATAATATTTTCACAGTAGTCATGTACTTAAGTACTTGCATTGATTAGTTTGTTTAGCTTGTAGTACGGTCAGTGGAAATATTATTATATCAATAGCAAGCATGCCTACTGTATATTTGTCAAATAATATTACTCAGGGTTGATTTTTAATCTCTAGACAAATGTTGTTAGTTTGATATTAGACTTACAAATTAAAATGTGTTGTCATCTATCTCTCTAATGTATAATGAGCACAATAGCCGATACATTTCGCCAATCGATTTTTAACCTTAACTTATTAGAGCTGAAGTGCAATATCTATCAAATTTAATATTTGTTCAGTTTGTTACGAATAGAAACTGTTTAAAGTGAACACACGGGAAAGCTGTGGCGTGTTTGAATTCAATTCGTCACGACTCTAAGCCAACGTACAATTGTAGATGTTTTAGAAAATATGCATTATTGTACAGCAAAATCCGTAGATAACTCCAATCTTTTATTTCAATACTTTTAAAGTTTTACAATATATGAGTTCAGTTATATATATGCCTTGTTTGTGATTATTATCTGTTAAGACGTACCTAACCATTACTTCACCTTTGGATATACTGTTTGGCTGTAGCCTGTATTTGTATATGCCTGACATGAAAGAAGAATCTGCAAATTCCAATAGACTAGACATTACCTTTTATTAATAACTTGAGAAAAAAATGTTTTCATTGGATATTAAAAAATACAACACCTTATGAATGTTTTTTTTAGAAGATAGTAGGTATAATATGAAGGCAATGTTGTGTTTAAGAATCTATATATTATATTAGCTTTGAGAATAAAATATAAAAAAAGACATTTAGGTGAATTTAAAGGTCATAAATTCATGATCGTAAACTCAAGTGCCTTGAAGGACGCTGCAGACTGTACCGAATTACTAGAAGTTACAAAAGATTGAATTCAATATCTTGGTAAGTAAGAATCACGCCATTCCATGAAGCCACGGTACCGTGTGG
Organism: Cataclysta lemnata; assembly: GCA_963931975.1. NCBI lineage: Eukaryota > Metazoa > Arthropoda > Insecta > Lepidoptera > Crambidae > Cataclysta > Cataclysta lemnata. The sequence continues at coordinate 7,223,461 of OZ008355.1, read as the reverse complement.
GTAATTATTTACCGTAGAAACTGGTATGATCTCCAAGGCCGCGCGAGAATAGTGCGCTATGAATACTGGCGCAACATTGTTTGTTGCTATTTCGACGGGTTTCTAATTATACCGTCGCCAATATTCTGCTGGAGACGCGGGGGTAACAGCTGACACCTGTCAAAAGTGTTCCACTTCCAAAATGTGCTGCCTCGTGAAGTTTCGTTCCTGTTCAATTTATGATTTAAAACGATAAAGCAAGATAATGTTAAGCTAAATGTTGTGCGTTGATCAAGATTGACTAACTTTGTAACAGAATTTTATTTCTTGTCTTTGTTACTGTAGCTGCTGATAGCTAATTTCTTACTAGCAATAATCCGTTATTTTTTCAGTAGTATACTATAAAATACATTTAAAGCTGATGGTAAAATTTTTAATAATAACCGTTGCGTGATATTTCATACCGTCATAATTAGTACGATTACAAATGGTTGTACTACAGATCTACCATGTATTTTCTAGGTATTTGACCATTACTGTGTAGATATTTGTGAAAATTGTGATCCCTTCGGGTGATTTATGTATGTATGTATGTACAACATTGTAGAGATATAACAATTACAGTCATTATCAAAAAGGACTCATGTATTCATTGCTATTTTTTCTATATTTGACCATCACTACCTAATGACTTTAACCAAAGGTTAAGTCAACTATCAATGAAACACCTTAGTCATCGTTGTTGTCAGGCTTTCGGGTAATTATATCGGAGGAAATTATGAAGTTTACAATTTTCTGCGACAAGAGTGGCTAAGGGACCTGGCGTCAACAATGATTCGTTATTTTCTTATCATGGATTGCTTTCAGGAATTCGATATACAACGTAACTTTTAAATCAGTAAAAATTGTGAAAGTGCTCATCTATTCAAAAAGTTTTTACAATATCCAACATCGAAATTGGAACTAAAAAAAAATGTCTCATACATTTTGGTTGTTTAGATAATGCAATTTTTATATGGAACAGCTGATTTGGTTTTCGGAAAAGTATTTGCACCTACTAATTAAACAACTACAGTGTTTAATTTGATGCGTCTACGTGGACTATTTTAATCGAAGGTTAAAAGAGCAGATAGATTTGCAATCCCACAGTTTACAATTGAAGGTATAAAAAGCCCCAGTTAGCCCAAGCCGCTCGACGACGACAGTCAATAATAATTAACGTTGAAGGCTAAACTAGGGAACTGCAGCTACAATGGCTTCCGACTATTATTATTGTCTTTGTCCGAGTTATAAATGGTGCCTAGTTTATCATTTCAAACAACTCTACTTTGAAACTCTATGCATATTAAATAGGTACTACTTTTGTCATTCATAATGCAAGGACCAAATTTAAATTTCTAATATCAGGTCATATGAAATAATGGAATGTTCAAAATAAAACAAAATAATCATGGAAACAGCTGTAATAAAATCACGAACAAAAAAATGTTTCACAGATGAAATAGTCATAAAATATTAGAAAATAAATTAAAGAATTAAACTATAAAATTACATAAATACACGAAAAAAGATACCATGAGAAGTAAATAATAAACAATAATTTGACCTTGATTAACACTTTCATGCTTAACGCGTATAGCCGTCATAACAATAAAACGTCTATTCGTTTAGTACACTGCCCATGAAAGAATTAATAAGGCTTCAAAATATAAAGTACGTAAATACATTTAAAATTAAACCATAAAGAAAACATTTTGTTCAACATGAGATATTCTAGATATAGGTAATTTCAACTACAGTAGGTATAATAGAATACACAAAAATAAATAGAAAAATAAAATATCTCACATTAAGCATTCGGCACATACAACAAAAGAAAATAAGAAACAAAAAAGTGAAAACGTTTTCAAAGATTTGTCCAAAATTGTTCTGAATGTTAACATAAAAAAAGTTCACAGTTCACTGAACTGGAGATTCGTTGTTCCGGTTGGCCAGGAGCGTCGCAACACGCCCCGGGGTGTCGTACCAGATAGTGCATTTACAGTGTCAATTTTGCTTAGAAGCAACCTTGCCTAGTGCTTTGCAAACGCACTCCTGGCACGAACTCCGGGGCGTAAACTGAACGCCGATATCGAGAGAGCGTGGTGCATCACTATTCAGTCTATTCACTTACGGAATGTCTTTACCGTTTTTTCACTAGAGTCCCTAATCACTTAATTTTATATCGCTTTACGAGTCAGAGCGAAGCGTTAGTATTTATATCGGTGTATGCATGCGGTGATTTTTAATGAGTTAGCAAATGGACGGTAGTTAAGTACGGCTTGGTTGACTAATCATTATTCTACATAGTCGCTGATAATTGTTAAGGATGAAGATAGGCAAGGTCCCTTGATTATATGCGCGAGTGGTCGTGGAGATACATATTTTAATAAACTGCAAGGATAAATATTAAGTGACGCAATGAGTAAGTGTCGCTAGAAAGACAGTGAGTTTGGTGAGAAAAGTACTGAAATAGCAAATTCGGTGCCATGGATTAGATAGATGTTAGAGGTTGGGTGCATATAAATGTATAATAATTATGTTAAGGCAGATAATGTTGATGGATTTTGGAGTACAGAAAGATCACTGAAAAGATGAATAGATGGTGTGAGGTATGATGAGAAAGAGGACATACTGCGCCGACCCCAAATAGGATGGGATAACGGCAGGGTGGTGATAAAGATGAAGATACAGACGGTCGAAATGTTTTTCAAAAAGTGGAGGGTGTCACAAAACACATAATCAAACAAGGGGTTGATAGGGTTAGTCGTAGTAGACAAAAGCTTTTTATCTTAAAATCGATCTTGGTAATGTTATTTTAAGCTCATGCAATGCAGACGAATAAATATGTAATGCCTACTTAATTTAAAACAGCCTCACGCCCATTCAAAACGAAAGTGAAGTGAAAGTCGTATTTAGGAGCCGTGATAAGACAAACACGGAGATGATTATTTTCTAAATTAGGCCTTAGAAACCTGTGCGAATGTTTTTTAACGAGCTGCCATTACATTCTGGCGTATTTAAAATTTTTAGCTCTCTACGAGAAACTGGTAATGTGAACCACAATTGAATACAAGATTTGCCTTTCAAAACGGGAAGCAAAATAGAAGAGATTTATTTCCAACTTGAAACACCTCTAAAAACAACCAACATGTTATGTTGTTATGTTGTGAAGGTTTGCATTAATTTTTAAAGAAAAAAAAATTATCGTGTCTTTTAAAATTATTATAATGAGTAACGTATTAACCAATGCAGAGCCTTTGCAATTAAAAAAAAACTGTATGTGTAGATATCGAAATTTAATTTAAAATTTGTTCTGGAATATTTGCGGGAAATAATAATAAGCTAATTTAACTTCATGTTCTTGATTGGATGATCAATGACATAATCATCCACCATATCATACAAATATTCTCTACTGCGATCTTTGTTTATCATGAGACATTGTCAGTGTGCTAATGACAAAATAACGTCAAAGCACTAATGCAAGTAATGCACTCAATCAATATTAATGACAAGTACGCATCACTCCAATGCTAGCTATGCATTCTCCTTGACACGTGTGGAACTCATAATGGCGGCCTATCTATATTATTGAAGAGTATAATTTACCACGATATCTCGCGGGTGGATGCTATTTGCGGTGACGCAAATACACGACATTATGCAGTTAGTTAGTGCATCCAATCTTTAGTCTGTTAAAACTTGAGCATCAAATATTTTAACAAAAAGTTTTGGAGATATTTTGGAGGTAATCGAATAAAAAGGTGGAAACACACTTGTAATGAAATAACCTTCCGAATGTTGCGTCATATTGTACTATGATTCACTTGATTTTATGCATATAGGAAAATGCATGAATGTGGTACATCTCACACCTATAAACTAGATAGTGAGCAAGTTAGTGATTGGTTAGTTATATAAAAAAGTACCTAATGCCATTTTATTGCAGTAATAGGTTGCATAGTGACTAGTATAGCGAGCTCAGAGTCGAAACAAAGCGTACAAGTAGGTCATGCTTATGGTTGTCGCTTCTTAAGCAGGTATTATATTTAAATTTGCTATTGAGGATTTGTGTCCCGATATACTAAGATATTAGTTACGGTAATTCGTATTAAGATGGGATAAATAATTATAATTAGAGGTACCGATTTTCAGTTTTGCAAAAATACTGTATCTACTGGTAAAAGTTAATAAGTTTTGTGAATAGAAATTTAAGTAATCCAAACTTAAAAAATATTTAAACTAAGGCAAGTTTAACTATATTTTAAGTTTGGATTTCATATATTTTTTATGCTCGTACAGTCTTAAGTTTATCATGGGCTAATATGAATTTTATTTCTTTAAAATTTGAATAACAAATTAGTACGTAAGAATCGCATTGTGCATTGGTTATAGAATGTGCAGCCCTGTTTATAATATGAGAACAAGGTTATGCGCGTGAGCAAACTTTAAATCTCATTTGCTACGACACTAACGATACCGGAGACTTCAATTCTGCTGTGAAGTAGGTACATAGCAGGTAGTATCCAATTTCTCAACGCGTCCAGTGAAACAGTGTTAAATTAAAATATCTTTTTTCCTTAAAATACGTTTGAATTTAAGGAGTACAGTATTTTTTTTTATTCAGACGGATAATGTTTCGGTTATGTATTTATTACAAGAAACATCTATAGGATTAGTGCTTTAATAGTATTTAATTTTTCCAAAGATATTTTGACCGTTTCAAAACAAGCTGGAGTCTTATTCTACTAATATTAACGAAACAATAGTATGATTTTGTTCCAATTGTACCTATTGCTTTTTGACACAGTTCCTATTACGAAAATTACTAACAAATTCATTTGTTTAGTAATTGTGTCAATAAGCAATACTATTGAAACACCATTGAGATACTATTGTTGCGTTAACATCAGTAGAATCAGGCACCTGACCAGTTAAGCATTGTAGACAAAACAATGGGAATGAAATTGGATAACATAAAAAAATGGGATACCAAATAAAATTAAGCTCTAACACCCTTTATAGATTAGTTATTGAACACAATTATTAGCCACAAGGTATTGTTAAACTATGATCACTACGGAACTTAGTGCTAAACCAGTATGTACTGTATGTTCCTATTGATATTAATGCATGTACTACAAATTGGTACTATTCAAATATTACAATGCTATTGAATGCTCTTTTTATATACGCAGCAAACGCACTACAATTTTGTAATACAAGTGTCGAAAAAGATTTTAATGTTCACGAACTATACGAATGAACAGAAACTACACTATAATTTCAAAATGAAACTGTTATAAACTAAAAAGCTTTAATCTTCTTTGACAGCAGGGCAGCTTTTTTAATATATACCCTTTGTCCCAATTGCATTCGCAAGCCTGTACGCAAATTTAATCAAGAAAACGGCACATCTCAAAAAATACTTCGAAACATTGTGTACTCAAAATTATGGCATTGAGACTATTTTGCAAGAAAAGCGTTTATGATTTGTACCGCTTTTATATTCAAGAAACGATGTTCTTTGTTTAGTGCAATAAGAGCTATCAACCCACTGTACCAATAGGCCTGTAGTCTATTAGATTAGTGTTTGCCTCGGTGCATTAAACGGGCATGCCGACCGAGTTAGCGAGCAACGCCTACACTATGCACATGAGCGATGACGTAACGCATGCAACCGCATCCCTAGGGCTGCTACGCATGGAAAATACTTATTAGTTGACAAGGACCAAAGCAGTGCATGCATGTTAAATGCGTCAACACCAACACAAGAATAGTACTTGTTAATTTCTACCTAGAATTATTTATCAGTTCAATACCAAATTTAATGTTAGATGTTAGGTACAATTAACACAATTGTATACCTTTATTATATAGTATTCTTTATTATAGAAGTATTCAAGAAACATCGATAGGGGAAATGGACTGTCAGAAGGTATGATGAATCTGACTAGAGCAGATAAAAAATCGTAGAGTTGGAGATCTTATCTCTATATAGAATTAGCGTCAGAGCAAGAAGAAGTGCAGGATAATATTATTTTTACAGGGTCATCCGAAATTGTTCATAGCATTTCCTCATTTTATTCACTCGCAATAATGACTAAGGTGTTGATGTCAAATCTAAGGCGGATATTATCGAAATCGAATAGATAAAGTCCTAACTTAAAAAAGGGATTGTTTCAGTTCACATCCGCTTAGGGGTTATAACATGTTATACCTGCTGATGCTATGTTCTGATAGTTTTAGCTAAGAAAACTTTGTAAGTATCTTCACCATAGATTTTGGGACACAGAAGTGAATGTAACATTATGTCACGACAAACCATCGCGGCTTGACTGCAGCAATGTAATCTCGAGATCGACTCTAAGAAAGTAGGACATGCAATAATCAGTCTCTGGTGTACCGGATAAGGTGCATTGTGCAACTGAGGCATGAAATGTGTCAGTTTGATTGTCAACACGCTAATAAATGTCCTTGGGCTCGGCTCGAAGCCATGGTGAATGGTCGATATTAGGCCTGGGGGTCTATAAAGGCATGCATAGGCTGTTTTACGTTGAATATACGTTCTTGTACAAAACTATCAAACTGGTAATTTTCTACAGAGGAATGACTTCAAGTGACTATTTTATCTTTTGCACTAGAATTTATAATGGAATCATAATAGAAATTGCAGATGTTGCCCCTTTTAGACCCCCCGAATAGAGATTGTGGACGTGTGGGTTCTTAACTTTTACCGACCATGAGCGTTCACTAATAGGTGCGCACGAGTTACATATTATTATTCAAACGGGCGAGGAAGACACGCTCCACCGAGCGCTTTCCCTCTCGAGCCAACATCGCACCGGACTATTGCAATTTCAATCATTTAATTGAAAGGCGAAAACGTCGGACACGCACACTGCAGCCGAGAAAGCATCCAATGCGAGGCACGCCACGAGATGATAATTGTTTCGGACTTTGATGAGCACCCTCAGACTGTGGGAAAGTCTTAGCGAGTCAGCCGAGTGACGTTTGCTGAGGTGTTCCCACACTGGTAAGGCTATTTTCACACCAACGAGACCGTATTGTCGGGCTAACATTAGAAAGATGTGTAATGTGGTGAACGTGTGAACGTTACCGAGTTTTTGTGTGCGCGCAATGAAATGGGGAAAGTTTGCTGGGAGTTGCAAAGCGAAGCGTTGTTAGTCCGAACCGCACAGGAGTAAGCAGGTTAGGTAGGGTGGGTTGCATTGCTGGCGATTGGCGTCAACAACTTGTACAGACAGGGTGGCGATGCGGGCGAGGTCGCCCGCTAATTGTCTAGTTTAAAATAATCCCGGGGGGCTTGCGCAACAGAAGTCCGTTCTAAAAGCGACACTGACACGACACTGGGCACTACACTGTTCCGCGGGGCGTGCAGAGGCGGCGCGCGCGGCCGCTCCACTGCGCCGCGTTCCACTTTTCCTTCCGGCGGTGCGCGAGTTGGCAGCGGCACGCCTTGCATAACTGTCGGTTTCGCAAAGCGGTGCAGCGCGGCTTGAAATACGCGCCCGCTCTGCCAACGGGGCCGCGGTACGTTTGACGCAACCTCGCGCCGTCGCTGCCACTCCACTGTGCTCGCGCCTCACCTGCCGACTGCTCCCCCCACATTCGCGTGTCACTTTCGCCGACGTGCTCGCTTTCATCCAAGAGCATGTCTGCCAGTGCTGCCACCCGTCAACTAGAAGGCCGTTGAGCCCAAAATGTACTTTTCGAGAAAATGGCTAAAAAATGCGAATCAAATCACGTTTCAGTTATATACTTTGTCTAGAAATTATGGTGAATTGTATTTCCAGTCGAGAAATGTGGTTTAGTTTCAAGATACGGAGTAAATAACTCTGGAACTATCAGTGATCAGAGTTCTTAGGATAGAAAACTATGAAAAAAAAAAGATTTCACTTTGCATTTAAAGTACCAAAATTGCACAATTGAGGGTCAACGGTTTTCTAGTTATAGGACGGCAGTGTGGGAGAGCATAGACGTTCACGAGCGGCGAGGGCGCGCATTGGAGTACGCAGGGCCCGCGCTCGAGTAGATAAGGCGTGCCAGATGCATCCGTATCTAGGCCATCTCGCTATGCCATTTGTTTGCATGATTGCACTCCGCGTATTCAGTAACCGAATTCACCAGACACCGCGCGAATTAACCGCCTACTGCATGCTGTCATTGCGCAATTAAATATGAAACGGACGACCCTAACCGCAATAGATGTTAACCGTGGTTACAATAATGTCGTGAGCGGGCCTCGGGCGCCACAAATAGACGGCCCAATTCGACGGCCAACTCACGGCGGCTCGCGAAAACATTACAGGCCGAATTTTACGTCCAGGTTCCAAATTGTCGCTGGCTCCTAAAACCGGTGAGGCGTTTGGCCGCGATGAACTCTGTAGCGATTGTTGATTTAGTTTGGGAAAGTAGACGTTCCACAAAGCAAATACTGACTAATACTGGCACTCTCCTGGCTAAAACGATTTATACACAATTGTACACCCAAGGGCATATAAGGAAACTCAAATTTGCACCACCCTCAAGAGAGAGATGGTGATGAGGGTATGATACTTACTGGAGTATATTATTAATTCTTCAAATTACTTTATGAATGCAAGTGGCCATTTTAGGCACTATATCTGCTTAAGGCCGCATTCGCTTATGTAGACATTAAATTTGACTTTTCTTCGTCTATCGATTGCATTTTTTCTCTTGATCCGCATAATAATAATACCGATGTCAACAAAAAAATCTGAAATAAGGATTTTTGCAAATAGAGGATAGAATTTTTTATAAGCATTTTAGCTAAGTTTGATAGTTTAGTTATTTGATTACAATAGTTTTACTCAGTTATTCCGTAGAGAAATGGATGTACCTAATAATTTTGGAAAAAACTTACCATCCTGACCTATAGCACAGTACAGAACTTATTAGTCTGTCTTTACCGCTTTTACTGCCACACTCAGAGACCTCAAATAACGTTAATGAGTACTTAACGTCAAAAAATGACAATTCAAAACTAGTCGCTATTCTTGGCGGGTCTATGGTCTAGATTTGAATGAAATTTTTTGGCATTAAATACTCATTAAAGTTAATTGACGTCTCTGAGTGCGGCAGTTAGCCACTTTTCCTACAAAGCAAACGTACGAGCTGAATGCGACAGACGAGATTTGGTAATTCATGTTTTACTCCGCGATAATTTCACGATGCTAGCCGGCTTCGATCGCTTGGCGTCAGTCGATGCTAAATAAATTTCGGCTTTTCGCGGGAGCGTGCAAGGTCGACTGAGTTACGCGTCTGTGAGATCTACGAATGTGACTCAGGACCACGTGGTTGGTGCACACTGTGTTACGGCAAGACAGCTGTTGCAGTCAAACCGAGCCGTCCTTGACTACTAGTGCAGATGTTTTGACCTGGTGCCGTTTGGGGCGACCTTGCATTGCATAGCAGTGCCATTAATTTCGGATATCAAAAGCGTTTATAAATCTGTCCAGTTAAAACAAATTTTGCGAGTTTCCTTGAGAAAGTTTTGTTCCATAATATTAATTTTGTTGCCTTTGGACACATTTATGTGCCTCGGCTGGATATGTTTGTCTTTATTGTCAATATAGTCTAGTATGATGAGATATTTAGGTAAAATATCAAGAAAATTGTTGTCTCATTCCTAATACACGTTTTTGTTCGCCTAAACCGTGTTGTTTGTTTGTCTTCGAAAGGGACCATACTTTCTAATGATATACAAAAATAATTTTTATCTCTGTCATCGATCTCTTTCTAGCAACGATAAGATAAAGTAAAACGGTAAAGGTTTCGTGATCTGTTGAAATAAATCTTTCACTAATAGACTTTTACTTGATTTTTCATACCTTAGACTAGAGACCTTATTCATACCTTCGACTTTTTCATACCGCGCTATAAAGCGCTATTTCAACAAAATTACCTTCCGAGAAAATCAATATTCTATCTTTGGTACTGAAATTCGTGAACGAATTTTCAAAATTATAATTCATTGGTAATATCAGATAGAATCGAAACCACTACATGGCGTAACTCATGAGATAGCTAATTTATTTAACTATATATGACAACTATATCAAAACAACAAAAATCATAAAATTATAATTTTTTGGAGATACCCTACAGAAGTTAAAAAGGTCATTGTTGATAGATAATTGAAAATGAGACACGGCAATGAAAATTTTGAGTGCAAGAAAAAGTGAATAATAAAAATATATAATAATAGAAAATTTTGCCAGCAAAGAAAATATTGCATTTTATTAGAATTATTTACTTTATAAATATCGCTTTCCATTTTGAACTTTTCCGCTTTTAAGACGTTCACCCTTCTGTTGAGTATTACAGGTATTTTGAAAACTGATCCTAATTAGTTAGCTTTTCCATTTTTTAGGATATTCGTCTTTGCTTCTACTGACTATTAATTGTATACTGTTAACTGATGCTTGTTACTTAGTTATTCCGTTTTTACGATATTCGCCCTTCTTTCTGCTGAGTATTTTGTAAACTGATACTTCTTGGTATCAAGTAGTATCAACCTCGATCTAGACATGCGTACGGCTAGCCTAGCCATTCCTCGCGCAAGTACTTGGCAGATTTAGTTCGAGCAAATGTCATTTGTCACTGCAGATAAATACTGCGTCCACGCATTTATGCGCCTAACGACAACAATTGACACACATTTTAATTAATATTTTATGCGTCAGCGTGTTCTTATTCAATGCACTATTGTTGGTTTATGAATAAAAATATCAAACGTAGACAGACATTTTTTTAAAGTTTTGCGTAAAAGGAAGGAAGGAGTAAGAAAAATCAGATAATAAATACATATTTAAAGGTATAGCGTTATTACGAAAAATAAACTCATGTATTGATGTGGTGAATACACCAACAATACCTAACTTTAAAAGGTTTTTGTATGACACTTTCTTTCCTTTCTAAATTAGTTAAACAATGTACTCTGTTGTTGAGGTCAATAATAATTATTGTATTCATGTTTCGTTAAAAACTACGACGATGTATTTGAATTGAAGGACGTTTAAGTTTGGCGAAAACAATCGTTAATCTGCGGATACACGTTTATAGCAGCAGTTTCGATTCTAGACTAATTTCAACTCGTACGCGTACGTGAATTGTGCCACTACGTGAAATAATTGCGGACATGCGATCGTAACTATTACATCACTAGGCGGTTGTGTTTTCCCGTGATCTATAAATACTAATTAACGTTTTCGAACAAACAATGTCACGCTAGGTTCGCCGTTCTTAAAATGTGTGTCATCCCCGACCAGCGTACGGAGGTGGAGTGACAAGGAGTATTTTGGTACGGGCCGGGTGACTCGTAACCTCGCCTTTAAAAAGTTCTCATCGCGAATTCCTCCAGGTGATACCTACAGGGGCTTTATAAGCTTGTTTATAGGGGTCGATTGATTATATAAATAAATATAACTTTTACACACCAGCACAAATTAAGTAGCATAAGCATTTGTGTTGTGGATACTAAACGACGGAAAAATTGAAAGAAATACACAATAGGTAATCATAAATAAATATTTGAAAAATACTACTTAAATTTAAAAACGGTTATGTTTTAAGTTTATGTAGTATTATGACACGAGAACAAAATTAAATGTCCATGGTAATTACAAACGTTTGCGCCTACCAGGATAAAAAAGGCAGTTTTATTTTGAAATACGTATAAAAAAATTAAAAAATTAAAACGTATAAAACTCTACCTGCCTATGTTAAAAGTAGCCAGGCATTTCAGGAATTCTTCTGTGCTGAAAACGTGGATTCGAGTTCTAAATCAGGATAAAATACCTTTTTTAAATTTTTCTGACCTATTTTGTGTGGAAATATTTTTTCTCGTTTAATATAGTATTGTACTCTCTGGTTTAAATTATTTTATCTTAATATTTCCCGGTTACATTGCAATACTATTACTATATACCTTGCGTATTTTAGTAGTATAGGCATTGCTTATCTTGTTCCACCACAGTATATTACGCCATAGATCGCGAGCTGAAGGCCTAAATGTGCTATTTGCATTTCAATTATAATTGTCATACTGTTCTCACGAGACAAATACCGTCCCCGCTACGGAATGAATACAGAATCGATATTCTGAAAAAAAATAGACTTTGTTTCTTTAACAATTGAAATCATAATGTTACAATGTAGTAGTCACGATACGATACTCTGTGTGTATTTATAGTGATATTTTTTTTATGGTGATGTGATTTTTTTAAATATTTATCACCCATCCAATAATTTGTCAAAATTAATAATTATTAATTTTTTTTTCATAGTTAAAAATTTTCTTTTTATCAAATGTTTATAAGATTTTCTGACCATCAACGCTATCGTATTATAAAAGCGGTTTCATAATTCATTTAATAAAGTAAATATTAATAAAAATAAGCGTATAAACTCAAATTTCAGTTTAACACTTATTTCGACAAATTGACTTTATATGTACTTAGTCCATTATAAAACAAATCCTTTTCGTCGTGTTTAACAGTCTGTTAGTATTCTATTCTTAAGCAGAGGATACACACACGAAGACTTACTTATCCATTGTCACCAACGATCACTGTAGTCTACGTTTTATGTTAGACAACTAAACTGTAAATTCAAAACTCTAGACGACTTGTATAAACCACAGAGGGTTATAGAATAATACACTTCCTGCGTCCCGGCCGGGGAGAAATGGGGGTGGGTGGGGAGGCGCGGAGGCAGTTGGCTCACCGCCCAAGGACGCTCCCTCGGTCCCTAGGTAGCCTAGGACGCAACGGTCAGGGCCGCCTGGGCTTTAAAGAGGAGCAGAGGCGTAACTCTGGAAGTTTATTTCGTTCGATCGAGTCTTTGCGTCTTTGTCGCTCTTATTTTAACATGCAGTGGCGTGAGAAAGAAGGATAGATGTGAGTTAATCGTTCGGAGTTTCAGAGTAGACCTCCTGGTACTGACAGCTTTACGAACTTCTTACTCACCGCGGAAAATACGGTGGTAATTTCGGGCTGAAACGTTCTTGGAAACGCTCTCTCCTATTTGCGAAATACATTTTCTTGCGCTATAGAAAGCTTTAATAACGTATCCGGTATTTTTAATGGCAAGTGCCTTATTTTTCTCCAGAACAAAATGAAATTGCAAACGATTCCACTCTCGGTTTTGTGAATGAAAAATTTTTGGGATATCTTTTTCTGAATGTTGCTGTTGGTTTTGAACTGAAAAATGACATGAAAGAATTTCACCCATATCAAACGATTTATTTATTTAAAACTTTGTTGCACAGAAAGGAGCAACGATTGAACTAGGTGGTGTGGCATTCTCTGGCAGTCGCTATATTGCTGCTAGTTTTCGAACTAAATACTTATTACATAAGATATACGGTGCAAAATAAATTTAATTCGGATCTTACATAAATTACCACTTTTATATTTTTTTGCAATCTTCCACTGAATTATATATTGATTACTTTCTGTATCGTTAACAAGTTGAAAAATCGTCATGGCGACGACCTTTACCAAATAAGGAAATGGTTATTATATTTATTTGCCGTTTTCTATGAAGCGTGATAATTTTACTGACTGATTTTTTCAGATTCCTCGTTAGTCGGTTTTGACGCGTTAATGTTCAAGCTTTTTTTGCCATATTCCGTAGCCAGGATGGTAGTATTTTCCAAAACGAATAGGTACATCCATTTTCTTTACGGGATAACTGAGTAAAACTATTATAATAGTTATCAAACTTAGCTAAAATGCTTATGAAAATGACTATCATTTAGGTGACAATTTGCTTGTTTTAGACAGTATAGTGTCCGCTTTAGCTTGTAGATATGCCCTCCCTTATATAGCAATAATAGTATTGAGAAGATAGACATTTTGCCGGTAAGATTAAATAAGGCCAAAATCGTAAACGAAGCCAGAAACAATAGGCGTCTATTTTTCACGGTAAAACCAGTAAACTAAGGCTAAAGTTCACCATCACTTAAACGGGCGATTATTTTTTAAACGTCGGTTTCTGACATTATATCGTTTGGAAGAACTGTCAAAACCTGACGGTTATCTTTTAATCGCTTGTTTTACGTGTTGGTGAACTCAAGCCTTGGGGACGTGGGGAAAATCTCCTCGGGGAAAGAAAATATTTTCCTCTCGTTCAAACCCTTACTTAATTAATACATACATACATACATAAATCACGCCTATATTCCCGAAGGGGTAGGCAGAGGTGAACTAGCACCCACGTTTCGCCAATTATGTTAGGTCCCATGTAATAGGTGGCGAGCCTATTGCCATTTATCGGGCACAAAAGTCGCAGTACATTGCTATTGCTAGGTGGTATAAGAGGAACGCTGCTGCCCATTCCTCATAATTGATTTATCCTTAGTCGCCTTGTACGACACCCACCGGAAAGATTTGGGGTGGTGACAATTGTATTCTACTCTGCCGTCACCACTTAACTAATTAATCCCTAGATAAAACACTGTCAAGTGGTGGAGAGAGATTTTGTCCACGTCCCGTGCTAGGCCTACTGTTGTTATTCAACAGGAGTGACTGCACTTTCTACGGATTCGCGCGAAGGCCACAAAAAATGCGGCAAGCACTAATGGCATCGCGTGTTGCGCCCGCGCGTATCGTGAATTACAATGGCCGGTTACGACATGCTTTAGAAAGCTGCGGTCAACGGCACCAGCCGGCGAAAGTGCCGAGTGGGGCCCCCTTGCGAAATTGCCGCGGATGCACTGCCCGTGAGCGCGTGCAGTACCGCCGCTCGGAGCGCGACAACGTGTCGCACAAGGTTCGAAGTCGAAACATTTTTCGAAGTACACTAAAATCGAATGACCAATATAGTCTTGGTATGAGTAAGTACCTACAAAAAATATTACAGTACGGCCGCTTGGAACGCGACAACGTGTCGCACAAGTTTTGAAGTCGAAAAATTGTACTTTATAAATCAAAAGACACATTTTCGCAGTTCACTAAAAATCGAATGACCAATGTAGTCTAGGTATGAGTAAGTACCTACAAAAAATATTACATTACGGCTGCTCGGAGCGCGACAATGTGTCGCACAAGTTTCGAAGTCGGTAAAATAGTACTTTATTAATCAAAAGACGAATTTGGGTACGCCTGACTATTAAAAATGAAATTATTAATTCTAGAATTAACTAAGATATAGTTACTTACAATTTTCTTTTTTGTATTATATAAGTACCATCAACTACTTGATGCATAATTAGTATTCTAGGCCGCAAAACCCAAGATCAGAAACGCGAGCAAATTATAAACCAGTTCATTTGTATAGTAATACAAGCATTTCCCAACACGCGGTACTGCTGTCCGTCATTTTGTTGCGCACTCGATGTTAAATACGATGAAAGTGATAGTGCAGAACTAATCTCTATGTATTTATCCATTTAGTTTCAATCACCGGCCTTAAATTTCCATTTACGGTAATTTTATTACGGCAAATAAGTAGTCCTACGTTAGGTGTTTTTTTAATCATAAACAGAAACGCGTAGTAACGTAAAAAATCTATAATTTTGCAAACAAAGTAATAAGAAAGCATGCAGTTAATTTTCTCAAACCACGACACGTGTAGAAGCTGGCTATTGAAATCCACTTATTGCAATCGTTAATTGCGCATTTCCCTCGATAAATTAGTCTCGTAGGTACTCGTTGAAACGTTCAAACAGTCATCTACGTATATAGTCACAGAATAAATAGTAAGACTCCCGCTCACGCGTTGACATAGACTATGTATCATCTATGCATGTTTTTGTGCTTGAAGGGCAAAGGGTGATAAATCAATAGTGCCAATGGGTGGGTGGGTGCATCCCGCGGGGTGGGAGGCACCCGATGCCCGGACGAGGGGTCCCCGAGACCCGGATGCACTTGCGTTCGCAAATAATTACCCGCCCCCTCCGCCGCGCCCACGTCGACCTTCGGAGCTGCATGCATCCCTGGCCAAGAGCCAGCTGTTGCATACATTGCTTCTCATGACACCTTTGGTTCTAATATTACTACGCTTAGAGTGTATTTTGAGGACTTTTCTTAATTATTCTACGTTGTGTACGACACTTAAATCATTGGCATGAAAACAAAGAGCAACATTGCAAATAAAAACAACTTTTAGGCAACCAATATTAATAAATGAACAGGAAATGACGTCAATTTCGTCTACGTCATTTTGGTGATAATTTAGAAAAGACAGTGACTTCAGAACTTTGTCACAAGCTAACATTAATTAGTTATAAAAAAGAAAGTAGTTACTCTGGTTCTATTCACAATGGCAACTAGTTTAAGTACCATTGAAAAGAAACTGTCATATAATGCCAAGCAAGTCGTAATTTACCATTGATCGTAGAATGATACCTACACAAATTCTGAAGGCCTCGGGGCGCAGGTGGAGGGGGTTAGGCTTCCTAGGCTCTGCCCGGGCACGGTTGTCATGGAAATCCTGAGCCACTCATCCCACTCGCTCAGCCTCCGTCGATCGTTACGTGGAAACCAATGCCGAAATAACGTTACCATATCGCATGATGCCGCTCGCTAACTAATCAGTCGCAACTAATCGCTTCACATGAGTCGAACCCGTCACGCGAGAAACACCGAAAGGTATTGCGGAGTCTGGTTTGCCGCAACGCACGGTGGAATGTAAACGGTGAAAGTCGCCGCGGCGTCCGTTACCGAGAAAAATGGTTTTCCACGCGGTTTCACCACGCGAGAGTGCAATTCGCAAGTGAGGCAACAGGTGGAGGTGTGCGATGGTCGGGTTGCACTGGCGGTTGCATACGCGCGCGCGCTCTGAGGCCCGGCAGCCGACTGGACTGCTTGCTGAGTGCTCACTGCTGCACAGAAATAACTGCTCGGTGCAGCCGGGCCGCCGATGCATGCTTCCCCCGCCACCCCTCCAGGTCACGGCTGCAGGTCGCCATAGTTACGGGCGAGAGTGGAGAGCTCGCAGCAGCCCTGTATCGATTCAGCTGTTGCTGGTACCCAGGTGACCGTGACCTTTGGTTTTTATTGAGAGGGTGTGGCCGGAACGTTCTGGACCGAGCTGCTAGAGCTTAGCACCTTAGCACGGAACACGAAATACACACTACGCCGAAGAAAAACATCCACCCCATAGGTTCTCATGCGTCCTGAGGGCCTAGCCAAGTGGCTTATCTATTCGAACGTATATGATGATGACGTATAGTATGAAACTGTCGTATTGTTTTCTTTGTATGTCAGTTTCATACATTTTGTATATTCTATGCGTTAGATAGATTAGCCACTTGGTTAATGGGGCTGTCCTGATTATGGTTTTAAAAGAAAACGCAGCATTTCAAATGCGCATAATGATGCTGAACAAGAAATTAATTTCTTTATCTCAACGAATGTTACGGGAAACGGGAAAGGGGAAAGAGGTCAGAAAATTTAAGAAAAATAAATAATCATGACAAAGGTTTTTTCGAAATGTGTCTGATCTCTTTTCTCTTTCTGAATGTAATACGATTTGAAATCGTAAATGTCCCTTTGTCTATAGGTATAGGTACAGTGGCAGTGACTGCATGTTAGGTTTCCATCCACAATATATTTCAAATTTTCTGAATCGACTGTGTGCTATTACACCTCGAACAAGTTTAGGTTGACAATCATTTGGAAATATTTGATAGTTTACATAATTCAAAATTCATTTATTTGTTCATAAACATGGGTAGGTAACAATGGTGTTAATGATTAAATTGTAGGTACAGCCATGATTCGCCCTATCAGCATATGAACTTAATTTTATTTATACATCAATTTAAACAATTTAACAATATTAATAGTTATTATTTTTTATCTAGTCTGGATGCTAGTCTGTACATTAAACTAATTTATTTAATTTTATGGCACCTTTTTAGTAATCGTTTGTAAACACTGATAGAAGTGATCTTGCATTCATAATGTATCTAGTTCGAAGATTTATCAGACTTACTACTATGAGGAGTATTTTAGTAACATTAGACATTAATAATTAATGATAATGTGGTCTATAAGATCACTCGAAATAGTTATTTTATTACCATATCTATTCTCTACATCGAATTGTCGAATTTGCAAATAAGAACAAAATGGTTCCTTGCATTTTGTTCTTATTCGGACACTCGAACTATAGCCACCCTCGCTCTGGTCAGGTGGCTAAACATCTCCTGTGAATATGGCTTGTTTTAGTTCTTTCTTGAATAATTTACTATTAATGTAGTTAATAGTTATTAACTTTATATAGTCACAATAAGGATAATCGTCACAGATCGTTGTGAAGCCAGGGTTATTATTATGTGATGGTAGGTTTATATGGAATTGGATGGACTTCGCTCATTGTGATATTTTACCGGCGGGAAATCCCATCGATTCTGTTACCTACTGCCAAGTGGCAACAGCTGATGTGATCAAGACAAAAAATGGGACTTAATGACCTGCAATACGGCATTTCATAACAACAACGTCAGCTTATTAAAAACATAAATTGAGAAAGTTTGGTTGTATCAATGTTTACGCTTTGATCTTTCAGCTACGGTTTTTCATCTCGCTTCAGTCGATTAAGCACATCATGTGTGTTGTCTTTTATGGTATACTATGAGTTCTGAATAAGACTTCCTTATTTTATAAATATTAGGATTTTTGTAGTTAATGCTGCTAAAATCTTTATGAAAAGTTTGGTTTCTCTGAATAGCTGAAGATAATGCGCCTGTCGGTGTGTGGTGCCGTGTGGTGACGGCAGAGTAGGATACAATTGTCACCACTCCAAATCTCTCCCGTGGGTGTCGTACAAGGCGACTAAGGATAAATCAGCGATGAGGAATGGGCAGCAGCGTTCCTCTTATAATACCTAGCAATAGTACTGCGACTTTTGTGCCCGATAAATGGAAATAGGCTCGCCACCCTACATGGGACCTAACATAATTGGCGAAGCGTGGGTGCTAGTTCACCTCTGCCTACCCCTTCGGGGATTTAGGCGTGATTTATGTATGTATAGTAAATAAAATAATAAAAATAAATATTTTTTTACACTCACGCCACTTGTGTTATGGATACTAGATGACGGACATATTTTTAATATAATTATGTAAATATAAATGTTGAAAATATACTACATAAACATATACACAACCATGACTCGAAAACAAACATTTGTGGTCATCACAAACTTTGCCCCTACCAGGATTCGAACCCGGGACCTCTTGGCCAATACCCACCAATCTGAGCATTCGCCCAAGGCGGCCGTAAATGTATGTATGTATGTAATGCGCCTTCTTGGCGCTTACAACTCGGTATATCCACCCTGCCCGTCCACAACTTGGTATTTCTCAACCTCCCACAAGAGCGAGCGATAAACATAGATTCTCCATTTCATCTACCATCAATCTCGACATAAGTGTTCACACAAATTAGCCACTCCTCATAGCGTGTGCCAAATCTGAAGACTTCCTTTTAAGTTCTATGTCACTAGTGCCAATTTTAAATTTCCTATTCCATTCGTGTCACTCCACACGCATCACTCTCAACATTCTCTTGTCTGTCGAATTCAATTTTCAATCATATAGTATCATAATAGCTTCAATAATTTCAACTGATTTATTGGTTTCGCACATCGTTATGCTGGGGCTACATTAGTGGGCTACCGCGAATATTCGTGATAGCACGATTAGTGTGGCCGAGTAGATCGTTGCAATGCGTAGTATTCGGGAGAAGACGATGTGCTATCGGGGCATTGTCGGTAAACTGGCGCGCATCAAAGGGATTTGTCGCGACAATATACGCTTGGGTGGCTACATCTACGCCACTTTAGTGTCGTCCAGCCTTTGATGCGGGCACGATGTTTCGCGTCACAAATCTTACTGCCGCACTCAGATACGTCAAATAAGTTTAATGAGTACTTAATGTCAAAAAATCTCATTTAAATTTAGACCGGCAAAAATAGCGACTAGTTTTGAATTGTAATTTTTTGACATTAAGTAATCATTAACGTTATTTGACGTCTCTGAGTGCGGCAGTTAGTCCGCCAATGTAGAAAAGAACATCGCGTATGCCCGTACGGTACACGATGTTTTAGCCCGCCAACGCGACACGAATCTTCGCTAATGTAGCCCCAGCATTAGAAGAATAGTTAGAATTGCAACAATTACGACAGCGCCCTTGCCTATGGTCCAAGAGAAGGGCTGCCAGGCTGACGGGGCCAGTTGGCTGAGCTGCGCGAGCGCACAGCCAAGCATTTAGACAGGGCGTCGCCAACACACTCCATAGCAAGGTCAAGTATTATTTGTTAGCAGGGGAATAGGGGTATTTTGTATTATTTAAAGCTGCTAAGTTTATTCAAGACGTTAATCGCATCAATGCCAAAATATGAATGTATTAATAAATATGAATTAATTTGATGACAAATTTCTACTGATACTGCTTCTGTTTAATTGTATTATTCCTTTATTCCTTTACTTTTTGGTATTTTTTTTTTATTGAGACTTAATACTTTACTACATGTTCTTTCTTCTAACCTCACACAATACCTCAATCGAAAAAATATTAAAGCCGATTTCAATCAGCATTTTTCAAATTGAAGTTAAGTATTATATCATAAGATACACATTTTAAGAAAGTTTTTTTCTTGATACGAAGCCCTACAGATTACTTAATAATACCTGTTAAGTACAGCTTTTACTGATAACTTGAAAACAACCGGAATTTTTGATATTTCTCAATTTCTAAATGTGTGACATTTGACCTCGTGCAATCAATATTCACCCAGAAGTACAATTTAAAGTGTTAATATGTATTTTTGAGAATGTAGTTTACAGCAATCTATCAGTTTTGAAATCATCATCATAGACTCTTTAATGTTGGCTCTTATAACAGGGTTCTCTATTAAAATCCGTGGGTATCAAGGCGCAGTGAGGATCAATGGCTTAGCGTCTATTTGAAGCACAGATGAAGTCAAGAAAGTATATTTTTGGTCACCCTTCTGACGACCTACCTTGCAAGCATTTGTTTAGCTACGCAACGAGCCCATAATAGTTTCTACCATGTTTACAAAGTCCAGTGGATTGGTCTCACTTCGTTGGCTACATTAAGCTGCCGTTTCCGCTACCAATGATTATTGTAACATTGTTCATAATAAAAAAAATTGTTGGAACGATATGGGTGTGTTCGTTATTTCTTTAACCCTAGTCGGATTTTCCTATCAAATATTTTTAGTACAATTATATAGATGAAACCGTTCCGTTTATTATCTATACATTCATTCAACACTTGCACCTTTACCGTTTGATGGATGATATGAATCAAAAGGGTGTGGATGGCTTGATGACGTCTGACCAATATGAATTGAAGAGAAAACATACTGCGCCGACCCCAGATAGAACCTACATGACGGAAATATATCGCCGAAGGGGTAGACATACGTAAAAAAGGCAACCCCATTTCGCCAGCCCATATTAGGTTTCATACAATGGAAGGCGAGCCTATTCAAATTTGCTGGGAATTTAATCGCGGTGTTTATAGATATTGCATACGATCGCTGCTGATGCATACACGTTATGTTTATTGCATTCGTGCGACAGAGACGGGAGAGGTAGGGGTCACATAACATAACTAACATGACTGCAGAATTAGGTACCTGCATTAATCACCGAATAAAGAAACGCTACTCAAAGTTTGAGTCCTGCTTATTATTTAAGTATTATCAAAATTGACGTTTTTATATATACAAATTCTGACCGGTATTGTCCACTTAACTATGTAATCAGTGCTCAAAATTTGAGTAGCGTTTCTGTATTCGGGGGTTAGTCGTATAAATCCTTGAGTTGTTAAGGGCTTAAAGCTAGGGACTCCTTCGAATCACTTAACGATTTCTCCTAATGTAGGTATAGGGACTTTGTAATATGTCGTTAGTCATAATTATTGATGCCACAATAATGTTAGTCATAATTTAGTACTTATCTTACAGTTTGCGTACACACAATTATCGTTTGGCCTGTATCTTATTGTCCTAATTTGGAATCGCATAATGTTATCAATTAGTCTAATAGAAATTTCAAATTAATGTGACATGTGTTGTGTTGGGGAGTATAATACATGTTTATTTTATTCCTTGAACTTATCGATTTTTACATGTTTTTACATTGAAAACTAAGACAAGTTCCGACCTTGTTTCAAGAATTTCAGAAATAGTGCAAACTGAACAAAGGACCTTAGACCCCGGCCGAAAATACAGTCGGTTTAATTGAATAGAATATGGCTATTGTGTAATACTGGTAGGCAAGGGAAAATATTTGAGTGTTGAAAACCGGCATTTTGTTTTCTAGGCATGGTTGTTTATGAGTATCTTCAATATTTATATATAATTACCATAGGTGTTTTTCCGTAATCTAGTTTACATAACACAAACGATTATGCTGCCGAAGTTATGCCAGTGTGCGTGTAAAAATTTATGTTTATTTATTCAGAGAAGGCACCACCAAAATGACTCAGTTAAATACAATGACCAAAATAAGAAGTGCACATCAGATACCTCACCTTAACCGGAGAGTTAACTGAGAATTTGCAGACTGCTTAGTAGGTTTGTCAACCATTATTAATGTACCCTCAAACCTGCTGCCGAAGTGAGACAGCGCTATACGCAGTGCAGAGCTGCATCCTGCTTTGAAGCCACGTTGAGATGACGTCACGAGCACATGGTAGGTAGGGCACATTTAAAAGTCAATCAACAGTCAACATCGTACGACGAATTTTAATATAAATCGGGATCGAAATATTCTTTACAATCTCAATTTGTTTTCAGTGGTTGATTCTTGTGTAATATTCGTTAGGTTTTGTAAGCAGAAATTATCATAAAGGTAGATACTCTTTTTATTATCAAAGATAGAGGTTACTTCTTTTCGTCATCTTTCAATTAACCTTGTATTATAAATTTGTTATTTAAAAAATAGTCTGAATAAATTTCACTAAATTTTTCAAAAAAAATATGTCCTTATGGGTGTGTCATCATTTTATAGTTTTTGTGACAACAAAATTGTACAAATAACATACTTATGAATAATAGTTAGAAGGAAAGTGGGGTAAATTTAACGAACTGCTCAAACATACATGTTTTGTTGTCAAAATAGCAGTGATTCGGATTTCATAATTTTCTAAAAAAAAGCTACAGTATGGTCGTAGTAAGAAACATTTATTTCCGTTCCAATTAATCTATAAACAGGACTATTTAGTAAAATAGACAAATTAGAGAGATATTTATCGAATAGGTATATGGATTTTAAATTGTGACCTATTTTGCTCTGAGTAATATTGAATTCAAAATTTCTATCTCAAACCCACATCCAAAATTAAACGCACTTTGGATTTAAATCTATTCTACAAAGTTTCTTATTATGTTTGGCGTAAATTCCACAATTGATTGTGAAATATTCACTGCTTGTGAACCTTAATGTGACCATTGTTAGATGCTCATTTATCATGCATCTGCGATGGGTTGGTCAATGACGAACAGCCTGACATCACCGGCATGTGCCATTAAGAAGACTTTGCAAACATGATTCATATTCAGCGTGGAAAGATAGTACATAGTAGTTATTATTTTGGCGAGTTTGTACTGTTCTAAAATTAGTATATTTCGAAATTCCCATTGCTGCAAACACACTCAATTATAGTATTTTAGTATTCCTCGTTTCGCCAGCTAGTTGGGCCAGCCTTCAACAAGTTGTGTTGAGTGTAGAGTTTACACTCATGACTACAATACTACCTGTAATAGTTATATTTATTAGTATGCAAAAAGCAAACCAGAAATAGATCGCTAGATATCTACTTTTACTTTTATACCAGTTTTGGCTAGATGGCAACGTTAGATAGCGAAGGCTTTTTAATGGGCTACATATGCCGTAGTCACGATTTGAGCCTCATTAATTCAGAAAATAGTTTCATAACAATTACTTTACTAATATTATAAAGCTGAAGAGTTTATTTATTTGTTTGTTTGTATGGTTAAACGCGCTAATCTCAGGAACTACTGACTCAAATTGAAAAATTATTTTTGTGTTGGATAGTCCATTTATCGAGTAAGTCTATAGGCTATATAATAACCGACATTAATGCGAGCGAAACCGCGGGCGTACACTAGTTATCTATATTTGTCCAAACATGTTAAATGGTTAGATAGTAACGCCTCCTTGTTACCGCAAACTGTCAGTTACTAAACGGCGATGAGGAATTAGCAGCAGCGTTCTTGTTATACTTTGCAATATACTGCTATTAACGTAACCTATATATGGCAATAGGATCGCCACCTTTTAAAATAGGGCGATAAAACAAAAAATGTCCCAGATTGCAAATATTTGATGCCAGGGCGATAAAGGATAAATCAGTGATGAGGAATGGGCAGCAGCATTCCTCTTATACCTACCAACTAGCAAAGTACTGCGACTTTTGTGCCCGATAAATGGCAATAGGCTTACCACCTATTACATGGGACCTAGCCTAATTGGCGAAGCGTGGGTGCTAGTTCACCTCTGCCTACCCCTTCGGGGATATTGGCGTGAATTATGTATGTATGTATGTAGGGCGATAAATATGCGATCTGAGGCTTTCTTTTTATCGCCCGAAGTAAGATCATAGTTATATGTATTTTTCTTCCCACCAGCTCAAAAATGACGTATTCTGGGTCAACCTCAACTTAAAGTTAGTCATTCTAGGCCTGTACAAAACAGGAATATATTGTTGTACTAAATTTCATTATTTCCCCAGGCAAATAAATTTATTTTCAATTAAGTAATTTGAATTTGGAACACCAACATAACACAAATATTCATTGAAACCTGCCTTAAATTGTTAAGCGAAAAAATATAATGATTTTGAATCGACAACATATATATGTGAAAATCCGTGGAGTCACTAAAATGTAAAAAAAAACAAAAAAATAAATGCCCATATCCGCCATGTTGTTTGTTTATAGTTTCAGGGGTTTTATAATTTAAGTGGAAAAATATATGGAAAACAAGCCCATTTAGCCAAGTCTTCCGTGTTGTAACTTTTTTTTAAATGGAAAAGTTTCGTGACTATAATATTTATTATGAAAATAAGATGTTTAAATTTTTGATTACTTTTTAAATATGTAAGAATAAATATTGAGACACGAAAAATTTAAATATCAATTACAATACTAAGACGTGGCTGAATGTACTAAGCAATTTTAAATGTTCCCAATAAAAACAACTCTGAGTATTAATAATTGGACCAATGTTTCCAATGTAAACCTATACTTTTGATTTAACAAAATAAATAATGAATTTTTATCAAAATTATTTTTATATCCTCGCAGTTGGTACGAAAAGCAGAGTATACTCCTAGGGAAAAAGTAGTCTTATATCTTGGGTGCGCTTGAATCCCTCGCTCCGTTCAGGATTCCATTCTTAAATCCCTCGCTTCGCTCGGGAGTAAACCATAGAGTCCTTCATTGCGCTCGGGATACAAGTTTGCATCAGTGACACTGCTTTATTTCCTTGTGACATAATCTACTATTCCGTAGGCGTAGCGGGCAGAAAAGGCCGCTTTATGGTCAGGCGTGACATAATTTTTTTTTTGTGCGCGTTACACGTTCAGTAATGCAACAGCACGCACAATACACACACCTATTCATTATCCAGCATTAAACCACACACGTGAAACCGTTCATAATACGAAGGCAATAGCCTGCCAGTTGAACACTCTAATTAAAAAAACGGCTAGCGATAAGGAATCTGATTTTATTACTGTATATATTTGTAATTTAAGCCTAGTGTTTCCTAACGGATATGTTGGTGGTTGTAACGCATTCTTTTCATTAGGAAATGAAAGCTTATTTAGGTAACATGTGTTATATATATCAACATCAGCACACCAACCCTCTTTGGGTATGGTTTGATGATTTTTTTGCCATCTGCCATTCGGGAAATCTAACATACTTAAGAAGATTTTTACGACACTCCTGCGGTAAGTCAGGGCTGGCACATTGCTACGCTATTTTTATCAATCGGGGGCGTCAATACGTTAATCAAAACTAGACCATAGACCTGGCAAGAACAGGGACGAGTTTTAAATTTCCATTTTTTTGTATTATAAATATTAAGTAATCATTGACGTTAATAGACGTCTCTCAGCACGGCAGTTAAATAGTAAAAACGATAAAAGTTTTGTGTACCTCAAAATAATTATTCACATTTTTTTTTCTTATATTTTATTTTTATATGTAATGATGGAGACCAATTCAAGCGGTTTCAATCTTCCGTTTGTTTCCGAAGCGAGATGCTATGACTCGGGTCTTATTCTTTTTGGAGAACTGTTCCATGGCCCCGTGCTATAAACCCGGTCAAGGAATTGGGGCGAGTCAGTTCCCGGGACATAAGGACAAGGCCCGTGTCAGGGACGCCGAACCGGAATGCCCGGGATACGTCCAGTTTGAACCGGGTAAATGGGTCACGAACCATTAATGCAACTGCAGTAGGTAGTGATTTCGTAAACATTGCACAGTGGGAAAGTTTGAATAAATTTAGTTTCGATTGTTATATAAGTAATCAATTAGTATCCGAGGAAAAAGTGGAACAATTAAGTCCTGATGCGAAACATAATTAATTATATTAAGGATAAAATTGTATTAATTTAGATACCTATGTAAATTCATATTAGATTTCATTTTTATGGAGTCCTTTGAAGAGTAGTAAACTATAGTAGATTAGTACAAAAATTATATAGGTTTGTAACTACTTACACTTATATATATCGTTGTAATTAATTTACCATATAAAATAAATTAAAAATAAGCATCCTAGGGACGATTGGAACCAATAAATATATTGCCAGTAGCGTCGGTTTACTTTTGCTAAATAAGAAAATTCCAGTTCATTCCTGCCCAGCTAGCATGGACACCGAAACACGATATGATATAGCCATTTATCGTTTTGAACTGTCAAAGCTCCATAGATTTTTGACAGTTCAAAGCGATAAATCGCTTTAACATATTGTGTTTCGGTGGTCATGCTAGCCGGGCTGGAAAAAATAATCAGTCTTCTCTATGACCGGATGATTCATAGATAAACATAGAATGAGTCATTCACCAACCTTAATTCATGTTAACTACTATATGGGTGGCTTATTATTATAATCTTGCCTTCGGGGTTGAACCTTAGGGGGATGGAAATAGACGCAATATATTTATACGCGTAACTAGATTACTCGGAAATCCCGACAAAGTGGTGATTCATTCCCGAACTTAGGTTAGGAACTCAGAAGCACAAAGGGATCTTTTATAGAGATTCTCATATTCGTTTTCGTGCCTATTCCACAATGACTAATCTTGGAACATCTAAATGTAACGCAAGTATAGTACCTATTTATAATAGCACTTTAAAAAAATATTTTTTAAGTTTATTTTATTAAATAAAATAAATAAAAATTGACAAATATTTCCAATTGATCATTAACTGTAACTTTTAATAATAGGTTGTAAAATAAAGCACACAGTCGATTCAAAATGTTGATGAATTGTGGAAATCCCTAATGCTGTTGACTGTAGGTACTGTTATTTATGTATTTATTTATGTACTGTTATTATTTCATAAGAATTCTGTCGAACAGACTTTCGCGCAAATTACTATGTCAGTAATGAATCAATTGTTTTTAAAAGACCATTGCAAAAATCCAAAATTGAACTGGGTAACAAATTAACAATGCTAGAACTTTCATGAGAAGTATTTAAGGTCCACTTGCACATGACTTCCTAATTTAGGTAAGTATTAATAGTAGGTACATTATATACCAAGGGTGACAAAACAAAGAATGTCTCAGATCGCAAGTATTTGACAATAAGCAAGCGATCTGAGGCCTTCTTCTTTATCGCCCGAGGTAAAATCATAGTTTTATGTTACCTCCTGACCAGGAAGTGGGATTTTTCGGACGCGAATAGCGGGTGAAAAAAATCACTTTTTGGCCAGGTGTGACATAAAGATATAAACGTTATCATTTATAATCGTTGTCAGTTTGTTTGAAATTGACAGATAGAGACAATGTTTGCTTAAATTCTGAATAAAGTTAAACCTAGTTTAATAAGATATGCTCAAAGCACTCTAAGAAAAATGACATTTTTAACAAGATGTGCGGTATCAAGCTTGTGTTCACAGAGTATGTAACCTTTAGTAACATATATCATTCCTCTGTCCTCGGTAAATTAGGACAATGCAGCATTAACTAGCTTTTCCCGGGAGACGGCAAATAGCCTTGTCCGACTGCAGTATGCCAATGAAAAGGAAGCGACGTGCCTGTTACAAAGAATTATGAACTGCCTACCTATCTATACCCCATTCACTTGGACTTGAGACAAAATGTAAACAATCTTGATATGTTTCTTTATCTACAAAATGCTCCTTTATACAAGAAACTTGTATTCTAAAATGCATCATCAATTATAGACAAATAACATTGAAATATTGGTAATATACATTTATATTTATTAACCGACGAATAACCGGAGGAGGTGACTCAATTCATACCGTATGTTTTTTGTATTTTATATTAAAAGACACATCAAGAGTGTTTATATTTTGTCTCAAGCCCAAGGAATGGGGTATAGTTATATACTGATTATCTAATAGATAAAAGAACCGAAACTCAATCACGACTAATATCGTGCGTGTTCTATTAATTAGCACTGAACAAATTCTGTGAGTTTCTCAGCTGTTTTTATGGTTGTCAATGTTTTGTGTATTTATTGAAGCTAATTTGGCTATGATAGACGCACTATGTTGTAAATGAGCGAAGCGCAGTTGTGTATTTTAATCAAACATAATTTCGTTACATAAAACTAAACTTTGTATTTTCTTTCCAAAAATATTTATTAGTACAATGTAAAGTAATAAATGTTCTAAAAAATACTTATCATTCATAATTGGAATTGAACCGCGTTCTCCTGAGCAGTTCAAATGATTAGTTTAGATTTTTTTTCAATGTATTAATGGAAATAATCATTTGAGACCGAAAAATATAGCATGTTATTAAGAATTGCATCAGAAATAATATCTAAAAATGAAGAGTCAATCAGCCTCATCTTACTCGAATGTTTTACTATCTTTTTACGACCAATCCGCACCTCCCTTACTTTAATCATAATGCAAAACGCAGTTGCCCCAAACAGGTTGTAAAATCTGGTTTTCCCACTTGCATTAATACTCTTATGAATGGGTTTTGCGGAGAAAGCTGCTTCGATACCTGTTCGATATTACTGAGAATAAATTTTAATGTGATTCTATTTAACAAACTTCAAAATAATATTTAGCAGGGCAATGGCATATGGAATTAATATAAGAACCTGTCTATCTATATACGTACGAATAGTTACATATTGTCTAGATCCCTTTGCATTCTTTTACTGGGGCAACAATTGTTGAGTTTTTGGCGGGATAATAAGGATAATAAACAGATGTAATAAAATTTTACTTACAACTCTAAAAAGACAAAAATGTTAAATAAATATTTAATTTTATAATGAACAAAATGCTTATAATTTAGAACATAGCTACATTCAACGACAGGATAAGCAACAGAACTGTAACGTGTTATATTAAAAAAAATTAAAAAGCATTTTGCCCGCCATTTTCCTAATATCGAGTTCAAAACTGTTTTTATGTTGGGATATTTTTATAAAAAATACCACAGATATACGCACCTGCAACTTATTATGGTAACAAATAAATTATCATACGCATAGCAAAATAATATTTACAACTTAGATACATAAAAATTTGCATGTTCAATGAGCCAACTGTGAGACTTTCTCTTACCAAAAATTGATGTTACAAACGCGCAAGTAGCCGACAAGCCTTTTTTGTGCAATCATACCAAACTTGTAAGTCGGATTCAATGTTTCAACTTTCACTGCATGTAATAAGGGTCACTTTAGAATGATTATTTGATAATGAGCACCATCGCTTTCTTTTCAGTTTAATTGAGTTTTATTCCAGTATACCTAATATTACCCTACATCATATAGAAGTTCTTATTGGCTCCTATCACAAAACCCCAAGGATATACACGTCTAATAAATTTTAGGCGGAGCCTTCTCTACCTGAAATCTATTACGCGATGGCTCGTTCGGCCTGCGCTTGCATAAACTAAGCAATATTCGCAGTGGCTAGTTAGCTATAGACGGGTGATCAAAAATATATTATCTAGAGTTATTCTGCGCTCGTGCCATTTAGGGGCAATAACAAAAAAAAAACATGTCACAGAATAAACAATAAAACAATAGAATTTAACCTCCACGGGAACAACGTCAGTTCAGTTTTAAAATAATATTGGACGTAAAATGTACAACAACAATATCAGGCAATGCATAAAATGCTATTGCGAATGTAAAATTCGAATATTCGTTATAAAACTCTGCCATTATCTTTACAAAAACCATGAATATGTTACATTCACATTATAGGTATACATAAGCAATGAGGTACTCGAAAAAAAAATACAATTTTACACAATGATATTATTATAATATCATTGATTTTACATAAATATTTTGTAATGCTATTTTATATAAATTACATCTCAGAGGCTTACAACATACAAAATTTACACGGAGTCTATATTTTATATTACTTACTTGTAATATAATAGCTTGTGACTTTAAAAAGCCCGTATATTTTCCTTTATAGTGCCATTTATAAACATGTCTTCATGAAAGAGCAGCAAAAACACTTAGGTATAACACAAAATGGTACCTACTTTTTCATCAATTACTGATATTGAATATACGAAGTTTCCTGAAAATAGTACATAAATACAAACATTTATAATTTCTCAGCCTAAGGTTTGTTCTAAGTTTCTTTTCTTCTTCTTCTCAAATTCTCTTCGACCATTTTACAACCTACACCTACCATCTTTGTCAAGTTGTTCCAATTCCTTTATTCTATTTCCATTTACTCCCAATTGAAAATATTATTTTAAAACTGGTTTTCTGGACGAACATTTTTTGATCCTTGTGTGATAACAATAATTTGGTATCATTCATTGGAAAACAGTAAGATCGGTTTTTCAATGGTAAATTGTTTGTTGGTTCGGCGTAACTCGTCCCAGTTAAATACACCTGGTTTAAAATCAGCTGGTTTTGTCAGCCTACGGAAAAAGAAGACTGATGCGGAAGTTCTTGAAGTGAGTCGAATTACTTGTATTGATTTGGCTTGAGCGATATGGCGTCACCCCTTTGATTCTTGCGTCTTGTCGTAGCTTCTTCTACTTCTTCTTCCAGGCGTCGAGCAGCTCTGAGGAAGAACTAGGGAACAACTGAGATACCACCAGCTGTGTTCACTCGCTCCTATTCCCGAGAGAGCACAGCGTGGCACCCGGTCGTTCGATAGTCCGTTTCTTCTTTTTCTTCTAAGATTCTTCTGTTTATCTTCTTCATTTAGTTGTGATGTAATTCTGATGTGTTGTAATTTTTGCTGGTTATTTTTGCTGTGGCATTAGGGTCAGGTCACATAGAGACGCGACGCGACGATGTTTGAAGGCCTGTGGGGTGCAGGCCAATACATTTTACCTTTCTTTCAAGCGGGATAAGTTGACTAAAGAAAAATAATAAAAATATTCATGTGGACAACTGATCCCGCGGGATAAGTTTTGAGCAGAATCAGTTGACCAAAGCCTCGCAATTGCGGTCGAATACTTGCAATGTGTGTATCTTTATTTATATTATATCTTAAAAAGTATATGCCGCGTCGCGTCACGTCTCGTCTCGGTTTGAACTGAACCTAACTTAACAATGATATAAATCTTATTATTATTATAAAATTACTTATATGCTAATTCTTAAACCTATTCAAACTTCATAAAATGATACAAAGTTAGGTAGGTAGGTACCTACCTAGGACCTAATTCCTGTTAGGTAGGTAACTACCTCAAGAAACATGTAGCGCCATCTATGTTACAACGTGTGAACTTGAATGTTCGTTCTAAAGCAACGTTACAGTAGCGACCGCGTTCTTATGTGCCACAAACTATTAATAGATGGCACCAGCTGTATGTTTTTTTAATTTACCTATAGGTACCTACCTACCTACCTATCATTAAACTGAAGCATTGGACAGACAGACCTAGGTACAGAAATATTTGCTACATATGGGGCCTGTTTCACAATCGAAACGTTCAAAGTAACTTACTTGGCAGATCATTTGACAGTTGTGAAATATATGTCAATTGAACTGCCAAGTAAGATACTTCGAACTTACTTGTCGATTGTGAAATGGGCTCTTAATTAATTAAAATACATATATTCATTGATTAAATAGTAAGTTTTTCATAAAATTATTAACCGTCTTCGTAGGGACAGGATGAAACAGAACTGTGAGTAATAAAATAAAAAAGTAATGCTAGTTGTAATCTCATTACCTCCACCTCATTTTTCTACGGTACGGTAACACCTAAAATAAGATATAACATGTCACCCATCCAATAACAATGACTGCGAACACTGCTTAACTCACGCAACTCTCGAGTACGAGTTTCTAAGATCAATATTCTCCAGTACGAGTTTTTAAGATCAATCTTCTCGAATATCAGCTAGAAATTGTTGTGTAAGTGCGATCTAGGAGGAGCGAGGGTTCCGCCCGCATTGCCACGTGCCGGCCTTGGCCTTGAGCGAATATACCTCATAAGTGCACTTGTCGCATGCCGCCCACGTCATCCCGAGCGTATAATTACAATTAACTTTTCTAGACGTCACGTAGATACTAGGGTTCTATAGGTTGTAAGGTATACGCTTAGTTTCTGTTGTAGTTATTATTTACATTTGGTTTTTATTAGAGGTTTATATTAGAGCCGGTCATATTATAGGTACAGTCGATAGAACTTCTTGCTACCACAAAATGTAATTTTTTTTCAATCGACTTTGCCCTTTAGGTAAAAAAAGTTAAAAAACACATGTATTATTTACACCACTCGATAGCGTCGCTATTAACGAACGAATTTGTTTTTTTTTAACAAAATTAACGGGTTTGTTCATTTTGTAGACAAGGGATATGTATATCGATGATATTTATCGCGGTTTCTTTTATTTTTTTTGTGTAATTGTTCAAGTTTACAATAGAAAATCAAGTAAAAGTAACAAAGTTACAACTCACCTAAGCATTGTTAAGTAGCTAAGTAAAAAAAATAAACCTGAGTCTAAAAATGAGATTTTTTCAGTAGGTGCTTCATAAAATCTAGCCAGATATCACCCCAGTAAGTTAATTTTATAAATTTATCTTTCCTTTAGACCTGCGGAATTCGAGGCTAATCTTAATTATTTACTTAATTCCACATAATAGTAACCTGTTTTGTGCTTTATTCCAAAAACTATAAGTTCTGTTGAATTAACTTGTCCTCCGTGTAAAACTTAACTTAAATTACTGATAATAACCACCCAAGCCCAAGTCAAAACATTAGTTTCGATGCTACTACCACCGCTATATACGGCGCTCCCCCCACCAGTTGATTGATCAGGAAAAAATTTATAGATAATAAATTAATGACCTATATAACAGGGACACTGTTGCTCTAATGGCTGATTTACATGTATTAAGTAGTCAAGTAATTAACTAAATTTTAACTAATCTTTAAGTGACTTGATGCGTGAAAACAATTAATTTAGCAAAAAGTTGTAAGATTTTAAAATTTAAGTCGCTTACAATGAAGTTATAATTTAGTTAACACTCTACTATTTAATACATGTACCTAACAGCTTTAACATTAAATTTAAATAAGTTAAATTGTCAGGGCGACGGACGGTGTATGTGTACCAGTAATTGTTAGGTGAGGAGTTGCGATATAAAACAGTTTATAAAGTTTATATAGTTATAAAGTTAAAGTAGATACAGGATAAAAAATATAGTAGATCATAATATTATTTTTTTATTAGGTGGACTAAATATTTTAGAACCTATGGTATTTTATTTTAGGTACTTACCGTTGCGAATATTAATCTTGTGTTCGTTGTACCATCGCCTATCATCATCTGGAACAAAACGAAAATGAAAAATTTAAAATATCCTTATTTAATTTAAGAGTATCTATAAAATCTACGGACTGTCCATTTGTCCAATACGATATCTTCAAAATGTAAACTATATTAGTTTTCTTTTAGTATATTTTTTGTAATTAAGACGTTGATGTTAAATATTGTTAAAATATTAATTATTACAAAATAAAATAGTCAGACCATGGAACTTAATTATTACCTATAAAAATTAATTTAAAATTTTTATTCCTAAATTAATGCATTTATTAAAAGGAAGGAATATTTAAAAGGAAACAAGAGAAGATTGATAACATTTAAACATTTCTTGAAAACTACTAACGTAAACTATACAAAATATAATAAATAATAATGTATACTGTGATAAAATATCGATATAATAACGTATTGTGAAAAGGTAAGGTAATACCAGTAACTTGATCAAGCTGCATGCAGTTGTTTTTTTATCTACGATTTTGGCATGTTTATGCTTTCATTGGCTTCACACACTGTTAATTATAAAACATTATTAATTATAATAAAAGTGACTTGGCTCGCAAATTAATTAGCTTAATATGCACTAATTGATCTATTTATTAGGGGACATATCATAAGTTTCAAGACAAATATGTGTCTTCATCAGCATCCCTTAAGGCTGCAGTTCACCAACACTTAAACAGGCGATTATTATTTATCCGTCCGTTTTTGACATTTTATCGTATGTAAGAACTGCCAAAAACTGAAGGTAATCTTTTAATCGCTTGATTTACGTGTTGGTGAACTCGGGCCTAAGTCTTAATTTCTTTATATACTTCTGGAAAAGAATGTCAAAAGAATAATACGAGCACAATCCTAAACCGCCAGAACCAAAGGTTTGTGGGTAAAGAGTCTTTTTTATGTTCTATTATTGTGATAATGAGAATAAAACATATTTTCCTCTCTAATAAGGTATATACATAATCGCTCTTAAATTAGGTTCATTTTATAACACAAATTTTGACAAATAGAATAAAACCTGTCATTATAATTTAGTTAATTCAATAAGACAAGAAGTCAGATATAGATATACGAACTGTGTTTATCTCGTTTCGCGCTTAGTGTGATTGATTGCGTGAATATTGTTCTTGGTATTATAATTATTTACCAAAATAGCACAATATATAATGTCACAGTATATAATGTTACTTCGCAAACAATGTACGTTAGTTGAAATCCTTGAGATGATCAGTGGAAAACAGGCTGTGAGTCATATGACGTACGCCATCCTTAGCTTCCGTTAGGGCTGCCATTCCCTACCATTATATTATTAACAATATAAAATTATTTATCATTTCATCATTAATTATAGTTCCACATTTAAAATATTACCAATATAATATCACAAGTAATTACGTAAGTTTGATAATAAAATAAAATAAAGGTAAGAGGAAGAGAAGAATATTATTTTGATTATTTACGTTGAATTTCATTTAGGATGGACTTCATCAATGAATCACACGTAAAAGAAGCGATTAAAAGATAACCGTTAGTTTTTGACATTTCCTCCATACGATAATAATGTCAAAATCCGACGGTTAATAATAATCGCTTGTTTTACGTGTTGGTGAACTCGGGCCTTAGGAGGGGGAAGAAGAATTTATCAAGGTTCTTCAAATAAAAAAAATGCAATATAATTAAGAAATATTCGTATAACAAAATTAGTTTTTTACTATTTAAAAAAACTGATCAACATAACATTATAATTAAGTCTCTTAAGAGCCGCTGCTGTATCATTTTCTGCTTTGTGCTCTAAATGGTTACAGTAGTAACCTTTTTAAAAATGGCTATGTATAATTAACTTTTATTTCATTCTATAGGTATTATCTTTTGATGAATTACTAAGAATTTAACTAGAAAATTACTGTTCAATTTAAACCTAGCACCCAAAGTAAAATTAAAATAAAATAATTATTACTGATATATTTTTTTTCCATTTATGCATTTTCAAAGTAGTATGTTATATTGTGAGAATTAAATTAAATTAGAATTAATTAAATTATTGAAACATGTAGCGACAACAACCCTAAATTCAGTGCACGTTTATGAACTGAATACGTTTATTATTGCGTTATGTAATCTAACGTTTTGAGGCTTTTTAAAGATAATACAAGGTCTCTTTATAAGTGCAACTACAGTATATTATGATATAATACATATTATAATAATAAATTTAAGAAGCTTAATAAAAAATAAAAATAAAAATTAGCTCCATTAGCAATTTGTATATATTTTTTAACCCATTGATAATAATTTAAAATAAACAGGTGAATACATTAGAATAATAATTTAAAATAAATAAGTAATACGCAAATTGTTTACGCTTTTAGCAACTATTTTAGTGACAACCCGTGATGTGAAAAAAATAATCTTACTATTTTATTCGTACGTACTTAAACTCATTCAATTGTGCACCTGTCACAAAATAATCAATTTGTTTTATAATAATTAACCTAAGTAATTCATACCTTGTTCATACATACGTTTATGCATTAACGGAAAAACCTTGTACCTTACAAACCACATAGCGACAAATAATAACTCAGCTACGCGACGATTACTGTAAAAAAATGTAGGTATATATGATGCAGTCAGAAACGTTACATCACTTTTAATTTGTGTACCTTGCTACATTGGTATAAGGGCCTTATTCGAGGTTAAATTGTAGTAAGCTGAATGACTGAAGTTGCTCGTCTAAGTAGCAGTTTCCCCTCATTTTTATTGTAAGTATAAGGAAACAAAGACAAAATACCCTTTTTCATCTGTTTTTTGTAATCACCATCAACTTTATGAACTAATCAGCGTGGTGGGCTATGGGCCATTTTCCTTATTTCTTCCCTCTATAGAGAAGGCCTGTGGCCCAGCAATAGGGACATCAAAGGGATTGGGAATGATGATCAACTTACAGGTTATCACGAGGAAGTGCTTTTAGTCTTTAACTTCCATACATCCCTTCCACGCCATCATCTCAGTCAGCTGTCATAATATCATCCACTCCCGCAATATCCCAGTCCATTCGCATTATTATTTTGCTTACATTCTGGTCACTTCTTCTCATTACTATTCCATACCAGTACAGCCACTCCTTTTACCTTTTGTGCCATACACCCATGGGTGCTATTTTCATGCTTCTTCTTATACTCATTATTTTGTCCTGTTTATTCTTGTTGCTCTATTCTTCCACTTCAACATACACATCTCTGCTGCATGCAAATGTACCGCAAAGTATTGGAAGTTTATTAAATTACATTTGGTGCATTCTTCATTAGGACGGAAGTATTTCAGTGTTTTTGTCCCGTCAAATCCTAAAACAGAAAGAAGCTGCTCTACGATTTGAAGGGACAAAATTTTCGACTATTATTTTGGACCTATTTTTCTTGGTAATTTTTCAAACAATTATTATTTAATATTCAGATAACAATAATAATTTAGCAAAGTTTTTAAAGGCCGGCCGCCTTCCTAACACTTCTTTAGGGATCGTCGTTGTGGATGCTTTATGGGCAAGTCCAAAAGAGACAAACTTAAGTTGCCACTTAATAGTGACGCCCATAGGTGTTTGAGACGACAAGACACGGGAAGGAAAACCGATCAGAACACTCACCAGAAAGCACAGCCTTGTACTCTCACACAATTGTAACACAATATTAACACTGAACACAGAAAACGTCAAACTGTACAATGGGCGATCTGAATTATGAATTTTACAAGAAAAAAATGATAACCATTCACTGGCACATTCATCTCTAAACTGTCTAACCGGCCTGCTGTGAAGTGAGTCCATTTATTATTCCGGATAAGCAAATTGTTCCAAAAATAGCCCTTGCTATTGGCAAGGCCTAAGTACTGCGTCATCAGCCCACGCAGGGAGCACCCCCTTTCGAAGGTTCAGAGAGGTGGGGAGGCGAGAGAGCTGTGGGCATGCGCGAGAACCGCCTACGCTGTATAATGTCAAAGGGCAAACCCCGGGAAGCCTGGATAGCCTGCCTAGGTCCTAATATACAGCCCCGCAAAATTGATTTACAAGTTCCGACGAATGTAGGTCATTGCGTCGTAGGCTCTGTAGGAGGAAGTCGCTGTATAGATACGTATAATTATTGGAATTTTTGCTGCCTTGTGTTGGCCTAAAATTTCACTATAAATTTCTTTCA
This sequence comes from Cataclysta lemnata, assembly GCA_963931975.1. Taxonomy (NCBI): domain Eukaryota; kingdom Metazoa; phylum Arthropoda; class Insecta; order Lepidoptera; family Crambidae; genus Cataclysta; species Cataclysta lemnata. The sequence goes on along the minus strand of OZ008355.1, from coordinate 7,185,206 downwards.
AAGTGATCATTCCAGTCTATAAAGTAAAACGAGCTATAGGTATATACCAAAAATGACATAAAGAATTTGCGGCCTCCGCAAATTTTTACTTTGCATATCCCAGTTTTAACAAATGTATTGTAGCTATTCTTACCGCGTATTATGAAAAAGCGAATTGTTCTTGAAACTTTTTGGTTATGACTCAAGGATTATGTAAAATAATTATGTAATTCAGTAAAGTTTACAATTTCTTCAATGGAGCCCTTTTAAGGCTTTGACGACTATGGGAAAGGTTCAGAGTTCATTTCCCCCTTTGTTCTTCTGTTTAAAGAAATAACATAATAGACGAACACGAAAACATAATAAGGTGGTGTTTTTAATTGTTAGTATTGTTCTACTCTCCAGTTACTTAATTTGATATGTATTACCCACATAAGATAATATTGAATCCAATACTAAAGGCAGATTTCCGAGACCACACCCTCGGACACCAAACGATGGTCAATAGCCTGTCACCGACAAGGGAAATTTTCGGATTTTCTTTATGTTTAACTGCCGCACTCAGAGACGTCAATTAACTTTAATATTGTCATAAAAATCGAATAGAGCAAGATATAAATGTGGATCTACAAATATAAACGTTGCACAATATAAGTTAACCATAAAATGATCGTAAACACATAATTCCCATCTTTACGATGATGAGATCTGATCCTAATAGTTACTTTATAATTTAACCCACTATGCTCATCACACCCGCAGTTTCACTGCGTATCATCATACTCTTGCCATTATTCCATTTCATTTAGAATCAGTCAGCCCAGTGTTTTTTTTAATTTTCACTCGCTCCTGTTAGCTCTTATCTCCTCGTTCACTCTATACACATTCATATCATTTCGCCCGCAATCCATCCATGTCTTATGCCGTCTTACCCATCCTTAACCTTAATGCTCTCTCTTTAACTGCCGCACTCAGAGACGTCAAATAACGTTAAGGAGTACTTAACGTCAAAAAAAGACAATTCAAAACTACAAAGATTTTGGGGTTAGAAAAAGAACCCTTTCTAACCCCAAAATCTTAGTACTAATTTTTCTAACATTTATATAATGTTAAAATTAAAATCGAATAGTTTATAAAGCAAACCCAAGCTTAACCGAACGCACGGTATTTGTAAAAATATCTGCTTTGGAATGTTTGAAATTCATTTCTACATTGCGAGGGTACCCATTGGCTTACAACGTGAAGTGTAAAGGTTAGAAGAATTTCGGCAAGTTAATTAGTGTCTTGGGTGGCCGAGCGGTCAGGCACCTGCCCGGATAGCAGCGGACGCGGGTTCCATTCCCGCCTCAAGATCATAATTTTTCGAAATTCTTTTTCTAACCCCAAAATCTTTGTACTAATTTTTCTAACATTTATATAATGTTAAAATTAAAATCGAATAATTCAAAACTAGTCTCTATTCTTGCCGGGTCTATGGTCTTAATTTGAATGACAATTTTTGACATTAAATACTCTTTAAAGTTAATTGACGTCTCTGAGTGCGGCAGTTAACCTTATTAATTTCGTTTCTTTTATTCATAAGGTATTTTTGGTCAAATATTACTAACCAAAAGTGGGTTAGCATGCGTCTCTGCCTACCCTTGTGATGTATGGACATATTATTAGCTGTATGTTAAGCGAGTAAGTAGGTATCTATTTGAAAATGTGATATGGGTGGCTATTCGGCAAGTTGAAGAATTCCTTATCTGCATGCGAAATTGAGCTCTATTAAGGGGCGTAATTAAAGATTTTTTCCGTTTTCTCTAATACAAGACTCAAGTGATGTAACATTGGTCAACAACACGGAAGTGTGTCAACGTCAATCACGTGAGTGCAGAGTCAGTGTGTAGGTACTTGTACAGAGAAGCGCTAACTAGCCTCGTCGGAGTAATTGGAAAACAACTCTTATTTGCTTATATTAAAGGTGCTATTAGGAGCGCTACTTGTAGCCAGTTGCATTCATTTGTTATTGATTAATAATATGGCTCTGGTTCGTCACCTGATACCCCAGGCTTGCGGTTTGTGGAGGACACTATGAGCTATGATACGAGTTGTGTAATGTATGTAAACTTGTAATAACTGCATATATGTAGATAATATATCATTCAAACACTATAGAATGCTTCATCAACTGATCAAATTGAGGCCTCTTTGAGGGACAACAGATTTAAGTAATGTGTTTACCTAGTCATGTTTTGTTTAGAGCGAATAAATGGTTTATTTGTTTCCATCTCCTCGGCCTCAATTCAACAGTTCTATATTTTATGTATTTCCCTATGGTCTAAGTGGGTTAGGTGACCAAATAAAACTTGGACGTGAACTTACGTTTTCCTTTACTGGGTCACTGTTCTAACCTAACCAACTTACTTTACTTACCGTACAGTACACTGTGTAAACTATGTAAAGTAATATAAAATTCAATAGGTCACTTTAGTTACTAACCTTAAAAAATACGGGAACGAATTGATTTATCCTCCCCCGTATTTTCGTCGGTTAAAAAAGAAAAATCTAACTTCGTTCTGTCTAAAGCCAGTTCGATTTGGGTGAGTCTAAGTTATTATATTTGTCTTATTACAGCCTTAGCCAAAACTATTTATGCCTGAAATCAGTCAAAAGTGGTTTGACTGGCTGAGAGTAAAATACATGGCTGATTGAAACATAAAAATATTTACATAATTTTGAATTATGTCAAACAAATAAAAGTTTCTTACTATTATGCATGTCTCTACATCTGTTTTATAGAGACTTTAGAGTTTAACCATCTGATGTCTCATGTTGGTTGCGGTAATATTATTCTGTACATGCCAAAGTTTGAAAATAAAAGGGAAGCTTAAAATAATAATCAAAATAATCAATCGAATCCGTGTTTTTATCAAAGATCCCTCTTCCTTAATAGGTATGCAATGATTTTTTTGTTAATATTAAAAACCACTGTTCTCTACTCTTATACATATTTGCATAAACACTATACATTAATCTCGCATATATTTTTGATGTTAACATATTTGTTTTTATTCCGACGACTACAGGACCAGTCTACAGCGGCCGTGGTCACGGGGAGGTTCTCCGTGATCACGGCCGCTTCTATTCAATTTCAAGAGTAAATGCCCTTTTTTATATTCAACTAAGTGGTGCAATGCTTCAGAGATCTCGCTGGCGATTAGTGCCACTACAAATTGTTAAAACGCTAATTAGTGCACATGCAAATGTGCAGATGGAGCGCAGTCGTGATATGTACCAGATTGCATCACCTGCGAAACACGTGATTTGTATGCAACGATTGTCCAGAACAAAAGAGATACATAGCGATATGCCACAATTTTCTGTGCACGCGCATAAATTACAATGAGAACTCGCAAAATATGATGCTCTACTCTCGACATAAATAAATAAAATTAGCCTTTATTGTTGTTAAACTACTCTCAACATACATATCCTTGACTCCACAGTTCACAACACCCTCCTCACAGAAGGAAAAAGGCTATACATGAGAAAGTGATGCAGAACCCTTAACACGGAGGAATACGCCGCAAGGAGGACTTTCAACATACGCGCGCACTATTTTTTTAAGCTGAACATTTTAATAGTTCATTTTTCAATTGTCGCTCTCACCACCGCCACCTCTCTCGTGGGTATACAAGGTGTGTAAGAGTTATAATTTCTTATAATATTATAAAGAGGAATGGGCAGAGTTTTTCTAATAGCAGATGCCATCTTAAAAATTACTGCGATTTCCGTGTCCGATACATAGCAATAGGCTCGTCTTATTACATGGGACTTAACCCAGTTGGCGAAATGTTGGTGTTAATATCTCGGCCTACTACTTTGGAGATAAGTAATCGGTGTACGCTTTTCTTTATGCGCCCTCCGCTCAAGTTATTTAATTTTAGGATCAATGCAATAAATATTAATCACTTCTGGCCTTAGCAAGTTTTATACTAGGTGTAACAGAGAGGTGTAGTCATATTTTAAGAGGTTATTCAGGTCATCAAACTGAAAAACTTTGGCTAAGGGACCAAAATCGAAATCTCAGAAAAACACTCTTTTGAAACAAAACAAGTGCAAATATAAGAAAACATTAAATAAACACTCCCCAATACAAACTGCTGCCAGCTGGTTCTTGGTTTAGTATGGGGAAGTGATTTTTTTGACACCATAGTCATCTCTGATACTCAGTTTATTTACCACCACTCTATGCTTTGCACAGGCCCAGATTAAATCTCGATGAGAAAAATCAATAAAATGGTGTTCAGTTCCTCATTATATTTATAACCCTCAACATTACCGACGCCATTTATAACCTGATGAATAAATGTGATGGAGAATGTTTTTACTGATTGAAGGGCGCAGTAAATAGACATATTATTCCAGTAGAATAAGAATGTTGTATTTATGTAACTCCCTTGGATAACAAGCCTTCAAAACAATTAAATGTGAGCCAGCGTAAAAATGCTATATTTTGCACTCTACTAATAAGACCTAAGGTTAAAAAAGCCGATGGCACGGTCCTTTTAAAGGATAAGGCGTAAGACAAATTGGCCGACACAACTGAGACGTAGTTACCCAATGCCTTTTAGGGGCAAAGGGGGTCGTAAAGACAACAGGAGAGATAACCAATTACAGTCTCATCATAAAATACGGATCAAAGTTTTTACTGCGTAAAATCGCTACACACCCAAAATAAAGACGGTTGACTTTACTGCAGGCTGGGTGTCAATATATTGTAGGAATGTAAGTTGTTATTGTTTTTTCGCAGAAACTAAAGTTAGTTGAGTTTTAAGGGTGACGTGTAAGGTATAATATTGAGGGTGATAGGTAAGGGGAGGAGTGCTCAATGAGTAAGTATAAATTGTAGAGTCTACAAAATAGGGTTGTTCACAAATTGCAACTGAGAGGAAAGAAATTGGGTCATTGCGTTTTCTGCGTACAACTCCATAACTTTTCTTTAATTTTAATATTAATTTGTCTTTGAAATCTGTCTGGAATCACCAGTCTCGTAAAAATTTAAATAATTACCTAAAATTCCTTAATTCACTTATTTTAGTATTATTATATTTATGTATTATTGTTTGCATAATTAATGCATCTTACTAAAGTAAATTTTACTTTTATCTTTGTATCATAAGACATTTTGAACGGGTGCTGCTCAATACCTCAGTAATGAAAATTTACCATATTTTATTAACAATTTACAATATGGTGGCCGTGTGGTGACGGCAGAGTAGAATACAATTGTCACCACCCCAAATCTCTCCCGTGGGTGTCGTACAAGGCGACTAAGGATAAATCAGTGATGAGGAATGGGCAGCAGCGTTCCTCTTATACCAGCTAGCAATAGTACTGCGACTTTTGTGCCCGATAAATGACAATAAGCTCGCCACCTATTACATGGGACCTAACATAATTGGCGAAACGTGGGTGCTAGTTCACCTCTACCTACCCCTTCGGGTATATAGGCGTGATTTATGTATGTATGTATGTATTTACAATATGTCTTTTGTTTAATTTTAGAAATTATAATTTACTAGCTAACTCAGTAAACGTTGTTAAGGGTTTAAAAATAGACTACGAATTTTTTTATAACAATTTCAAGCCGTTTCGGAGGAGTTCAGTAATAAACATTGTGATACGAGATTTTTATATATAATGATGATAATCAAACCGTTTACGTTATATTATAACAAGCCTCCATTGTTTTTCTGGTTGATTCTTAGAATAATAAACTTGACCATCTATTTATTTTATTTTATAATAACATTAAAAGTGACATAGGTTATTTTTTTCATGATATAAATTGTTAACTAAAAAAACTCAAAACTCTTCTCGGTAGGTTTAATTTAAACCTGCTCTTAATTAAGATTTATTTTTAATATTAACACTTTACTAGCACATGTGTCATTTGCGCCGTTGTTTAATTAATGACTGTAATATCATTACGTAAGTTGGCCGTGTGGTGACGGCAGAGTAGAATACAATTGTCACCTCCCCAAATCTCTTCCGCGGGTGTCGTACAAGGCGACTAAGGATAAATCAGCGATGAGGAATGGGCAGCAGCGTTCCTCTTATACCACCTAGCAATAGCAATGTACTGCGACTTTTGTGCCCGATAAATGTATACCTATTACATGGGACCTAACATAATTGGCGAAACGTGGGTGCTAGTTCACCTCTGCCTACCCCTTCGGGGATATAGGCGTGATTTATGTATGTATGTATGTAAGTTGTCACTGACATATTTTTGGGAGAAAAAAAATCACAAATAATTAGGGAGTGCATATTTTTTGATTCGTTAAAGTGATAAAATGTCATTTAGTACCAATTAGAAAAATATTTTGTTTGTTGAAAACAAGGAGAAGACTACGACGCAACCTTGTCTGAACACCGTAAAACTACAAAAAAACCAGTGATCGTCCCATTTCTATTTCGAACTAGCGGTGTTAGGCCAACCCGAATTGGCCGAAAAAAAACTGGCCCAATCGGGATGCAGAGCTACGCGAGCCGAGTAAAACAGAAATAAATAATGCCGGCTGTGTTGCTAGGCAGTTTCAAGGTCTCTGCGGCCTCGACATAGCCCCCCGTCGCGCATGTGCATCGAAGCTGCATTCGCCAACTGAACGCACACACACACACACACACACATGCGCGCCTATCAACGCCTGTACGCTATGTACGCCGCTAGGGTAGCCATGTTGGTTGGATTGACGCCATGACGTAACCGGTTGCGAATTTTGTGAATAACAAAAAAGTTTCCGCCGGCGTAATAGAATGTAGGGTTCGCGAAGAAAGGCCTCGCTGTCGTCTCGCTTTTGTTCGCTTTATGTAATGCGCGAATGTGTGTCATGCAGGTGTCTTTTATTTTATGCGTCACTAACTTGTATAAATTCTTGTATTTATTTTGAAATTAATTTACTTACAGAAGGATTGATTGTGTTTGGAGATAGACAGTGTATGATACAACCTTTGTCTATTTTACATTATTTTTGATAATTCTATATAGGGTCTTATTCTAGAGCCTATTGTATAATATGGGCTTAGATTTCTTTCAACTAACCTTGAACTAGAATTAGGTAAGAAATCAATAACTTAGTGCTAGGGTAGGTCTGGTACATGAATGTCTACGATTGTTATGAAACCCTTCAAAATAGTTGCAAGCAATTGCAAATATTTAATGAATTAAAAAAAAATTAAATTAATTTAACTACCCATGGTCGTAAAACTTAAGTCATTTCCTAACTCGTGTATTTATACTAATAGGTCGAACAAAATTAAATACGTAATGCATAGTTTTTTAGTTTCTTAATTTGTTATTCTTGCATTATAAGTCAATATTGTTTATGGATCTAAGTTTCAAATCCCATGGGAGTATTTTTTTAATTTTTCTTTTCTTTGAGGCTGTTTAGAAATAGGTATTTAAAACAAGTCCTAAAGACAACACGGCAGTAAACTTCAAATTGTCTGTCCTGTTAAATTGAAATATCATGGTGAATGCACTCACGTGATGTACAGAAAGGGCGTGTGTATGTGTGGGACTACAAACACACAAATAATTAACGACGGAATTTTATCAATAGTACAGTTGACGTTAAATAGTGCTACGGCATAGATAAATCAGTTCTAATACTAGGTGCAAAAGGGATAAATTTGCTTAATCCGATATACTAGGTATATTAAGTACATAAATCGTATTGAACGCGCGGAAATTGTTAGATTTACGATTCTGTGGTCGTGGTTTTCAGCTGCACAGCGGCAGTGTAGTAGGGCAAATAGAGGATTAATATATTTTGTATGAAACAGGTAAAACCCACAGGAGTTCGTGATTATGTTTGTAAAAAAAATATGAGTGTATTTTTTTAAGAAATCCGACAAAGTTAGGTTACCTACCTAGTACAGTATTGTTCTTGAAGACAAGAATAGTTTCTCGGAAGAAATGCTAAGCTAATTATGATGTGAATATGTAAAGCAACTGCGTACATTGTAACAACACGTGTTAAGTAGAAGAACCTGTGTATTTTTAATTTTATTATTAAAAGATAAATAAATAGGTCTCGATTCAATCAGGTATTGATTTCTTACTGTGTAGATCAGACAAAGGCATGTATTAATCGTTTGTATTAATTAACCTTACATTAAGATATTGATTTCTTTCGGAATATTACATAGACTCAGGCTTTTCACATTGAAATCGCGTAAAACAATCAATTGTCTCAAACTTTTTAATCATGTAATATTTTAAATTTAATTGACACATTTTATATGATTTTGTGTTTTTTTTTTTATATAACACACCCGCAAAAAAATACTCTACAGTTTAGAGTCTTAACAGTCCAGAACATAAGCTATGTTCCTACTCTTGAAACTTGTGAGATTCTCCGCGGCAGTACTTCTATTTACTTTTAGGAGATGCCATCTCCTCCTGGGAGGTGCCTGTTGCGCATAAAACCTCTCAGGGAGTGCTTGATTAAGGCTTGAGGACAAGGCCGTCCCAATAAACCAAGTAGATGCTTTAAAGGCTCCTTGGCCAACAGTTTATGTTCGTTCAAAAAATCTATATGTGTCTCCGTAAATGTCGGAAGCCTTCTAGACTTAGTCGACCAGTTTAACGTATTTGTTCTTAGCGATTCATGAGAGCACGTTGATTGAACAAAATAAACAGTTTTTTTATTTAACTAATCAATGTCTATAGTTTATATTACCGCGCGATCCCATGCGTAGTGATTACAGGGGGCCTAGACAAAGTAACATACCGACAAAGATAACGAAGTTCGATAAAGCAAAATGTATGGGCATTGATGTAAGTCGTCGTGAAATCACGTGACCAAAATCGTCTTCGTAAGTCCCTAGTTATGTTGGTAGCGCAAGCTAAGACGATGTAGATACCAAAGTAATATGGCCGATCGCGACGAACTCCGACACGTTATCGTTATGAAACGATTGCCACTTGGCTACGGGCCCAGTATTTATTATTCCATTATCAACCTTATACATACATACATAAATCACGCCTATATCCCCGAAGGGGTAGGCAGAGGTGAACTAGCACCCACCTTTCGCCAATTATGTTAGGTCCAATGTAATAGGTGGCGAGCCTATTGCCATTTCGGGCAAAAAAGAGGAACGCTGCTGCCCATTCCTCATCATTGATTTCCTTCGTGTCAACTTTAATTGCGACGCTCAACAATATAGTGGATTGGGGAAGTGCCAAATGTAATATAAATCACGAATTGATTTATACATACAACAGTGTAAATGCTCCTTTGTATTTGGCAATTGCCGTTGGATATTTTTATAGACTATAACAATGTGACTAATCAATAAGAAAAGACCACGAGAAGATGAAAATGTAATAAATGTAAAATAAGTACATGGAAAATAATTAGGTAAAGTTGTTCTTCAGATCTACGCGTTGCTAGTATTATTGGATTGTTTATCAATTACAATAGAAAAATAATAATTATTATGCCAAAGTAATCATGTTAATAATAAATATGTCCTGATTATTAATTTGAAATAAATCATAAATTATTCACCAAATAAAACAATTACACAAGAAGTTAAAATAAAACACTACCTACGTTGCAAGAATACTTTTGTTTCTACCCGTATTTGAATCTTTAGCGATGCAAAAGATAAAACAATAATTTATGGGCATTTAAAAAACCAATCTAAAGTTTTTACACTGACAGGCAAAGTTGGTACATTGGGAGTTAGAGAAAGGAAAAAAATAGGAAAAAAGGCATACATAATTTTGTAAGCTGAAATACGAAAGGGATACAACTTTTTTTTGCAATGAAATATCATAAATGTAGGTCACACAATGGATCTAACTCTTTAGAATTATTGTTTTTTTTTAAATAAGCGGCATGTTACCTACCCATTCGATAACATATTATATCGCCAAAATAAAACAATGACTGCTATAAATTGTTACCAAGAAACAAGTTTTCATTATCGTGTGTTATGTGTTCTATCGAAATTTGCTATAAGTTGGCAACTCTTCCCCGAGTCAGATTTCCGCACACACACACACACACGCACGTTTTGGCACACTATATGTTTGTTTATTGTTAAGGCTATCGGCCCATAAGCACGTGGTTCACTACCGTATGTAAATAATATCCGAATACAATGTTTCTCGTTATTTTTGTAACAGTTGCAATACAATGCAGGAAATTGGACAAAAATTATGTTCCCAAGAGCTGAAACTTCTCCAAGATCGGTTGGGTAATAAAACTTCCCTATGTGAATTAGACAATAAATCAATATCTTTGCTGGTATTATTAGACGCTATTGTAAACAAACAAACCAGTGGCCATATTGGGCGGCCATGTTTGTAGGTATACGTCAACGTGACGTATCGTCAGCTGATGGTGATAGTGAACCTAAAGGCGAGATTTCACCAGTGCGCTGAACTGTGCGGCATAGCGAAAGACCATACAAATACGCTGTGCCGCACAGTTCAGCACATTGGTGGAATCCCGCCTTAAGGAAGGGTGAGTGTGTGTACACGTATATAAAACGTGTAATTAAGTAAATCAGGATTTTTTAAAACGAAAAAACATGTTATGAGTTGAGTTATTATGAGTCATCATCAAAATATTGATCTTAGGGGCGAGACTCATCGCTGCCTTTACCAGACCCGCGGGAGAGATTGCGGGTTTTGAGCTGCCATATTATCTTCAAAAATACCGAAACAAAAAAAACGTTGTATTGCGTGAAAGATGATTTGAGAGATAATAAATGAATGTTGTTAAGGTTAATAGTAGACAAAAAAAGATTTAACTTCTAGCTTAATACTCAATTGAACCATTAAATAGTAGATTATATACCAAGGTCGATAAAACAAACAATGTCTCGGATCGCAAAAAATCCTTATGGTCAGGTGTGACACAAATAAAGATTACATTTGATTTTAAAAATATTGCTCATGATGTGGTAGCTAACGTCCCATCAAACGAAACCAACGGATGCTGTTTGAAGAAAACACTCGCCGTACAAATTCAGATATAGACCAGAAACACGGGTGTTTTGGTCTCCAGCGCCAGATTATGAATGCTGACTAATATCCAGAATATCTAGTTGTGTATATTCTGCACATTCCACGTAGGTATAACGTACAAAAACATCCTTAAACTGTTATGTCGACAACATCTATTTAGTTTCTTCATAGTAGTTCAAAATAGGTTGTAGTCAACGGCCCTATCGATAAAGATTGATTTACTCGTAAAATTTTGTTGTGTTCTAATATTAATGTCGTGTGGCTAAAATCTTACACTTAGTACTTCCCGTCTATTGTCAGCTGTGAAATACGTAAAGTTAAATACCTACTATCACAAACGAAAGACAGATAAACATCGCAATGTTCGGTAGGTTATTGTTATTCGATCACCGTGGCCATGGGTTCAAGGTGACCATATTGTGGGAGGCATTTAAGTCTGAATCTCATTATTGAATAGTGTAGGTATAGCTATTACAGTCATACTGGAGCGTCTCTGTCATATCGTCATCTGGGAGAGATGGTGCGGAACACGCAATCAGATCAAGGCGTAATAGGTTGCAAATTTTCGTGTTGGTCAGACTGTTGGGAACAGGTCTAGCTGCAGAAACTAATATTTTATATAATATGAAAGGTATGTATTAAAATACACCAAAATTATAACAATAATGGCTTGGTAGCGAAAGAGAAGTTGGCGCGGCGAGGGTGAGTGTTGACTAGTTGTGAAGAGGGCCATAAATCCCAGGCGCTGCCACTGATTTGCCCTGGCCACACTATGGACCCGGCACCCGCACGGTGAATCCATGGAATTCCAAGAGTTATCGTCTCAGTCCTGACGGTCAGAATGGTGAGTGCTAAAACATGTATTAGATATCTAACGTTTACCTAATATTTACCAGAAAAATGTACATTTTACTGGTAAATATTAGGTTCAACGTTTCACATAAAATGTAATCTGATTCAAATGCGTCAGTACTTAAAGAGAAAATCAAGAAGACAAATTAAGACGCCTACTATTTTTTCATAGCAATATGAAAATAGACCGTGTATAGGGGTCATGTGGTGACGGCAGAGTAGAATACAATTGTCACCACCCCAAGTCTCTCCCGTGGGTGTCGTACAAAGCGACTAAGGATAAATCAGTGATGAGGAATGGGCAGCAGCGTTCCCTCTTATACCACCTAGCAATGTACTGCGACTTTTGTGGCCGATAAATGGCAATAGGCTCGCCACCTATTACATGGGACCTGCCATAGTTGGCGAAACGTGGATGCTAGTTCACCTCTGCCTACCCCTTCGGGGATATAGGCGTGATTTATGTATGTATGTAATATGAAAATAGTTCTATTTGTTCTAGAATACTTTTTTTGTGTGATTTATTTAATAAACTAAAAATATTGTAGGAATAAAATATGTTATGAAATTTCAAATTTGATTCCTTGTATCTGATTTATGGGCGGCATTTGCAAATACTTGATGCAATTGTATATAAATATACATATCTAGGTAGGTACTATTAAAATTTAAGGTCTGGAAGCAAAATGTGCGATTACCAGATGTACAACAAAATTAACAGTGTATTTATTTATGGATAATGTCATAATAAAGCGGACGCAATCAAACGCGTATTACAAAAGGATGTTCAAACATGAAGATGTTGATCGCTTGATCGATAAAACACTCAATATTTTATCGATCAAGACAGTCAATTATTTCTATTGTAGATCCGGCGGAATAACCCATCAACTTGATAAAGCATTGCCTATTCTATAAATATAAATAGTATTATATTGACATGTGATCCCCATAAATGCATAAAATGGAAATAAATTAACGTCATAATATTTTGTAAAGCCGTAATACTTGGTCGATCTTCAGAATCTCTCTTATCTGCTAAGGACGTTATGAACAAAACTGAATTGAGGAGTCTCCATGCAATCTGCCACTTCGATACGGGCGTTAGTTAGTCGCGGAAGTGCCAATAAAAATAAGCGACTATTACACAGACAGTAGCAACCGATCGCGATGATTGCGCCCGACCGAACAGCAGGTGGTATTCTAAAAACGGGTAAGTTCTGAGACATGCGCCCGAGTAAAGCGTCTCACAGACAGACGCGGTCAGCGATGGCGGGCAGTTGTAACGTAGGGAACATAAGGCCTAAAGTCTCACTCATACAGCAGCGGTGTGGCGGTGGCGAACCCGAACAAACGATGACCGCGCCTGGTTTGAATAATGTCCTTAAGTTACCTACGTTACAACTGCCCGCCACCGCTACCGCCACCGCTGACCGCGTCTGTCTGCGAGACGCTTAATGATCAACTCGCAAAGAATTCATTTGAGGCGGCCTAAAAAACGCCACGTCGCTGGGATCACCCGATCGCCTTGAACTCATACGCTCGACATTTTTTGCGAGTTACAACAGGATACATACATAGCGCTCGACCGGCCCTTGGTATAGTTAGTTGATGCCTTTGGTGGATCTTAGAAGATGCGATCGTTATAAGCCATATAGTGGTCGGAAACCTGGACTATGAAGGCGTTTACAAATTTCGGACTTTTAACTCGTCTTAACTTAAATCATACTACATAATACTTGTATCACTTTTCTCAATAACTCCATTAATTGTATTTGTATGACATTGGAATAATGATAACAGAAACCGCAAGTCCGAATCGCATAGAAGACACGTAGCTATGTTGACGATCTAATGTCTAGAACAAATATGGCCGCAGGTTCTATAATACACGTAACGTGACGCCCAAATGCGTATTGCTAATAATCTCCTGAAAACAAATAAAACTGCAGCAGCGCGGATACTGCTTGAAGCGTTCATTGCGGAAGTTTCTCTAGTAAATGGTTGTTTCGAGAATAATCTTCGAATGTTACCGACGATGAAAGAAAAAAAATTGCTACTCACTGAAGTCGAGTGACATTCGAGGCGATGTTGCATAATTGATACATGGTCTGCCGTGGGCGTCACAGGAGCGCGCCTCTGGGTATCCACACAGGCGGGCAGGGTCGGAGCCAGGGGTCAGTTGGATCACGATCTTCTTCCGCGCTGACTGTTTAATGTTACGGAAGTGTGATGTGGGCAGAGCGATGAGACGCGATGCGGCGCGTTCCGCGATCGTCTGCGAGGCACTGACGGCCTGACGGCTCGCCGGCCGGCCGCTCCTGCATTGCGGCGCGCAGTCGCACTCGGGCGCTCATGACCTTGGCATTGAACTTGGCAATGGGCTGGCGCGGGGGGCCGGGCCCTGGGGGGGCTGGTGATGCACCGCCAGGCAGCTGCACCGCCCCTCTCCCGCCGTCCTTCCGTCAGCGCAGCTCGGCCAACGACGATCACTCTTTTCCCCTTTTTAATTTTGTGTCAAGCAGTGTATTACCGCCCGGTATTGACTCGCGGTGTATGTTTATGTATGCAATAGATAAAGCGATACTTTATTGAACACTTCAAGTAGTAGAGTTTAGTGTTTTATATGTTTTTGTTTGATCAGACTTCATCTCTCCAAAAAAATATTCAAAATAAATCTTTATTCAGACATTTTGTAGAGTTTTCAAGTTACCAAATATATACTTGGAGAACAAAAAAAGCCAATATGACAAGCTCATTTCAGAGCGTAATATTAATAACAAGTCATGTTCTAATTTTACCAAGCAACGAGACGAACATGTGGTCGCGTTCGGCACTAGGCACTTCAGTGTACTATACTTTAGAAGCGTTCGCAAAAACTGGTCGCTCTTGAGTTTACCAACTCTATGCCCGCCATCTTTGTGAGGAGTTTTTTTGAGATGCTTTGGTTAAATCGGCGTGTGTGTATAAGATGTATCGGAGGCGCTATCACCGATAATTCGGCGAGTAATGGCTTAGGTAGCGTTCGCGATACACGTGTTGGCGCTAGGGAGAGGTGAGGCGAAGGGACGGAGGATTGGGGACCGGAGTTTGGAGATCGATGTCGGCTGCGCATGCGTGCCGCATCCCAGCCCGCGGCTTATGTATGTACGTCAGCCTCTGCTCTGCACCCACGCAATATACCCCATAACCTGCGCCCGGACTCGAGTTGAGTAACTACGTTTCGTAACTTGCGTATTACGATGGAAGCATGGTTGTAATTATGCAACTGCTCAGTTTTCATCGGAGATATTTTAATTTCGAGCTCGAAGATCGCAAAGGCAGATTCTAAGCTTTCATTAACTGTTTTTTTAAATAATTTTAGATATAGTTTTTCTATAAATGTAACTTTATACGTTTTACTGAAATAAGCTTCTTTAAGTAGTAATCTCAGCATTTTAATAAGGTTGTCTCAAAGATTGCAAAAGAAGATTTTAAAATTTCATTAACTGGTTTGTTATTTTATTATTTTTAGTTACAATATTTATATAAATTAATGTAACGTTATACGTTTTTCTGAAATAAGTTTCTTTGCGTAGAAATTTGTAGATTAAGTTCTAAGTTCTTTCGATCGAAATATGTAGCTTAATTATGTGAGCTTTTGAATGTTAAGGAAAAATTTGAAAATCGGCATTGGTAAACTGGAAATATTTACATTTTGCTTTTAATTTCCATAAAAGCTTTTGTAACAGGTAAGTTTAAACGTTTATTGCAAATCAGTGATGGATTATAAACAATGGTTGTTATTGCCCCCAGATAGGTTGAAGTTTATAGCAAATACGGGCTAGGTAATACAATACGATTGATTACATTACCCTTATCTAGCAGTGTGTTAGGTGTACGTAATAGTTTTGCAAGAACTATGCATGAAGGCTATTTTCTCAGTGAATATTTTGTGCGAATCAAAAGTATTCGATTTCATATAATAAAATTTCAATGTTTTTCAATTCTATAACAAAATTTCAATGTTTTTTAACCTTAATTTTCTGCCACCCTAGTACTTTTTAATTAAGCTCTAACGCTGACTTTGGTTCAGTGGCATGTATAGGTATTATTTATTATAAATAAAATATTATTTAAAGCCGGCTGAGTATGGTTTTGGTGGTTATTTATTATGTATTTAAAGTAATAATTAGTTAAATAAATATAAAATAGGCTAAAAATTTGACAAAAGAACAATCTCAAAAAATTGTAGAGTTGAAGTAAACACGAAAAAAGAGGCGAACTATACCGTGATGGTAGAGCAGAACCCAATTGTCACCATTCTTCCGTCTCATCTCCTGGTGTCGCACAAAATGACTAACTGTGAAGAAAATGAAGAATGAAAGAATGAATGAAGAAAGAAGCTGCAGCATTCTTCTTATACCACCTAACAAAAATATACTGTGATTTACGCTCCCGATAAACGGCAATAGGCTTACAACATGGGACCTAACGTAATTATAAATTGATATATAGTGACCGCCCCTTCATAAGAGACAAAACTGGCAAACATATACCGATTGTCTGTCGGATTCAATAAAGTTACCTTCACACAAGAAAACAAAAAACGACTTTCATTCATTCATTGCTTTTTGATTTACTGAAAAGTAAATTCTCCTTTCTAGAGGGGCTGATCAGCCCCTTTAGACATAATGGCCAATCAATTCGGCCAATGTATGAAACTGCCATTACAGAGAAAACATGGCGACCGTTGTATGAAATGTAAGAGAATTTATCAAAAATTTACAGTTGTATTCGTTCCAATAGATTGGACACTTGACTATAGTATAGTGGAAGAACGTATAAGGAGAGGAAGACCAAAGAAAAGATGGATGGAATGTGTAGAGGATATGATAGCGAGAGGGGTGGGTGAGAAATTGGTGAAGGATAGAGAGGAGTGGAAGAAGAAAACATGTTGTGCCGACCCCGCCTAGAGCGGGATAAGGGCAGCTGGCCTATTCGCTAACTTTTTTGACACTTGAGAGTGATAATCACTGAACTAACTAGTGATCCATTACTACTTTACTATAACGCTATTGTGACACCTGCAATAGTTTGGGGATCATCACTTTCAACTATCAAAAAAAGTTAGTGAATAGGCCTACAGGAAGAGAGGACTTGACTATTATAGGGTCTGATCTATTTTTGATTTTGCACAGCATCGATCGTAATGGTGCTATGTTAGGACGGTTCCGAGCTAAATAGTAGTGATTTATGTATGAATGTAATAATTCTGTCAAGATGCTACGTACAGGCTATTTCCAAATGTGACGTTATCAGTTGCCGTTGCCGTGTGCTGACGGCAGAGCAGAATACAATTGTCACAACCCCCATCTCTCCCGTGAGTGTCGTGCAAGGCGACTAAGGATAAAGATGGGTTATGGGCAGCAGCATTTCCTTCATACCACCTAGTAATGTACTGCGACTTTTGCACCTGATACATGACAATAGGCTCGCCACCTATTACATGGGACTGAACATAATTGGCGAAAAGTGGGTGTTAATTCACCTCTGCCTATATACCCCTTCGGGGATATAGGCGTGATTTATATATGTACGTTTGTACGTTATCAGCGATTCAGCTCAAATTACAGGCCGCCTTGAGAGCTGGCTTCAGCGGCCTTGTCCTTCGCTAATCGATATAGGCTCAGCCTTGCTGTGTCTGCGTCGACGTACTGATTTTCTTTGTAACAATAATGTAACTTTTACTGTTTTTTTATTATCAGCACTACAAATCTGCCGTTCTACCTAAAAATGAAGTAAGCGAACTACTATTTTTTTCGGTTTTATAGCTTTTAAGGATTTGTAGATAAAGATTCGGTTAAAGGTTGTTTTTTGTATTTTTTATAAAATTATACATACATACACATACATACAATCACGCCTATATCCCCGAAGGGGTAGGCAGAGGTGAACTAGCACCCATGATTCGCCAATTATGTTTCGTCCCATGTAATAGGTAGCGAGCCTATTGCCATTTATCGGGCACAAAAGTCGCAGTTCATTGCTAGGTGGTATAAGAGGAACGCTGCTGCCCATTCCTCATCACTGATTTATCCTTAAAATTATAACTAGAACTTAATACATAACCACCAATGCCATATCATTGTGGTGATGGCAGAGCAGGAAATCAAATTGTCACCAACCCTAATCTCTTCCGCGGGAGTCGTACAAGGCGACTGAGGGTTAAAATAGTGATGAAGAATAGGCAGTAAGGTTTTTCTTCTACCAACTACTATGTACTGCGATCTACGTAATCGATAAATGGCAATAGGCTCGCACTAACTACATGGGACTTTATTATTTTGGGGAAATGTGGGTACCCTCTACCTCTGTCTGAAAACGCGTCAATTATGTATAACATAACCACTATTTTTCTAAATTGAATTGTAAATATTGCTATAATTGCAATTTCGTTTAGAAAAATAATTGGAGTTAGAGTTACCTCCCTATATTATTATTAAAGGTCCAGCAATGTTAGGAGTTTATTAAGAAGTAAATATTCCAAAATTGTGCATTCTTCGTCAAGTAGGCAGAAATGTCGGGTGGGTGATTGTAGGCACAGCAGAATTCCGCTTTTGCCACCCTGTTTATGTTACTAAAGCGTAGATTGAAGTAACAAGCAACAAAACAACAACAACAACCAATTACATTTTGAAAAGCGAACATAATAATGATAAACAAACAAAAGAGCGCGCGTTCACACATTTCCGCTATGATGGCGGCCGGGCTTGAGAGCCGCTGGCTTTCCCGCTTTCATCGGGACCGCGCCCGCGTAGCCTTGCCCTTGGCCAATCGATAAGCGCACGCTCAGTACAGCTGGCCGGGGCGGCTGAGGTAAACAGAGCTCGGCGATGTTGTGGTTCTAATTTTGGATTGCATAATGTTTTAACAGGTACAGAGCGAGTGCCATTTAATGCAATATTGCATAGCTGACGCGGTGCTACGCAATATTGCGTAGTCTAAGGCTATAATATTATGTTAATACTTTTGCCGTGATTAACAGGAAAAATGCGGCTTGAAAACTTTAAAAATATAATAATACAGCCAAACATAATAGGTACACGGGATATCGCTGATAGAGTTTATAAAATAGAAAAATTAGTAGTAAAATAATACCTAATAGAAGTAACAAGCAAGTTTTAGTAACTGTTTCAATAACACTACGAATTTTTTTAAAGGGCTAGAGACATTGTGACGTAAACATTATGAATATTGAAAATTTAAACACAAACCTTTGGTCTATAACAACTCCAGATTATAAAAAAAATAGTTGTATGGTAGTGTTTTATATAGTTCTAGCGATTAAAAAAAGAGAGGCCATTATGCTGGCACCATGGTAACAAGTCTATCCCCAATACGATGTTTTCTTACCGAGTTGTGACCATCTTACGTAATATTGATCAATACGGTACCAATCAATAAAAATAACCCGAACAAGAAGTGACGGTGATACAAAAGTAAGTAGGTATAGGTTGCAGTCAAAACGCTTAGCCTGATTTTGATTTTCAAATTGAATTTCAACTACTACTTTTGTCTGAAATCAGTCAACATTTCTATTGACTGATTTCTGGCAAAAGTTAGTAGACAGCGGTCATAATGTGCCTTCTGAAGTACGGAGTAACGTGAAATAATAAATATGTTGTATCTATCTGTCGGTTAAATCGGATAAGTATGGTGCCTTACGGCGGGTCCTAATATAATAAAATAATAATAAATAAAATATTTTGACACTCACATCTATCATCTAGCCCAAAGTAAGTAGCCTAAGCACTTGTGTTATGGATACTAGATGACGGACAGATTTTAGTATAATTATGTATATAAATGTTGAAAATAAACTACATAAACCTATACACAACCATGACTCGGAAACAAATATTTGTGGTCATCACAAAGTTTGCCTCTACCAGGATTTGAACCAGCAATCTGAGCATTCAACCAAGGCGGCGGTCAACTTTAATATTCTTTAACTATATTAATATTCTCTAACATTATTTAACTATATATTTGAGGTATTTTTTGTTATATTACGATAAATAACAGAAGTTGATAAGCAGATAGATATCTTCAACTGTTTAAAGAATATTGTAACCCGCCGTTAGCCGGTCAAAACCACTTTTGTCTGAAATCAGTCAAAAGTAGTTTGAAGCGAGACAGACTGCGGTTTTCAGGAAGGAAAGTCGATGCGGAAAGAAAGGTGGAAGGGATACGGCCTCCCTCGTCGGCGTCTCAGCGCCGCGGTGCGCAAATCCGGATGACGTCAGCGCCGCCCTTATGACGTAGACAGATCACACGAGCAGTGTATAGCATTGATAGATGGTGTAAAGGACGAACACGCAATAGATGCTTATTTTATTTACTAAACACTATTTTCTACACTATTCTAGATGGTAATGAAAAATATAAATAGAAAAAAATATAGAGCTGCTAGCCAGTGTCTGTCACTAACAAGCTCAGCTAACAAGCAGTAACTGTAACCCTGTCTTACGAACTTCTTACTATTTTTATCATAATCTGCCTAAAAAGGTAACCGCCCCCAATTACATGGGACCGAACATAATTGGCTAAACGTGGGTGTTAATCCACCTCTGCCTACCCTGTCGAAAATTAATAAGCGTAATTTATAGATCTATGCAAGTATGCCTATAAACGTCTCCACAGCTGGTGCACAGGTACAGGACCCTTAAGTTAAGGGTCGTTGGTGAAAGCAGGCATAATGATGGGAGGGATCTTAACTTACCTGGGGTTGTGCACGCGGTGGCGAGTAAATTATCTACAACCCCTTCCCTAAGCCTCTACAGGAGGGTTGGTTTGAAGCAGGCGGTAGGCTATAAAAATCTAGCCAAATCCTACAGAAATATGGCACTATTCATACTATTCACCGAACCCTAACAATTGGGGATCATAGTAAGAAGAGAATTGCTTGGACTTCATATTATTAAAGTTTCTGCTTAAAATATGTGGCTAGCATAAATTATAGATCTTGTTTTTTATGCCAAAATCATCATCTTCCATGTTCTCAGGTTATCTGGGGTCGGCGCAGTGTGTTTTCTCTTCCATTCTTAAAGGTTAGACGTCATGTGGCTCCCTTTTGCTTCATATAAATATGTAGGAATATGAAGAATATGACCAAATTCAGCCCACTCTACTTTGGCCATACTTTAGGAAAATATTTAATATTTTTACGCAAGTATTTCCGTTATTTTATATCTTAAGGCGTTCCTAGATATATGGACTATCCAACACAAAAATTTATTTTTTAATTTGAATCAGTAGTTCTGAGGTTAGCACGCTCAAAAAACTCAAAAAACACTTTAAATATTAGTTGTATGTCACCAGCTGTTAGAGTTACACATAGAAATACCTAAATAAGTTTTGTTTTCAATCTGAAGTAATCCGCAGTGTTGAGAGGTAGCGGTAGATGTATGACGTTCATTGCACATTCAGGTGGACCAAAACATTATGTTTAAATAAATAGGTTATTGTATTGAAGGTGATTCACCGAATTCCGTAGCACGATGTAATAATTTTGCAAAAATGTATTAGTCGTCAAATTACGTATTAGGTGTTGTCACTCGGATTTTGTTTTATGTGAAAATTATGTATACCTACAATTTTTAAGATTAAAAATATAATTGGATACTTATAATGAAAAATTTACACTTATCAAAAGACAGTTGAATATATTTAGTATTTATATAACGAATTTAAAATCATTCTAAATTAAAATAACCCATAACACTATCCCAGTATGTATCGGTGGAGGAGGAGCACGGATGAGCTCAAGTTAACATATTTTCGTTCACCCATCCAATGACCGGCCTTAGCGAACATTGCATAGTTTACGTAAACGCAGACCAAGCGCGTTGAGCCACTGCCCCACCGCTTAAAACGCGACTTGAAAAAAAACAAGATTGTTATTTGTTATGTTATGACTACCTACTTGTGACAATCAGTAGGAAATTTTAACGCGCACACAGAGTTTACGTACTGATGGTTACTCCATAGCGAGCAGGTCGATAGAGCGATGGGTGGCCCGCCCCCACACCCCCTCCCCTTTCCCAGCTTCCCCTGACCTACATAGAGGTGGGGAGGCCCCACACAGATGGATCAACTATTCAATGTGACTAATTTATGTATGTATTGTTGTTTGTGTGGGTGAGCTTGGGGATGTACAAGCTAAATATGGCTACGCGTCGCGTACACATTTTGTAACATCAACAATTAATTACCATCAAAATCGCCGGAGTGTAGAAATTGATAAGGAGATAAAACTGGATTTAGTTATATTATATACCATCAATTTTGCTACATCTATTTCATCTCCTTATATTGAAATAATAATACTATGCAGTAATAAACAATTGAAATTTATAATTTTAATTAATTATTAATCTAGCTTTAATCGATTTGACTTCAACGTTGAGAATTTAAAAGAAGTTAACAATTAGGCAATATGCCTCATGAAAGCGATAATGTTTGTAAGCTAGAATTCCGGAAAGTTCCACATCTTACATTTTGATTTTGTCTTATTTTTTAAAATAAATAAATAAATAAATATTTTTACACTCACACCATTTTATTTCATAATACACATTAATTCTTTATTTATACCAATAAAATCTTTCAATTTCCATATTTATTCGTACACCAAAAATTTAATTACGTTTTGCTTATTGTTATTCACACAGGTATGTTGAGGTAAAATTTTAATTTACATTACTTAAACAGAAAAAAGTTTCAAAATGAGTAGGTAAATACATTAGTTTTCAATTAAACGTTAGCATAATAATATGATTACATCCCACTTAGTGTAAAGTATATATTACAACGCGAGGCTAATACAATGGATAGAGCCAGTGTGTTTGATAGATAAAAATATCAGATTTTACGGTCGTAACCTAAACCCACCTTTTGTTTAGAAGTATTTTTTTAGTTGAAGTTAATTGGAAGGAAAATAGGTACCGTAGAAAATGATACAAATATGGCGCCAGTTTGTGTTAGTTTTTATTGTCCTTTTTTATAATGCTTTCTAATTTTAGTATATAAGTAATTACCTAAAGAAAACTGCTGCTAAGATCCTAATGTAATTATAGGCCGAGTGGTTTCGTACGCCACCCCTGGGCATGTACTATTTTCCTAGTTACCCCATTAATGGGGCAGTTGAAATTAAGAAGTTGTATTATTTTCCAATATACCGGTCAATTATGTGCGTTATCTGCTGTTGTTTTTATTATAATTATTGTTGATAATAATTATTTATTAATTTACTATAATTATTTTAATATACCAGTACGCCTATTCGCTAACTTTTTTTGACACTTGAGAGTGATAATCACTGAACTATTTACTGATCCATTACTACTTTACTATAATGCTATTGTAACACTTGTCCTGTGAAAACAGTAATGGATAAGTAAATAGTTCGGTGATCATCACTTACAACTGTCAAAAAATGTTAGCGAATAGACCTACGTACCAGACTGGGAACAGGGCAGAAAGAAGATTTTAGCCACTTATTATATGCTATAATATTAAGCGATACTTCTACCAAACATAAAAATGAGGTTTTTTCAACACAATTGCTCATAAATTGACTATTATTACACCGTTTTTAGGTTCATAATGCAGCATATTATGCACTCTTGCATAATATATTACGTACTAGTGCGTAATGGTATATTTTTTATTTCTTTTTTTTGTTAAATTCTCCCTATATTTTTAGGGATGCCGGTCTAGCCCATACAGCCATGTCTTTAGTATATTTATTCTGTATTCATGTGTGTGAAATGAATAAAAATGAAATATTTTTTTACGTTAAAAGAGGGATGTCACACATTTAACGCATCTAGGGAGTGCTCGGCGCTCGGCACTATAAAATTCTCAACTACAAACACATCACGAGACTTATTTTCAATAATTCCTCATAGTTTAACGACAACACCGATCCTTATATAAGAAGCATCAAAATAAACCCACTTTCATTGCACAAAATCCACTGTGGAACAATTTTTAAATTAATGAAAAAAAAATCTGACGTTTATGCTTATTTAATTTGTTTTTAATTTGTATTCAAAAACACTTTTTTTTATTTTGCTGCTGCTTGGAATGCACAGCCGGTTTTTCTGTGCCTTTTGAAAGTCATATTTGTTTTATTAAATTAATATCGTGTCAGAGTGATGTTTACTTTTAAAAAATGTGTAGTTTTGTGTAATAAGTGTCTACGACGGAATTATATTTTAATAATGCGATTAATACTGAAGAAAGTAGTCTACATCAGATGAGGCTGTATGTGCTGGTTCCCTTTGCCATCCCTAGTAATAAGGAGAATTAAAAAAGAACAAAAACCAAAGTTGTAGGCGCCATTTTCCGTAATTATTTGGTAATTTTGGTAAAGTTAATAACAATACAAGTTTGTTTTTTCCTCGCAATTGTGTTGAAAAACGTCGTATGCAACTCGTATGCATTGATTATTACATACTCAGCTTCCTTACCGCGCTCCAACGTAGCATACTCGTAGCATAATACTATACTATTATCTTACTAATATCGGAAGTCCCAGCGATGTCAATCTATGGCGTTACATTCATTCATATCTCAAATAAATCTCATACGTCATCATTGCCCTGTGTCCAGTTTATCTGGTGTCGGCGCAGTATTTTTCCTCTTCCATTCATATCAATCAGACGTCATGAAGCTATCCGCTGACTTATGATTCATGTCATCCATCAGACCGGAAAGGTGTTAGTGAAAAATATAGAAAAATGTTGGATAGGCCTTTACTGCTCAAGGGTTTGGCTAAGCCGTCATTCTGACACCAACGCTTATTGAGTATGCCATTGTTGGTTTGCCCATTGCCAACCCACCACTCGGGTGCCAAGGGTGCTAATTAGTCTACACCGGGCAATCTTCCTTAGTCGACTTTATTTACGTTACGTCATCCCTGAGGTAAGTGGGAGCTGGAACATTCTACGTTATTTTTTCGCTCCCAGACCAGAGGCGCTACTCTAGAAGTTTATTTCGTTCGATCGAGTCGTTGCGTCTTTGTCGCTCTTATTTTAACACGCAGTGGCGTGAGAAAGACGGATAGATGTTCGTTCGTTCGTTCGGAGTTCCAGAGTAGGCCCCCAGCATCGCAGGAAATGAAAAACCAATGAAATACGCAAAAATACGCAAGTTTATTTTTGCACCATAAAAATGCCTTATCCGTACCAGCGGAGTAATCAACTTAGCGTAGCTGATATGCAACTAAATTGCGTGTTTACTGTATTGGAATTGGAGTGGGTGTGTTTTGACGTACTGCTGATATGATGCAGGAGGAATATGCGCGAGAGATGCGTCAGTGTGATGCGAATTAAACGAGAAATCGGAATCGTAAACATAGCCCGCCAAGCAAACGCCATCACGCAGACAAACTGCCCGTGTGGCATCAGTAATATGTACCCATTTTCGTTCGCCCAGTCCTTTCTCAAACCTGTTTATCTAATGTAAACCTAAGTTACAACAGCACTACTATTTGCTCAGACGTTCAGCTAGCGATGACGTGATCGTGTAGGTAAGAAGTACGCAAGGTAACCAATTTCGCGTGTAATGAATAGTCGTTCAGCGAATCGGTAGCCGTGATGGCAGCTGAAGTCTGCGCCTAGGGAAGTTATAGCTAAAATGTGTTACCTGATAACGTTGCTTGTCACGGTGGTTCACTCGCGATTAAACTGCGCATTTGTCCCCCTGGCTTTGTATTGTAGTGTAGATAGGGGGAGAGCGGTAGTGAGGTACCGGCCGGCGCGGCGGCGCGCGGCTGAGTCGCGCGGCCTCGACCTTGGCCGTCAAACTCGCGCGCATGCGTCCCCCCCCCGCCCCCCCGCACCCTCCCAATTATGTCATTATGCCCGTGCTGCTATGTTGCCAAACACAGTTGCGCTCCGCTGGACCCGGAGATTTTGCTTGCCTCCGAAGCGTTTTATAGGAACTATTATGAGAGAGTAGCAATTGGCAAACTGGCGTCAATAAAACTTAACATTGCCTATTAAATATTGATGTTGCCAAAACATTTTAAAGTATGTGGGGAATGTGCGATTTGAAATTTCATTACCTACTTAGATATAGGTATCTTCTAGAATGTAGAATAATTTCTAAAAGCATTAAGTATGTGGAAATTGAACGATTTGAGCTTCCATTACATATATGTATCTTCTAGGATGTAGTTTAATTTCTAAAAGCTTTTACCTAATACCTACATAATACACATTTCCGGTCAAATGTGAAGGCATACGTATGCCTTCACATTCTCCACAATTACGTAGGTAGGTATTTCGTATAAACCATAAATAATTTTCTTAAACATCATTGATGTTTAAGACCTACTGTAAAAACATTGCTTGTTATGTAAAAAAATAATTTCCCTTTTTTACTTGTATTCTAATAAGTATGTAGGTAATAGGGAATAGGGATGAATGCCTAAAGATCAAAAAATTTTTTAAAACTATTACGTAAAAATATACTAACATTAAAATATATTTTCAGCCAAAGCATTAAAACAGTAACAATTACCATTTTCCATAGGAAATTTTATGCGACGTTGTAAATTAGTCACGTCGTAACGCCATGAGCGTCATCTATGTTTTCATAATGGAACTAATAGGTGCAGTTATATTCTTGTATATCTAATAAGTATGCTTCGTAAAAAGCATGCTTCTGGATGGGTACTCGTGCAATGCAAACGTAATTGGATAGATGACGCCTCGACTAGTAGGTTAGGTAGGTACCGTAAAACGAGGTGAATAGAAATAGCGTGGTGAATAGACACAACCCAAAAAAGTTCTCTTGGCAGAATCCTGACACTGAATAATTTTTAAGAAAAGAAATGCTAAAGTATGTATTTTTTTTTAAACTAAAAAAATTGTTTTCTTTAAGTAGCAACTCTGATTTAGAGTTAATAAGAAATTAATAAGAAATCATAGGTAAATAGCCAGTTGCGTGTGGTGCTTGTATTGCTTTAGTTAAAAATAGTGAAAGAAGTTATTTTGTGCTGATTTTAGCTGGTAGAACGTTTCAGTGGCTCTTTTACATTGATTTTTATGCAAAGGTACGTACCTACCTATAACTAATATTTAAACATCACAATATATATTTAAAATTATTAACTGACGTAATTATACATAGACATACATACATACATAAATCACGCCTATATCCCCGAAGGGGTAGGCAGAGGTGAACTAGCACCCACGTTTTGCCAGTTATGTTAGGTCCCATGTAATAGGTGGCGAACCTATTGCCATTTATCGGGCACAAAAGTCGCAGTAGGTACATAGCTAGATGGTATAAGAGGAACGCTGCTGCCCATTCCTCATCACTGATTTATCCTTAGTCGCCTTGTACGACACCCACGGGAGAGATATGGGGTGGTGACAATTGTATTCTACTCTGCCGTCACCACACGGCTGTTGCTGATATTATTTTAAATTCATGATAAAGTTAGTATACTGAGTAAACACTGAGAAAAAAATAAAAAACCACAACCGATTTATCAAAGTTATATTCAAACTTTTAAGTATAACAAATAATCTTCAGGTACTGTATGGATTTATTACTAGCCTTATAATATTACAAGTAAAAAAAAAGTATAAATCAAAATATATATTAAAATAATTGGTGGTCCACTAATTAACTAACGTATTCGTACTTCGACTGCCATAAAATCAAAAGGTTCCTTTCTACTACATATCCACACGTGGTAAGCAAAAGAGATAAGGCTTTTATATAATGACGATACTTGGTAATAACACGAATTGTTCATATTGTCTTACTGCTTAGTCAGCCGATGTCTCCACTGTCCAAACTCTACATTTTAGAAGAGAACTCTATCGTTTGAGCCAAATTATCTTCTATGTAACCAGAATTTCTGATTCCACTATTTTCACGCTTCGTATAATTCTCTGCTCGGTTTGTTACATTTTCTTCCCTGTTTGTTGTGTGTGTTGGCCTGAAAACAAAAGAGGTTGTGTGTTCTATTGAATACAGACGTTTTATCCGTTCTGTGGTATAGAATATAAACTCCGGATTCCATACTTTCTAGGGCGTAATTTCTACCTACATCATAAAAGTATTCTTTAGAATAAGTTTTTAAATTTACTATGACCCTAGTACACTTAACTTTTACGGATTTAAATCGCCTTTAGGTCTTTGACATTGTTATTATTTTACCCTATGACTTTACAGCGGACAACAAAAAATTAAGTGAGTTTATTTAAACTTACTTTCTTTTGAAGTAGACATTAAGAAGATTATTGACTGGTGCTTCAAACAGGAGCCATAAGATATACGCTAAAAATGTGCTCAATGCGATCACACTCAATGAATTCAAAATCTGAAACAAAATATTAATATCTAATAAATTATACTTCTTCTTCTTCTTCTCCCTGTCCTGTTCCCAGTCTATCTAGGGTCGGCGCAGAATGTTTCCTCTTCCATTCATAACGGTCAGACGTCATCAAGCCATCCAATCCCTTTTGATTCATATCATCCATCACACCGCAAAGGTGTTAGTGATGAATGAATGTATAGAAAAAAGACGGAACAGACCATGCCGAGAGACCGATGAATAGAGAGAGTGATTGGAATGACAATATTCCAATCCATACTGCTCAAGGTTTTGGCTTAGGTTTTACAGCCGGCCGCCTGCCTGACACCAACCCTCTTTGGGTATGCTGTATTAATTGTTGGTGGTTTGCCCTCCACCATTCGGGTGCCCCAAGGTGCTTATTGGTCTACACTGGGCAATCTCCCTAAGTCGACTTTTACGACACCCATGGGATGAGTCGGGGCTGGCCTATTCTATGTTATTTCTTCGCTCCCAGGCCAGCATAGAAGTCTAATAAATTATTCATAATGTCTTATTCAAATGTTTTGAGCATACAATAGTATGACTACCACATTTGACGGCCGCCGGCCGGTTTGGTTAAAAGCTCAGAAGGTCAGCTGTCAGTCAAGAAGTCCCTGCTTCGAATCCCGACATAGGAAAGTTTTTGTTATAAACACGGACATTTTATTCTCAAGCCATGGTTGTTTTTGTATATGTCGTAAATGCAATATTAATAAATAAAAGGATTTTCATGCCTAGAATTTATGTTCCATGGGACCAGATGATAATTTTGTGAGTGTAAAAATATTGTAATTATTATTTTATTTATCTATTAATGTAAGCCAATGAATTTACAATCGATAGCTATTAACTTCATTGGAATTTGCTATAATTTTCTTAAGTTGCATCGGGTTGAGGTCAACTAGTTGGTTCTCGACACGCAACCAATGGTAAAAATTATGACATGATGAAACGCATTGAAGATTTTGCATAAAAAGCCGATATATTATTTAGCTGTCGGGCACGGCAAATTAATTAGAAGGATGGACAATTAATAATTGATATTCTGTATATTATTAAATTATCGTCATCTTTCTGCCTTGTTCCCAATTTATCTGGGGTCGGTGCAGTATGTTTCCTCTTCCATCATATCCGTCAGTTGTCTTAAGCCATTCACACAATTTTGATTCATATTATTCATCACACCAGAAAGGTGCTAGTGATTAATGAATGTATAGAAAAGTAGTCAAAAGGACCATGTCGAGTATACTGCTCATGGTTTTGGATTAGGTTTTACAGCAGGCTGCCTTCTGATACTAATCCCTGACTCCCATAATGATAAGGAAGATGAAATTCCAATTCATACTGCTTAAGGTTTTGGCTTAGGTTTTACAGCTGGCTGTCTTCCTGACACCAATCCTCTTGTGTATATCTCAGAGGGTCCCCGAGCCTAGCATCCCTAGAAGCACTGAAAGGGTTTCTTTACGGCCGGCACCTCCCGAGGGAGTTTCGCTACAGTGCAGGGATTCTCATTGCGCTACAAATACAGAGTCAGTGTGATCATTCGACTAATCCGGCCGTCAAATGTAATATTTTGAAAATAAGTGTTATATAAATAAAAAAATACAACCAAGTCAATCGTTCCTAAGTTGCACAAGTTACCCTGAAATTTGAGTGGAAGTTTTCCCGCAGCAGAACGATTTCCCTTTAGTAGTACTATCGAATCATGTGAGTTATTTTTTTGAAGAAAACATATTATTTTTCTCAAGTAATCAAAAAAATTATCATTAACTCGAAAGCGTGAGAAGCGATAGTTTGGTTTACGGGATAACTCGGCCGCCGCCGGCCTCCCGGCAACTTGCCGAGGGGCCGATTGCCGGGAGGGATGGGGGGATTACTAGTATTGGTTCGAGGTTGGTTTGGAGTTACGTTTGTCACAATCATAAAACTGCTATTTTTTTTATTAACCTATACTATATTTTTTACTAACCTATTGTACTACTAAGATAGAATCTTTTACTGCGAGAAAACAACCATTAAATTTTCTCGGTGTATTGATAACGCTAACAATGAAAAAAAAAACAATCAAATTGAGAACCTCCTCCTTATTTTAAAGTCGATTAAGAAGAATATACTATAAATACTCACAACAACAAAACTGTCATAGTATACTGGACTCCTCACGACGGCGACGTTCCTTGAAATGATGACGGTGTGAACCAAGTACACGCCATACGCCAATCGGCTGAGAGGCACCCAAGGGTACCAAGTGAGGAAACCGTTTATCAAAGCTGAAAAAGTGAGGTGTAAACAGAGGCGTAATAACTTACACATTATATTATATTTTAATTTTTTATTTATTGCATATAGCCAAATATGCTTAGGTATGAAGTTAAACGGAGCTCGCTCCTTTTAACTAAAGCCCTATAGACTCTATTGGGCACGTAAATCGATTTATATTACTAGGTAGTAGACCATGAAAGCTGTTGCTCATTCCTTCTTTAGTTAGATCAATTTAGCTTTTTCTATCTCTCTCTGACTGTGCTATGATGTAGAGAGTAAAACAAAGAAAAATTGTAATGGTTCATTGGTGGGTATTTAAGTTATAATGTATTTAAAATCCACTTACGAACGCTTCCATACACGCAGCTGTATAACATCAACACAACGCCCACTGCCCAAATAGGTCTGTTAAGGGCAGCGTAGAACGCCCCTTCCATTTGGGAGTAAGTCCTGTAGTGGTATGATACTCCTAACATAGCTACAAGCACCATTATGATCAGCGCTGTGCAAAACCCAATTATAGATTTGCTCTGAAAAGAGAATGTAGTTTTGGGTGAATTTCATTATTACTATCTTGTGTAATGGTAACTTTATTAAAATCAACCAGAGACTGGGTATATTTTTGCAAGTTTTATCTTATTATAAACGGGTAGGGAGGGAAGAAACAATGGGGAAAAATTAGGTACCAAGTAATTGGGGGTGAGCCTTTAGCCATCTATATGGTATTTCAACCGTTAAAACCGATATTGCTACTTTATATAAGAGAAACGCTACTGCCCATTACTATCTTTCCCATTAGTCGCCTTGTACGACACCAGCAGGAGAGATGAGAGGGTTTTGAAAATATTAGATTGTGCTCTACATTCATTCATCACATTTGCAAGCACATTTCCGGTACGGTGGATGATATGAATAGAAGAGGAAACATACTGCGCCGACCTCAGGTAAACTAGGAACAGGGTAGGAAGATGAAGATGAAATGTTAAATTCATTTGGTTTTAGTCTTACTAAACTAGCTTTTTACCCGCAGCTTTGCTCGCGTTGATGTCTTTAAATAGCTGTCAAAGTCATAATATTTACAATTGAAAAAAAATGCCGCGTGGTGACGGCAGAGCAGAATACAATTGTCACCACCCCAAATCTCTCCCGTGGGTGTCGTACAAGGCGACTAAGGATAAATCAATGATGAGGAATGGGCAGCAGCGTTCCTCTTATACCACCTACCAATAGCAATGCACTGCGACTTTTGTGCCCGATAAATGGCAATAGGCTCGCCGCCTATTACATGGGACCTAACATAATTGGCGAAACGTGCCTAGTTCGGGGATATGGGCGTGATTTATGTATGTATGTATGTAAAAAAAATTACAGCCCACGTCAAATGATGATATAAAAGAAAATTTTTGATAACTTGAATTAACTTGGCATTTTTACTTCTTCATAATATAGGTTGATATTGGTGATTTTTGAGAAATTTTAAAATAGTTTCAGTGGTTTAGGTGTGAAAGCGTAACAAACTCACTTTCGCATTTATAGTATTAGTTAGGATAAGTAGATATTCTTTTGTACAAAATGTATGCGTAATAGAATCATTGAACATTTTTACAATTACCTGCGACATTTTCCCGAAACTTTTATTGTACTTCGCGAAGACGTACCCGGCGAAAAAACCGACCACATAGGCTGCCGCTCTCGTGTGGCTCTTTATATAAGTCTTGACGAACTGCTCGTTGGCCCGAGGGTTCGCAAGGAAACTGTAAAAATTAATAGAACTTTATCATTATCATCATCAACCCATGCTTGTCCACTGTTGGACATAGGTCTCTCCTAATGCATGCCACTGCTTCCGATTTTCGGCCACTCTCATCCAGCTTAGAATTTTATAAAACATAAAAATACATAAATAACGCTTATATATTCCCGAAGGGGTAGGCAGATGTGAATTAACACCCACGTTTGGTCAGTTAAATCAAGTCCCAAGTAATAGGTGGTCTACCATTGGGAGTAGTAACAATTATATTTTGCGCTGCCCTCACCACACGGTACTAACTTGTAAACAATGATATGATATACTCATCAGACGTCATCAAGTTCTATACTCCTGTTTTGATATATATCCCCATGAAATGAAGAATGAATGTAATGAAAAGTGATAGAAAGGACCGTGTCGAGAGACCGATGAGCGGAGAGAGTAATTTGTTTGATAACATTCCAATCCATCCTTAAGATTAAGGTTATACCAGAGCCGCCCGCCAGCCTGACATGACACCAACCTGCTATTGGATGAGACTACCATATCAAATTGAGTATCAAACTCAGGGATACTTGTTTGTTTTGTTCCAAATAAATGTTAATGAAATAATTGAACTGTAATAATTGTTTTAAGTCATTGATTTATTGAAAATTAAGCAGATTATTATTGAGCCCATAACAATGGCTGAGGGCAATCACATGCTAGAATAAATGCGTTAAGCGTGGAAAATAACTTGATTGTTTTAAAATACTTTGTTGATAGATACGCATTGAACTGTTTTAATGAGCAATTATTACTATCGGGTCTGTATAATTTGATTTACCTATTTGTAGCTATTTTTCTTCATGCTGTTCGTCAAGTTATATAGGTAGTTTTAATTAACATACTCCATGAAAGCGTAACGTAGTACACATTATGCGTAATATACCTGTGTGTGAAGTATAGTTGTGCGCCAAGAGTAAATAATTGTAGCTAATTAGATATTTAAAAACCCTTGAATAACCACGATATTATAAAATATAAATAAAACAGAATATTAGAGCATTTTTCTTTTGTTTTACCGGAATAACTAACTACTGGTTTACAGCGTCCTAACCGTCTATCTATCTAAAGCAAACATTTTAAAACTATTTTAAAATTTGGCTGTGAATAAAACTAGTTAAAACTAAGTCAGGTGGTCATACTAAAAGACCGGAAATGAATCTGAGACCCTTTACTTATACTTACTCGTAAGTGAAAAGCTGTATGGCACCAAGTTTGTTGATATAGTTGACGATTCCCGGCGTGATCACGGATGCCACGCAGAGTGCGCCCGCGCAAAACAGGCCGATTTTCGGCAACCGTTTGTATAACGAGAACGTGAGCACTGAGATGACGAAGTAGTGGAAATCGCACGGTATGTACCAGGAGATGACGAGGCACTGAAAGTTAATTAAATTAACTAGGTTAAAAAAGGGATATGTTCCACATTTGGTAGGAATATTGGCGCGTAAAGCGGAAGGTGTCACAAAGTGAATAAGTCACCTAACATTTATAGCATATAAGACCGAACAAAGGAAATGTTATTTGTGTGTAAGACGATATGAGAAAGAATGTTTATGCTGATCTCGTGTTTGATAGAAGATAGTGGAAGGTGCAGACATGTTGTGCCGACTCCCTTTGGTGTTTTTAGACCCCCCAGAAAAAATAAGAAGAAGAAATAACTAATTAGAGTGAAAAAAAGGCAGGGAAGAGAAGAAAACGAACTAACGAGTGATATTCAAGAATTTTGTCATAGATTGACAGGTGTGATAAAATTCACACCAAGTAATTCATCATCACCAGCCTTTTAATGTCCCCACTGCTGGGACACAGGCCTTCCCTATGGACGGAAGAATATATAGGGAGAATGGGCCATAACTCACCCCGCTGGCCCAGTGCGGGTTGGTGGGTATTTACGACCATGTAAATGTTATGGTCGGGTGACCATAACATTTACATGACCTTCCATGACCGGCCTTAGCGATCATCGCTTAGTTTACGCAATCGCAGACATAGCGTGCTATGCCACTGCGCTAGTGAGCTCCTCATAAGGTAATTACTTACAACTGATTCTGGGTTAATGTAGTTGCTCAGCATCAGAACGTTCAGCCACCAGTTCCTGCGACAGGTCCCCGTCTCCATTTCAACGTATCTGTTCCACAGTGGCCCCGAACCCATATGCGGGAAAACTGCAACGATGAAGAAGACCACCACAGCTAAAGCTACCACCAGCCTGTAAATTGAGACTGAAGATGAATTCCGTATGCGAGGTCATCATAGGTTCTTAAGGAGCCGAGGCAGAGTGGTATAGGCATCTGCCCGGATCGCAGAGGACGCGGGTTCGATTCCCGCATCATTACAACAACTCGGACGGTCTAGTGGTTCGCCCAGATTAAGATCCGGAGGTCCCGGGTTCGATCTCCGTGGTTCTCTCCGACAAATTTGTACTCGGTTTGGTTGGTGGTAGGGGTTTACTTCTTTCAAGTCCGCCTGGCTAGCTACCACCATGTTATCAAAATCTGTCGCCATAATAATAATGTTAACAGCATTATTGTGTTCTGACAATTGTGATAAGATAGCCAGCCCATCTGTGGTTGAGGGTTCTAGGTGAAGCTCGATTCCATCTTCAACTCTTATCGTCACTTACCATCAGGTGAGATGAAGAGCAAGAGCTTCCCTGTCTAACATAAAAAAAACAATCAGGACACATTTTTTTCGATTTTTTCTAACTTTATTTTCTTTGTAGTTCAAGGAAGTAGGGAGATTGGGCAACCACATTACCCACCTAGCAGACAAACCCACCCACTAAGGTTTAATACGACTGCAGATCCGGCCGTGACCAATGCCTTAAAGTGTCTTCCGAAGCACAGAGAAACTCGACATAATTCTATGTTTTTGGTAACCCATCCCAATTAGAGATATTAATCAAATCACAGATATTAACGAAATTAAAAAGAGAACAAGAAAATTCCTTACCGCACGTATCTCTTTAGTATTACGAGAAGAATACTCGGTAGATTTTTATACTGTACAAGAGTCTTTGCTAGTAGAAATCCAGACAATACGAAAAATGTGTCCACCAACAAATCGTCATGCAGCGTCAGCCACCCGAACACGTACAGGTTTTCCTACAAAATATATTTCGTTATTTAGGGCTAATTATGCAACACATGATAATTATGCAGCTTATTTCAGGTCAAAATTGTGTGATGAACACAAATATTTGTTCCCGAGTCATGGTTGTGTAATATGTTTATGTAGTATATTTACAACATTTATAAACAAAATTATTATGATGTTAAAACTGTCCGTCACCTAGTATCCATAACACATGTGCATATGCTACTTTCTTTGGGCTAGGTGTAGGTGTAAGCGTAAAAATATTTATTATTTATTATTATGGCAATCTTGCCCGCACTTCCCCTAGGCCACGATTAAGTCCATTATGTATAAAAAGTGTGATATCATCACGCAAACCGCGAAGGCTTTATTAATTAAGCTTGATTTGTTATTGTTTAATATTGCGTCATTGTTATGGTAAATGAACATTAATAAGATACTGAAGTTCAAATTACGAACCAATTAAAACCTCGTGTAAAAGTGTATCCATTCAAAAATAGGACCTTCTTTTTCTCCCTGCCCAAAAATAGAATATTATTTATTAATTATATTAGATACATAAATTATGCCTTTATATCCCCGAATGGGTAGGCAGAGGTGTAATAATACCTACATTTCGCAAACTATTTTAATATTTAAACATATGTAACATTGTCCTTTACTGGGCACGATTAGGGGAAAGTGGCCAAAAGCGGGCATTGATTGTGACTAAAACGACTACTCTCGTTGTATGAAATCAATTTTTAAAACTGACATATACCCGGTAGCCTTATTAACTGCTCCCTTGAGGGGTCAAATAGACAGTAAAGTTCCCATCTTTCTCCTTGGGTGTATGACATCAATTAATTATATACACAGGTCTAGCCCTTGTAGGCATTCCGCCATCTTCCCTATGTAATAAGTAATACTCACATCTACTTGTAGGCCATTGCTTATAGGGCCCGAGTTCAATATTCCACCTTGGTGACATATCACGATGAAGCAAATCGTCAAATATTTGATGCCGTACACAATTTCGATACCGTCTTTATTCATTTTCAGGAGGGCCTTGGAGTTTTCAACCAAACAAAATGCTTTGCAGAAGTTTAATCTGGTACCTGTGAACACATTTTATTTAAGTTAATGGTGTTTGCGTAGTTTCTCTAAGTAGTAATACATTACATACACAAATCACATAACATACATCACATAAATCATCGTTTGTTCGGCAAAAAAAAAACTACATTTCGCCATTAAGATCATAATCACTAGCCCTTTAATGTCACTACTGCTGGGGTACAGGACTCCTATGGAAAAATACACAATCGATATTTTGAGGATCTCGATGGTGTATTTTACCCAATTCAATTATGTTAGGTCTCATATAACTATTTGGCGAGACTATTCCCATCTATCTATAAATTATGTGATAAAACAGAACATCTATAAAGGTGTTGACACATAGAGCAATTAATTTATGAAGACATACACTAATTAACTTACCGCTACGAGTAGATCTTTCATTGTTCGTTTGATTAAAAATCGTGCATAATAAGCAGAGGAAGAACATGAACGCCGTGAGTGCGCTGAAACAAAAGGCGAATTATTGCAAAATAAACAACACAATTAATTACAAAGGAGATTTATTCTGAGGAGCATCTAGCACTGTATGGATTGCACGTTGCGATAAAAGAAACTAAGACATTACCGTATTCGTCACACAATCATCAGGATCTGAACCTGAAACTTCTTAGCCTGAACGAAATTCAATAGGCATTTTACCACAAGATCGAGTAAACTACTGGTTGTATCGACTAAGCAATTGAACAAAAGTGATTTGAAACAAATAGTTCGTTTGCCGTTGGCTTACAGCGCGAAATGTTAAGATTAGAGTAAATTCGGCAAGTTAACTAACATCTTGGTTGGTCGGGTGGTTTAAGTCAGCCGCCCTAATTGCAGAAGTCGCCGGTTCAATTCCCGCGTCTAGACTATAATTTTTAGAACTTTTCTGAGTTATTTTTCTTTGTAAGAAATAGTTTTCTTCGTCTTATGTTAAACGATCACAAATAGATTTCTGCCTCCAGTCATTCGCCCTAATCGGCTGCGTTAGGGATAATATGAAATGGACTCTATTTTATGGCTAATTAAATGCTCTATATAATGACTTAAAACAATATTAGTAAAAAGGTTTGATTCGCAACAGGCTGTAAAGAAAGGAACGTCAATTACTCACAAGAAGCCATAGAAAGAAGCCTCAAACTTCTTCGGCTGGTCAGGTCTTTGGCAGGTCTCATTGACGACTATGTGCGGCCTCAGGCCAGCCGCTCCGAGGTGGCTGCGGGCCAGTACTGCTCCTACGAGACGCTCCACGGACCGGGGCTCGCAGGAGACCGGCACGCAGGCGCCCCAGGTCAGATTCTTCAAGGGACGGTAGTACGGTGTGTGATGCTGTAGGAGTTACGTGAACTTTTATTTTGGTATATGTATGGAGAAGCTCGATTGCGTAGCGGCTTAGCACGCTCGACCTGCGATTGCGCAAACTAAGCAATTTTCACTAAGGCCAAAAATACAGCTTGGCAAAAAGGAGTTTGCTGCGGTGACAGATAGAACTAATTGTTATTTGTAATTTA
This sequence comes from Cataclysta lemnata, assembly GCA_963931975.1. Taxonomy (NCBI): domain Eukaryota; kingdom Metazoa; phylum Arthropoda; class Insecta; order Lepidoptera; family Crambidae; genus Cataclysta; species Cataclysta lemnata. The sequence continues at coordinate 7,147,167 of OZ008355.1, read as the reverse complement.
TAACACTGATTTGCCGTGTGGTGACGGTAGAGTAGAATACAATTGTCTAAGGATAAATCAGTGATGAGGAATGGGCAGCAGCGGTCCTCTTATACCACCTAGCAATGTACTGCGACTTTTGTGCCTGATAAATGGCAATAGGCTCGCCACCTATTACATGGGACCTAACATAATTGGCGAAACGTGGGTGCTGGTTCGCCTCTGCCTACCTCTTCGGGGATATAGGCGTGATTTATGTATGTATGTATGTATGGAGAATCTTGATTGCGTAGCGGCTTAGCGCGATTGCGCAAACTAAGCAATGTTCGCCAAAAATATATTATTCTAGTTTCTCGGTGCTTTGGAAGGCTTGTTTAGCCGTATTGGTCTCGGCTGCATCTGCAGTCGTTAATACAAGACAAGCGTGGTGGGTTAGGCTTATATTCTTCCATCTTTAGAGAAGGCCTGTACTCCAGCAGTGGGGATATTAAAGGGCTAGTCATGATGATGATAACATGTATAGTGCTATCTACGCACAGTTCAGGCTTTACAGTTGAAAATCAATTACATGAAAGAAGTTTAATGGTACGGTACTTCTCGGATTTGATACTACAAATCTAATAATCAAAAGTAGAATTTTAGTCTAGAATCCCATGCGGCGTTGGTCTGAGGATTTGCACACGACAAGTTGACTAATTCCCTGAAATTATTTATGCGGATTTGTGACATAACCCTATTTAGCACTCCCACCAACCTGTATATAGTCCAATGCATTTTCGTAAGGCTTCACTTGGTCCAACCTTTTTTTCTTGACATGATCATTTCTCTCCAGCACAACTTCGGCAAGGCAGTACTGTGTATTGATTTCCTTGTGCTTAGGCCCCCATGGTGACGACATGCATTGATCAAAGTTGCCCAGCTGGAAACGGTTACCAGACAATATGCCGAGGGGTTGGGACGCCACGGAGTCCCACTCTATGAACAATAAACAATTAATATACTAAATATTGTTTACACTCACATCTATCTATCTAAACCAAAGTTAGTAGAGTAAATGCGTCGGGGATGTTTGCCAAATACCCTCAGATTAATTAAATAGTATCTCAGTAGCTGTATTCGCAGATTAATTGCAAGCAGATTTGACTGTCACTGCCTGAATCATTCGAGCATGATTCATTCATTCAGGTAGTATATCATACATGCTAGCGAGGAGCAAGGAGCTCGCTAGCGCAGTGACACAGCGCACTTGGCCTACGATTGCAGAAACTAAGCGATTTCGCTAAGGCCGGTCATTGGATGGGTGACCAAAAATTTATTATCTCGAGCTCCTCCGTGCTTCGGAAGGCACGTTAAGCCGTTGGTCCCGGTTGCATCTGCAGTCGTTAATACCCACCAACCCGCACTAGGCCAGCGTGGTGGGTTATGGCCCAATCTCCCTATATACTCCCATCAATAGGGAAGGCCCGTGCCCCAGCAGTGGGGACATTAAAGGGCTGGTGATGATGACGATGATGATCATACATGCATAATAATTACTGCTGCTCATTAATCATCGCTGTCTCATTAATGTTAGCAGTCTTCGTAGCTTCGTCGAAGCAGCTCGAGATAATACATTATACAAAGTCAAAGTCAAAATTTGTTTATTCATATATGGTATGATTACAATACACTCGAGACGCTAGACATCGAAAACCCGTGTGTCCAAGGGAAGATAGGGGAGTGCGTAGCCTCAGTCTATAATGATAGGTCTCCAAAACCCACCCACCACGCCCCGATCCGAAATGAAGCGCTGACCCCGACGCGTTCAATATCAAAGTTAATATTAATCACTCAATCTATGCCAGCTCAATCTTTTCACAAGAATTGCTTAACCTACACATAATTACGCGGCCAGAGTGCACTTTACAATGCATATTCAAGGTGGGCTCAAACATACAAATCGCGTAGTTTGTAGCAACGTAGCACGTAGCGGCGTATTGACGTATATTATTTACGCCCGATTGTAAAGTAAATTATGAAATTAAGGCAATCGAATTAGTGATTTTTAAATCGGGGGCCTTACCACCAACTCTAAACGCGACACAATTCCTATTGTTAAAGTGAGATAACGCTATAAGCCGAGAAGAGCGGCGTCCCGTTTTGTCACCCGCGTTTGAATCGCACTAACACTTCATGGTACGGCCCCAGGACTGGTATTATTTTAATGAGTGCATAGTCTTTTAAAATATACAATTTGAACTAACAACATAATGTATTATGCAACAAAACGGCACAGAATTTCGAATATTAATGTATAATAAAATGTTAGAAATTTTGGTATACAACGTGAAGTGTTATTGACATGGGGCACGGGCAGCCGCCCGGATTGCAGATGACGCGAGTTCTATTCCCGCATCATGACTTTAATTTTTCGAACATTTCCTGATCTAATTTGTATTAGGTCTGTGTTACAAACTAATTAACCGACGAAAAAACGGAGGAGGTTACTCAATTCGTACCCGTATGTTTTTTTTATGTTTGTGCATGGGAAACTCCATCGTTTATTAAATTAAACATACTCTACACTAAAAGTTTTCAAATGGAGCTTAAAAGTAATGTTAAATAAATGCATTCACTCCACTCACCCCACACAGCCCACAGCGTATAATTCTGCAAACTCCTAATTAACAACAGGGTGTCATTTAGGCAAGACAACTCTTCTTTAGTCCAATTCTGGCTTTTCAAACCGAAAACCACATCGTCCATATATATGTAACCACTGAAATTTTCATCGTCCTTTGATGGTTCACTGTTTGCATTTTCATCACTTAAATCATTGAATTTAGTCGTAGTACTTTCATACTTTATATTAGTTGTGACATAACCATTAATCTCTGCTGAACAAATTGCAATATAAAACGCGATCAACCTCATTGTCTTTAGTGAATGAACTGTAAGAGAAGCGAAATGTAAATCGCTTTTAATGTCTTCACAGAATTTTCTTGCGTAATGCAATTATCATTGTAATTGATTCATTGTACACCTGCAGATCGGTCTTTGATGACTGAGAAAATTGGAAAAGAATGGAGACCCTATAAGTTAAATTATAAAATGATGTGGCCGTGTGGTGACGGCAGAGTAGAATACAATTGTCACCACACCAAATCTCTCCCGTGGGTGTCGTACAAGGTGACTAAGGATAAATCAGTGATGAGGAATGGGCAGCAGCGTTCCTCTTATACCACCTAGCAATGTACTGCGACACTTTTGTGCTCGATATATGGCAATAGGCTCGCCACCTATTACATGGGACCTAACATAATTGGCGAAACGTGGGTGGTAGTTCACCTCTGCCTACCTCTTCGGGGATATAGGCGTGATTTATGTATGTATGTATAAAATGATTTTGACACACGAAAGTTCCACCTTATAATTTGGGTACTGTAATCTGAAATGGAAAGAGCTTTCTACGAGTTATTAAAAATTATGTCTCATTGGCTGTATTTTTCAGTATTTTTCTACAAGTTGTGAGGAATATATTTGCGGAGTATTGCAATTATTTTTTTAACATTTATATTGTGTTAAAATAATAATCCCAAATGCAAAACAAAAAGAGGTCAGATAAAATTTGGAAAATTGTGTCCTTAATAATTGTGTTTATAAATAATATTTATATTTGAATATTATACAAATGTTCGAAAAATGATCACAAAGACAGTTGTGGTTTGAAATAGTTCTAAAAATTATAGTCTTGATGCGGGAATCGAACCCGCGTCCTCCGCATTCCGAAGAAGACGCCTATACCACTCAGCCAACCAAGCGTTTCATTCGACTTCCGCATCAAAACTATAATTTTCTTTTGTATTTAATCGAGAAGTTCCTTTAATATAACATCTCATAATTTTTTTCTTTCCATCATTTTAGTTTTGTATAATATTTAGCAGGTAGTATGATTTCTCAATAATAGAGCACGCCATCTTCATGTATTTTTAAGCATTAGCACATTAATCTAAGGTAAAAGCGAACACACGTCCCTGTAAATTTACCACAAGGGATGGGAATATCGGGCAAAGTAAAATGGATAGCACGGTTATAGCTCAGAATTTGGTTTTTTGTATAAATCACAGATGGCGCTTTGTACATTCGTCGTTTTCTTATTTGTCGTTTTTCTAAAAAAAAATATAACGTCAACAACTACAAGAAATCGATGAAAAAAATTGAGATGAACAAATGTCCATAGATTTAATTGAGTGTACGTTTTTTGTAATCATGTCTATCACGCGTATATACCTAAGGGGTAGGCAGAGGTGAATCAGCACTCACGATTCGCCAATTAGGATAGGGCCCTTGTAAAATAAAAGGCGAGCCTATTTCCATGTATCGGGCACGTAATGCAGTATATTGCTAGCAGCTATACGAGTAGCGCTGCTGCCAATTACTCATTACTGTCTTAATTAACCCTTAGTCGCCTTGTACGACACCCGCGGGAGATAGGGGTGGTGACTAGACTAGTGTATTCTGCTCTGTGCTTCTGTTATTATGACCAGCTGCCCTTTAATGTTACAACTGCTGGGGCACATACAAGGCTTCTCTATGTATAAAATCTATACTAATATTATATAGCTGAAGAGTTTGTTTGTTTGCTAGGTTGGTTGGTTAAACGCACTAATCTCAGAAACTGGTTCAAATTGATAAATTATTTTTATAACAACCGACATTAACGCGAGCAAAGCCGCGGGTGACCACTAGTAATTAATATAGGGAGAATGGTCTTTCACGATGGTCCTACGCAAGTCGGTGAGTTAATAGTTCTATGTATAAAATGAAACTCTTTTTGAATTAAACACATTTATTTCAGATTCAATAAATATCTACACAATAATATAACTACATAATTATTAACTAAATGTTATTCTAAAAGACAAAAATCTACGTACATGTTGTAATTATTTTACATATTACATTGTTAAATAGCAACATTTCTAACAATATACATATAATGATAACATTAGTTGTTACATTAGAACAGTCAAAGAGTATAATTATGATTATTGAAATTGTAAAGAACATTCAATATTACATATTAGTATATATTACCAAGTTATTTTATTACTTTCAAAAAACTATTCGGTATATCTAATTATTAGGTGTATGGATAAGTGGAGCAATATAAATCTATAATTTGTAATTTTTAAAATTATATTTCTTTGTGACATAGTTTTATAATATATCAATATAATAGATATCAGACGAATACAATTTATTTAGAAGTCAGCCCGGAGTCCATAATGTAATGTACATAAACTATAATTTCAGATGTATATAATCAATAAATTATATTTAAAGTTGTTTATAACGTAACATTATAATACATATAAAGGTAATTTAAAAGTATCTATAAAAATTCACAAAACCCAAACATTCTGTAGTAATGAAAATTTATAATTTCTGTTTTCAACTTCATAAGCACACGTAATTAAATCTAAAACTTACATTAGTTAATACACACATCAAAAGTGCCTGTCTAGGATCGCTCCTGTTAAAATATAATACAAAGCATAAACTTGTAAATTGATTACATATTAAATTATGAAAGAAAAAAAAGAAAATGCTATCAAAATTTTGCAATCGATATTTAGTAACTGAAGTGCACTTTTGATGAGTGTAATTATTAGTTACACAATAATTTACAATAACACCAAGAATTGGAAGGTACAATAACTTGGCTAAAATACTAAAGAATAGAAATGAGGTTTAAAATAAAAGTTGTATTAAAGCAATATTTACAAATAAATTCACTAAAAATCAAAGAAAGCTAACTTAAAATAAAAGCGTGTTTTGCTTTCGTATACATCTATGATGTAAACGTAAAATTTAAATTGTTTTGGAAAATAATAGTATAAAAAAATCTTTAAATCAAAATTTATATAAATAAAATAAAATTACTTAGGACTAATAAATAGCGTTATAAGTTATGTACAAATCTTTGGAACGCATTTCGAAGAAAACACTGACTAGATTTCACTCAATAGAGATTTACTATATAATATTTTATATTATATTACCTCTGGCTCTATACTAATAATAACTATTAAATACATTTAATGTAAATATCTATAATTTACTACAAATTAATTTGTTTTAATATCCAAGATAATATATTATCGGGTGCACAATAATTATATTTTTATTTTAATATTAAAAAGTACTAATATAATTATTTCATAGTGACTGAAAACGGAAAGGAAATTAAGGTGACTCAAATATTAATTGCTTAGAAATTGCGATTTCTCTAATGAAAATTACAGACCGCTTTTATTTACATAAACATATGCACCACGAATTTTTTATATTTATTACACCACATATGAATTATATACATATAATATGTATTATTAAATACATAACGCTCCTTAGCTGTCGAAGTAAATTGGTCTGCTTAATAATTTAACTTGACACTAGTCATGAGAAGCATTGATGTCGAAAATAACTAAGCAATAAGTAATTACTTATAATATGAATGCCTATCATGAAACATTTTCATTATACGCTGTGCGAAAAAGAATTACCATTTAAATGTTGGTCCCGAACTGCTTATTTTTTTTATTATATTTAAATAACATCACAAACAATAAATGATTAGGGCAGTTGTTATCTATTTGACTGCATTTTTTACCCAGTTTTACTATACCTATCTCAAAAAAACCCTATGTTTAAAAAAACTACCTGAACTCAAACCTTTTAAAAATTCAAAGAAGGACAAATATAGCTTAATCTATGATATAACGGCTTATTAAGCTAACACTGGTTTTATATATGAAATGACTAGATTTTTAAATTCTAAAAATATTGCTTCTTGCTCTTAAAATATTATACTACCTAATTAAAAAATGACTAGTTGACAAGAGATTGTAGGTGAAATTACCCAGAGGTTTATTTACCTATGGGTTGATTTGAATTTTGGGAACCACAAATTAAGCGGTGTATCAGAAACTGCGTGATCACGTCCATTACTGCTTTAACTCAAAATTAACTATTGGCAGTAAGATTGAACAAATTTGAACTTAAATACCTCTAATTGACTAGTATGGAGCTTAACAGCGCTAAAAAATGTTGACGACTAAATTTTTTTATTACTGAAATAAAGTAAAAATTAGATCTATTAAATGACTAGAAAAAATAATTTTTCAGTGTTATTACTGACATTCGACTAGGTATAGATCTGGTCGTCTACGCCATAGACGATAGTTATAAAATTAGTGACTAGTAATAAAATGACTAGATGAAAACAAAATTCATTATTAACTAAACTTAAATTAAATATTGGACTAGAGATATATTGACTATGAAAAGAGATCAAGACGTGAGTAATGACTAACATTTTTATAAAACTAAATTTGTTCATATTGACTAGAATAAGTTAAGTATCTGACTAGATTTCGTATACATGTGTAAAATGACTTATCCCACAAATAAATCTGCTGCCGCGCGAGTAATAAAATAAAGACTTTGGTATTATCTATTTTGACTTAGATTGACTAGAAAAGGACATAAAATAATAAGCTTACGATACATTGACTTACAATATTTGACTAGATTAATTTTATAAAATGACTAGATAGAATGTGACCTATTGCGTATATTTATCCCCAATGACAGGCATTCATATTATAATGTAAAAATGAGATCGCTTTGTATTTCAATAAGGCTTTATTTTCATTTGCCATTAATCAAAGTTTTGGAATGTAAAGCACAAGGCATGGTGTTCGTGCGTCCCCACTAATCTAAAGCTTAAAAAATTATATAATGTTACAAATTAACAGAATTTTTGGCCGAGATGCCAACTGCCTTTGAAGCGGTTGTAAAATAAAATGTCCTACTTTGAGTTTGACCTGGCCATTCCGTGGGTTCTCAATGAAAACTTTATGAGATAGTGGGCCGGGATCTAAAAATATGCTCATGCAATCGATCGTTGCGATTGGCCTGTTATCGATTGAGCTGTGCTGCGAAATTACTTAATTTATTGTAACCGAGACGGACATGAAGCTATCATATAACTTTAATTTTAAATGAGAATACGGCAATGGCTATTTATGTTCGTCATTTAAATTAAAAAAAAAGTAATACAAAAGATTGAGATCAAAAAAATTACCGGCGGGGACAAACATACAAACAATATTTTTAAAAAGCAAACTCAAAACGAAAATGATTGCATGGTACTTTGTAGAAAACTGAAAATGTTAGAATTTTATTTCAATGTTTCAAGGGTCAGAGACATTGGATCGAATTAACTAACGATCTAATAACGATCAGAACAATTAATTTTTCGATGATTATTTTTAACTATTTTACGATTGCAGTTTCCACGCAGTTCTATTTAAGTACTCCATTTATCCTCCTTACGGAAATCACAAGTCACAAAGTTGTATAGTCAATATTAATTGAAGTTCAGACTTTAAGGATGGATAGTTAATTTATATTTACGCACAATTTTTTCTCGTAGCTAGGAGCGTTATGATACAATATAATAATAATATGATATTTCATAAAACGGATGATCCATTCAAAAGTACGGATATTATAAAACATTGTAACTATAATTAAATTTGATTAAAAATATCTAACTTTTACCTTATTTGATGATATAACCGACAGATTAATAATTATAAAATATTTTATTACGCACATAATTCACATAATTGACTAAACTAAACTAAATATAATCTAATTAAATATTATGTAAATGTTATCTACTGATACTGATGTCTAACATCGTTCTAAATTTATTTTGGAATGCTGCTGTAGGAGATGCTCTCTATATACAATGTATATTACTAATATGTACATATAAATGAGTAAATAAAATTAAGTTATTGTATTATAGCATTTACAAATCAAATAATACTAACAGAAATGAAAATTGAAAAAGAAGGAACTGTTAAAAATTTAGAACAGATAAAAATTTATGATTTAACAAAATAATTCGCTCTGAATATGAGACATGTTCGTTCGTAGACATTCATCGTATTTGATCAGAATAGCAAATGCGTTAATTTCATATAACATTTACTGGCCACCACCACCTGTAAAAAACCTGACAAGTAACACAAAATGAAACAAAACATTACAATTTATATGTTTTTTGTTAGAGGACTTAATACCATGACCATAAAATAAACAAAAATTACTGTACAACTTCTTATATTGCGCAAAATTAAACGGAGATTTAGATTTTATGGATATTGAGAATTTTACTGACCTGTTTTTTTTTCTAGTATAATGAATGACGCGAACGACTTCTTTTCTATGTATTGTTCGATAATAAAATTATAGTGATATGTGTGTTGACTATACCTAATATGTGCACCTACATCCTTAACTAACGAATACAAGCTAAGAATAACGAGATCATTATTAGAACAAGCTATTTAAAACACTAACGATTGTTTAAACGCAGATGGTGTTATTACCACTGCATTACTTTTCCCAATACTGATTAGCATCGCCGCCATATTGCATTTTCTATTGCACTGTTCTCTATTTCTCTTTTTTTTTTAATAAGACAGGCTTATTCGATTTATAATTCTATAACAGCACTGCTAATTGTTAACAGAATGAAGATCGTGTAACGTCTGACCGGTATTAATGTAAATAGGAACACACTGCGCAAACTCCGGAGGGCCTAGCAAAGTGGCTTATTTTAAACGAACGCATAGAAAACAAAAGTATCAAACTGACGTATTGTTTTTTCTTAGTAATACGTCGGGTTCATACTTCATGATATTGTTAGGGCCTGTTTCACAATCGACAAGTTAGTTCCGAATAGCTTACTTGGCAGATCATTTGGCAGTTGTAATATGAAATATATGTCAATTGAACTGCCAAGTAAGCTATTCAGAACTTACCCGTCGATTGTGAAACAGGCCCGCAATGTTATATTTATTTTTTTGTCAAATAAACTATAATTCATTCATTCATTCATTATATTTTGTATTACATGCGTTTGTAGGCCACTTGGCTAGGGGGGCAGATAAACTAGGAACGGGGTATGAAGAATTAGATTTTGTTTAAAAGTTGCTGCCTAAGAGAAATAGAGATGCGTGGCATCTTGCCCGTAGTTGTAATACAGGGATGGAGTGATGGGCGCGTAGGCAGGGAATCGCGGCACGGGCCGCAGCACGCGCCGTCACCCCTCCCCGCCGACGGTCGGCCCCCCACCCTCGTCCTCCGAGCCCGTCACGTCCAGACTCCTGGAGTCTTCAGAGGAGCAGGAAGACGCGCAGCGTGTGGCCACCCCTTCCCAGGAGAGCTCCTGCTGAGGTGCAGGGATCTTGTTCCAGAAGGTGTTGAAGTTGCTGTCGCGAAGCGTCTCCTGGAATATTTGGTGCTGTTACTTTTTTAGTACATACCTACATTCATAAATCAGGCCTATACCCCGAAGGATAAGCAGAGGAGAATTTAGCACCCACTTTTCGCCAATTAAGTAAGGTCCGATTTTTTTTACTGAAGTTTGATTTTTTTTGTAGTTCCACCGTATTTGCCACTGTTGGTTATGCGGTATTGTTGTTTTAACGACGATATTACACAAGCAAACTATTACCAACTCACCGTGGAGAAATTCGGGTACTCCGAATGGACCTGTCTGAACGCGGAGGGCTCCTTCTCCTCGGTATCGGGCTGGTCGTGAGCCAGCAGATGCTTCCGGAGGTACGCCTGCCGCCGGAACAGCTTGCCGCACCGCTGGCAAGGGAAGCGGCCGTCAGATGCCGCGGGCTCCCGACGCTTAGTGGCACCCGGCACCCGCGGCTTATGCCACCGACGGTGCGACGCGAGATTGGCGGGACAGTTGAACACCTGTGAGCATGCATGAGCACATTAATGAGATTGGATGATGCGAAATAAGTATGTAAGAATCGTAGCAATGGAAAGAAGTGATCTCGCGGGAGCGATGATGGAGAAAGGCGTGCTTATTATATTTATGTATATTTATTAAAATTTATCCATAGCAAGTTCTTACAATATTTTTATAATAACCACGCGGGGTGTAGTCCAAAAGACTTCCTTTTATTGCAAGTGCAAAACAAAATTGGATTTTCGTGACTAGACCCTTTTGCCTATTGTCTCCTTTTTTTCCCTAAATAACCACGTAGATATTTAATAGATACGCTTGTTAATGCCCCCGGTCACGCACTACGCAACCTGTCAATTAGCCAACACAAACATTGGGCCGCCACTTGTTGGAGCTTCCCATGGAAACATGCCAAATGTTATACCTACCTTCACCCCTGCCCCACGATTCCCACGCAAATCAACAACTCTCGATAACAGAAGCTTATCTAAAACTGTGTCGAATTGTTTAAAAAGCTTCCCAACGTTGGATGATATTTAAATAGAAAGGGAAGATAAATAAAATTTAAAATACACAAGTCCTCAAAGAATCAGGCAGAGGTTTGTTAAGAATCACATTTTACGATTAAATACTGCTGCACATCCCTTGTTTTATTTATAAACCTCAGTCGCCTTGTACTACACCCTCGGAAGCGAGGGGGTATGACAATTGTACCTACTCTGCTCGGCTAATTCCACACGACAAATACCAGTGAAATATAATTGTTTTTTATGACAATTTAATCATTATAATCATAAGTTGCACCGAAAACTATTTAATTTCTTTATAAGTATCATATCACGTCATATTTACTTTAAAGCGCCGTTTATACGATTATACCGAATAATGACACTATTTTGCTAAAAAATAGGAGAGAGTGATTTACTGTTATCGGTTAGTCTATCCCCGGTAGTGTATCGAATATTACGTTTGGAGTCGATATTTCTACTCATAAGTGTATTCTATAGCAGTAGTTTCAGTTGCGAATGCCTTACCTTATCACATTCCGGACAGCGGTATTCAATATGCACAATCCTGGAACATCGGTGCTGGGCCAGTGCAAACGCGTCGCCGTAAAGCCTGCGGCACAGCCTGCAGATGTAACGCCCCAAACGATTCTCGATGGAGGCGATCAAAGCTTTCGCTTCCTCCGTTACCTCGACCACGTTGAAAGCTGGATCTATATCTCCCTAAAAGAGCAACCACACTTTAACACGCAATCCTCGAAGAAATAAATCTTTATCGCATCATAATAGTCCACTACAGTTAATTCATTTTTATTGCGACCAAATTAAACGTTTCAGTTCTCTATCTCAATTCGAAGAAAATGTAACCGGCTACAAGAATTGAACTGCGATTTATTTTGTAGTTAATGTCCCGAGGGAACGCCCCTTCAGTCCCCGTCGCGGCTTACCCCTAAAGCTGTTATTAGCGCAAAAACACAATACAATACGCGATTTCATACTAGTTTAATTGCCAACGCGATAAAGAAAGCCGGCCCGCGACCCACATTAATGCTATTGCAAGAACCGCTAATTAATAGGTTCTACGCCAATTAAGCTTTTAGGTTTTATGCGATTGGTATTTTAGTTGCTCGCGAGTTTTCTTAAGTATTTTGGATTTATTGCTTTAAATTCCATACCTTTCTTACTACTAGTGTTTCATCCTCGGCTAGATCTCTTATTATAGTGCCAGATACAGGTGATGTTTTATCTTCATCGAACATTAATCTTCTGACTGCTTTGCTCTTTTTGGTGGGTTGGGATAGTGGCTTTGGTGACTTTTTTGGGCGTTCTTCAACATCCTTCACTTCAACAATATCCGGGGAGCTTCGACCACTCTTTGATGGTGTTTCTGGTTCGGGCGGCAGACATGTTTTGAGTTCTTCAAAAAACTGTTTAGTAAATTTAAGTTTCTTAGCTTCGGGGCTGTCGCTATCATTCGAATTATCATCTTCAGGCTTTCTCTTTTCGACATTTTTATCGATTTCTGTATTACTTTCAACCGGTTCCTCGAAATGTCTAAATATTTTAGGAGATTTTGTTGGTTTGTCTTCATTGGGTTTTCTTTTTTGGGATGGTGGAGGTGTGCATGGTGGTGTTATCGGTGAGGTTGATTTGAGAGATAAGTCGAGAGGTACTAAGGGTTCGTTGTAGTATGCCAGATATTGTTGCAATAGCGTTGGATGTTGTTGCGGTAGAAGTTCGTGGAAATAGTCTGTAGATAGTCGTATATGTGGGGATGCATAGTGCTGATAGAAACGAGAAGAACTTAGCCGATGATACTGCGGTAGAGCTGCTTCCATGTTCTTCTATACTTAATATCGATTTGTCCATTTCATTTTGTCGTTTTTCTTTTTACAATAATTTTGTGTCTGCAACAAAAGAGAATGTTCAGAAATAATTTGACAAAGTGCACCTTTTGTGATGTCTAACAATATAAAACGATAAAAATATAGACGCTTTCGGCGGATTTGATGGCGTTGGAGTCTTTCCGCGCTAGTTTAATCTTCTGATTGTAACGTGAGGTGTCTTTGAAAATAAAATAACGTGTTAGTTTTCCTTTGTGGGAGAACTGAGTCAGATAATACTCAGGTGTGCTCTTTAGAATATATATTTTTATGATATTTACGCGTATTTTCGTGTAAATAGTTGTATTATCTCTTGACATAAGTTTCTGTGAGTGAACCAATAAAATCACCAAAAACACTTGATACTCCTAAAATATAAATTTGGAGACCATTTTTCCTTATTTATGTTCTGTGTTATGTCAAATATAATGTGCTGAATCGTTCAGTGTTAATTAAAAATACCACTAAAGTTAATTAGTTTCGAGAACATCAAAATAGTGTACAAAAATTATGCGTTCCCATTAAACCCCTAGGGATATGCTCCACAGTGTATACATAGTTAGCAAAATACCAGAAAATAATTATCGTGTGGTAGATTAAAAGCATTCATTCCTGCGTCATATCCCCTATTAAGGGCTCTGTCAACAAGGGGTGTGTCAAAAGATTTCCCATACATACTGTAATGGAGCTGCTCTCAAGGGTATTTATTATTCCTTCTAAACTTTTCACAGGAGTACCTAACGATACATTACTAATATTCTTTCACCAATTTTTATGGTGGTTTTATTACGTGAAATTTTAATGGTTTTCGACACTCAATGTCATTTGACAAAAATCAGTTAACATTGCGTTATTATTGACACTGTTATGGATTGGGAAATAAAAGTATCGTTTGTTCAAAGTAATCACGAACAAAACTTTCGTGACTTTAAGTCCACAGCCAGCTTAGGTTGTACATAGCATAGTGAGCAGCCAGAATCAAAGTTTAGTACAGTATTAAACTATTATTTCCCATTCGTCAAAAGTGTTGTAGTGTTATCGAGCGGTAAAGACAGTCCCGTATACTTTGCTATCTAGATATTGTAATGAGGATGGTGATAATTTAAACATTACGTCAAGCATTAAGTCGTCATCACTTTAATGTAATGATGCAAAAATATAGGGAAAATGACTATTACCCCGCCACATTGGTCCAGTACTCCAGTACGGATTGGTACGAATCATCACTTCATTTATTATGATTATAAGCGCGCAATAATCATTAATAGAAATATTATTAATGAAGCTGTGATGAACATAAATATTTGAAAATATAAAAAAACAAAAACACTTTTAATCCCATTGGTGCCACTTGACATGGTCACCATGTCATATTATCAATTTTGTTTATCACTGTTTGTTATGGTGTAGTACTTATTTCCAGAAAATGCGTAATCGAACCTGGTAGGGTAGGCAAGGGATAGTTGTGCCACGTTCACTAATTACAGGCGAGATCGCAGCTCCCACGCTTCCCCTCGGCGCTCCCTCCGAGGGATTATTTACTCTGTCATATTTCGAGAGGTTGCTTGCCATGAATAAATTATTCATTGAGAGATAATGGCGCAGTTTTTCGATGTGACGGCTGTGCATTTTTGTTTGCATTTATGCTAATAGGCCATATTTTATTATTTAATTGAACGCCAGTAAAGTCAAAAAATGTACGTATGTCAAATAAAATATAGTTCTATTTGTTTTAAATATACGTTGTCGGCGTAGCTGCAAGTGATTTTAAATAAAATTGTCTTTACGGATCCAACTCTCGAGTCCTTTAAAGCAACTTTATAGCGATAACGACACCTTATGTAAATCCCTAAAATTTTCATAATTATAATAATTATGTAAGTAGCGCTTTTGAATAAATATATTCATTGAAAAAAGAAAACGCATTAGGCTTTTGAAGTTAACTATAATCTGAGAATTGAATTCAGCCCCTAAACAAAGAAAAGTTTGGGCGGCAGAAAATTGGGTGGAATGAATAATTTCGTCTGTGTAGGGCGGGCGGCGTAAAGGGGCGGAGCACAGAGCAGAGCTGTCATTTCCCGGCTTATGTATTTTGAGTAACTTATCCTTGTATCGTATTTAGATTATATAAAGCTCATTGTATTTCGGTGGATAAGTGGTTTATAAGGAATTTATGAAGCCTCTATTATTTATGGTTTCATATGTGGCGTTCTTTTAATGCGACCGCCTTTGTTGTTTGTCTATGTTTGACAAACACAATGTTTTTCACTAAGTGACAGTTGTCAAATTAATTACATGAGAATTTTTATTCCGAGCTAGAGAGTATGGTTATTTTCTAAGCCTTGTAAATATTATTTCCGGTTTATGTTTACTGTCCAGTTTGTATATATTGTAACCGTGTACATATTTAGAAGTACAGTCAGTTATTTTTATGAACGCTGCCTTTTACTACCACGGAACACATCCGCAACCACCAAGATTGCACCCGGCCATACAACTTCCCAAATTGGTGACCCCGACATCCGGCTAATGACGCACCTCTTGGACTGTTTACAGATGCATTTTCGGTACATATTGGGTCTTGTCTTCAACAGCGAGTCGATGGTGAGTGGTTTCCTCTTGCTTTCTTTAGTAAGAAACTTACTAAAAAGCAGACAGAGTGGCCGACTTACTATCGAGAGTTGCTGGCGGTGTACGAAAGTGTACAGCATTTCCGCTATATTTTGGAGGTTCAGAGCGTCACTATTTATACGGATCATAAGCCATTGCTGTACGCTTTCGTACAGCGCAGGGAGAAACTGCCCCCTGCCCAATTAAATCAGCTATCTTTTATTAGCCAATTTACGACTGATATTAAGTATATTAAAGGTGAGGACAATGTCGTGGCTGACGCCTTATCTCGAGTCGAAGCTATTGCTCTTGAACAGGACTATGAAGCCCTCGCGAAGTCGCAAGAGTCAGATAACGAACTATCAGACATGCGTCAGAGCTCCAGTCTCCAGTTGACAAGCGTCGTTGTTCCTGGTACAAACGTTTCCATTTTTTGTGATGTATCCACAGGCAAGCCACGTCCATATTTGACCCCTTCCTTTCGCAAAGCAGTTTTCGATAAGTTTCATAACTTAAGCCATCCTGGCGCACGTGCAACTGCTCGCCTTTTGACAGAGCGTTATGTCTGGCTTTCGGTCAATAAGGATTGTAAGCAGTGGGCACGCGCTTGCGAGGCTTGTCAACGAGCTAAGGTCTCACGTCACAATTCTTCTCCGTTAGGTGATTTCAACCTTCCATCTGGTCGTTTCAGTCACATACACATTGACATTATTGGTCCTCTACCTTTATGCAATGAGTATCGCTATTGTTTGACAGCAATTGACCGAGTAACCAGATGGCCTGAGGTTTGGCCTATGCGTTCCATTACCGCAGAAGAAGTGGCAGACACCTTAACTAGAGAATGGGTTTCGAGATTTGGGGTACCATCAATCATCACGACAGACCAAGGTACTCAGTTTGAGTCTGACCTGTTTCGCCGACTGATGATTCACTTTGCCACTAAACGAATAAGGACCACATCTTATCACCCATGTGCTAATGGCATGATCGAGCGAGTACACCGCCAGCTTAAGGCTGCTCTCATGTGCCATGATGATTCTTGGGTGCGTTCACTTCCTTTCGTTCTTCTTGGCATGCGTTCCGCGTTCAAAGAGGACATTAAATCCACAGCCGCGGAGATGCTCTATGGAGAACCTCTTCGTTTGCCAGGTGAGTTATTTATTTCATCAACCCGATCAGATGTAATTGACAACCCATCAGATTTTGTCGTACAACTACGTCGTAAGATGTCAGTTGTAAGACCTATTCCTGCATCTCGACATTCATCACCATCAACTTTTATTTTTCAAGATCTTTCTTCTGCATCACACGTTTTCTTAAGGGATGATACAGTTAGACGTCCTTTACAGCCACCTTATACGGGTCCTTATAAAGTTGTTAATCGTGCCAGCGATGGCAAAACTATGACTTTGGACATCAAGGGCAAAAGTGTTGTCGTCAGTATCGATCGTGTGAAACCAGCTTTTGTTGAACACACTGTCACCCATCCAGAGCAGATTGCAAAGCCTGCGTCTTCTGATGATCCAGAGCAGACTGCAAAGCCTGCACCTTCTGTTCGCCCAAGGCCAACTCCAGCCATCGCTACCGCGCCGTACACTACTCGGTCTGGTAGACGCGTCAAATTTAGATGTTTATAATTTCTACTAGGTTTTCCTTCTCCGTGGGGGGGTGGTGTGGCGTTCTTTTAATGCGACCGCCTTTGTTGTTTGTCTATGTTTGACAAACACAATGTTTTTCACTAAGTGACAGTTGTCAAATTAATTACATGAGAATTTTTATTCCGAGCTAGAGAGTATGGTTATTTTCTAAGCCTTGTAAATATTATTTCCGGTTTATGTTTACTGTCCAGTTTGTATATATTGTAACCGTGTACATATTTAGAAGTACAGTCAGTTATTTTTATGAACGCTGCCTTTTACTACCACGGAACACATCCGCAACCACCAAGATTGCACCCGGCCATACAACTTCCCAAACATATACATACATATACTGTGGGCGCTAAACCTAGTAATAAGGTTCGTAGTTTCTACCCAGCATCGAGAAGGTATCACCATAGGTCGGAATATTTAGTTTAGCATCTGTTGAAGAGGAGATAGATATCCTAGGGGAATCGCTGCATTCCACTACTACGAATGTAAAACAGCAACTCACCTTCAGCAGCCGCACCGACCCGGCACTATCAGGGTAGTGTCACTGCAGACCTCTTCCTCGTCCTCAACAGCCCTCGAAGATGGAGCGGGATTTGAAGGACCAGCCTCGACTGGTATCAGCCAAGACAGCGGGTAGTAAAAGACGTACGAGTACTTCACACACAGTAATTATGAAGCACTAAAGACAGCACTGCACAATGAGTTTACAGCGCGAGCGGTGGGTTCAAGAAGCACATAAACCCTTAACGATCAGCGGTAGGAGGCCTTCCAGGCGGAGAAGGTTCCAGAAAGCGGGAAACCGGGATCAGCGAGTACGCATCCGGTCGAGTCGCCGTCAATTCGTAGACTATTGTAGAATGCAGCGTTAAGTTGAGCGGTTACTTTATAAAACTAATGTGGGTAACATTGAAACTTAACTTAAAGAGAATAATAACGTATGCCTTAAGTAGGCGTGAACATTGCCCCCGGCCTTAAAACCTTCGGTTTTAAAGAAATTGTAAGTAAATATGAAAAGCGGATAGGGGACAATTAAATGATGTTTAGGTTATTGAGATGGTAGAGTACAAAGACGTACGACTGGTCGTTTGTAAACGCCTGTCGATGTCTTCACAGAAGCAACTCTTATAACGCCGTCCTTGCCCGGATAGGTAGCAACAACGACGCCAAGTGGCCAATGAAGCGGTGAAACATTGTCTGTAACAATGACTACAATAGAACCGATACAGATCGGATTAGAAGCGGTATTCCATTTTATTCTGGATTGTAACAAGTGTAGATATTCTTGCTTCCATCTTTTCGCGAAGGATTGTAGCATTTGGTCTAGTAAAGTATAGCGATTACGTAAGTTATTTGAGTCTAATGATACGTCATAAGTAGGCAATTGTCTTAATGGGCTTGACATTAAAAAATGTGCAGGCGTTAACGCACTAGGTTCTGATGGATCATCACTAAGCAATGTAAGTGGTCTAGAATTAATCACACATTCAATCTGCGTGAGCACTGTCAATAACTCCTCATACGTAAGCAGTTGCGTACCTATCACTCTATAAAGATGTGTCTTAAATGCTTTGATATAAATTTCGTAGTGACCACCAAAATGTGGACTACGTGGCGGGTTAAGTTTCCACTCGATACGATTGTGGACAAGTTCATTCGCGAAAGACGATTGGAAGTTTTCAGAATCAATGAATTTGTACATTTCAGAAAGACTATTTTTAGCACCTATAAAGTTTGTTCCTCTATCAGAATACATGCAGGATACTGCACCGCGGCGAGATAGAAAACGTTTGAATGCAGATATAAAAGCATTAGTGGTTAAGTCCGATGCTACTTCTACGTGAACAGCTCGGGTAACCAAACACGCGAAAACGCACAAATAACATTTTATGGAGCGAACTCCACGTTTTCTGTAAGGAACAATATTTATAGGGCCACAGTAATCAACAGCGGTGTGAGTAAATGCTTTAGTTTCATTTACTCTGCAAGCGGGCAAGTCAGCCATCATAGGATAAGTAGGCTTAGGGTTTATCTTAAAACAAAAGTTACACTTATGAATGCAACTTCTAACAATTCTTCTGCATGACAGAATCCAATACCTCTGTCGCAGAATGGACATGAGAGCCACAGAACCAGTATGACAATTAGAACGGTGATAGTGATTGATAATGAGCTCGACTACCCTGTCCTTACGAGGAAGCAGCACTGGGTGACGTTGCTCGAAGGACAAGTCAGCGTGACGTAGTCGGCCACCGACCCTTATAAGGCCGTTGTTATCAAGAAAAGGAGCAAGGCGGATAATTGCAGAAGAACAACGATTATGTTTTTGGAGAGAAATTATATCACTCGCGAAGTAAGCGGATTGAACAGTCTTTAATATTTCAATTTCAGCACTTTGAATTTCAGTAGCTGAAATCCTATTATTAGAGCAGGGAAGTTTTTTAATAAAGCGTAGAACGTAAACAGTAGAGCGGAGCAGCAACAGCCACGACGAAACTCGCTGCGATAGCGAAAGAAGCGGATGAGTAACATCATTAGAAATAACAGTCAATACAACCTTAATTTCAGGCAGATCAGCGGGTACATAATCATGTTCTATAGCGGTAATAGGCCAGTCAGAATAATCTTCAGTCAACCAGGACGGTCCAGTAAACCAGGGAGTATAGCCAAGAATCTGTGCAGGTGACAACCCTCGCGACAAGCAATCGCTAATGTTATGCTCTCCTGGCACATGGTAAAAATAATGAGCGGGAAGTGAATTTAAAATTTTTGTGACACGAGTAGCAACAAAAGTTTTGAATTTATGAGGTGAGCCGTGAACCCAATGAAGAGCGACCATAGAATCTGATAAGCAGTAAACTTTATCAATTTTATGACGTGATTGTATCACATTTATGACATGTCGAACCAGCTTCGACATCAAAAGAATTGCACACAGTTCAAGCCTAGCGACCGACTGAACTAAAAGCGGAGCCACTTTGGATTTGGCACATACAAGTCTAGCAGTAGATAAGTTTGAAGCGGATATAGAACGAATATACACTACAGAACCGTAAGCTCGCTCGCTAGCATCAGCAAAGGCGATTATAGAAATAATCGAACTATCATAAATTTCAAGATGACGGGGTATGCGTAATTGTTCTAGGCAAGGTAGTTCAGCAATATATTTTGTCCATATTTTTAAAATATTAGCAGGCGGTTGTTCATCCCAATCAATTTTTAACATAAACAATTTTTGAAGAATAAGTTTTGCAAATAAGATAACCGGTGCTATAATACCTAGCACATCGAACTGGCGAGCAATAACAGATAGAATGTTCCGTTTGGTACACGGACGTTGAGTAAGCGAAACAGAGATTTTAAGCTCATCGGTATCTGGAGACCATCTCACACCCAATACTTTCAAGTCATCAGAGTCCTTGAATGGGACATCAGCTGAGTACCGGTGCGAGCACGGCAATGAATCGAGCAATTCAGGCGAATTGCTGGACCATTTTACTAGGTCGAAGCCCTCGGCCGTGAACATCCCTAACAGCTCATCTCTGAGGCGTAAGGAGTCCCGGACGGATGGCATGGAGTAGCAGATATCATCCATGTAACAATTATTGGTAGCAACCTGAGCAGCAAGCGGATATGAGGCGCGTTCATCTTCACACAATTGTCTCACTACGCGCATCGCTAAGAAAGGGCTACAGCTTAAGCCAAAACAAACGCGTCCAAAACAATAAATCGCAATTTGCTCACTAGAATCAAATCGGTATAGGAATTTCATATATTTATTAAATTTTTCATGAACTAACTGCCGCACTCAGAGTCGACTTAATGATCATTAAATGACATTTAAGTAAACTTAAAATAAAATTCCCTCTCAGAGTCAGATAATGGGTCAATAGTGACGCTAATGAAACTTAAATTTTGAGTAACCGATGACCCTTACTTAGGTCTTATGTGACGTCTATTTGACATTTCAAAAGTAGGGTTATCTTTTGTTGTAAAACTTGTAATTATATTTCAGTGCATTCATAGTGATATTTTCAATAATAATTTATAATAAATTACGTTGTGGAGTTTACAGATTACGTAAGAAGGTTCAGACAATCACAACCTAGATTCTATTTACGCGACTATTCTGATACTTTCACTATGTGCTTGAATTTCATGCAAGGTACAGATTTACACTCCAGGCAGTAAATAATACTTTACTCCCAAGTTTGGAACCTGATTTAAAAAGCACCGAAACAGGACAGGCTTGCCAATGCCCCTGAAGTAATAAAATTGCGGTATTTAGCAACTGAGATTTTTCAGGTTAGTTAAATATTACTTTACATTCAGACAGAGCAGAATATAATTGTTACCATCCCCATTTCTCCCATGGGTGTCGTACAAGACAACTGAAGGTAAACAGCGATGAGTAATGGGTTGCAGCAATCCTCTACAACCTAGCAATATACTGCGATTTACGTGCTCGATAGATGGCAATAGGCTCGCCACGAATTACACGGGACCAACTTAATTGGCGAATAGTGGGTGTTTAATTCACCTTTGCCTACCCTTTCGGGATATAGGCATGATTTATGTATGTATGCATGTACTTTCAATATCTGTCATTGTCTATATATTTATTTCAGAAACTAGGTGGTGATGTGATGGAATATGGATAAATATTAGGTCAACAGTCAGTATCACAAATTGTCACCAAAGTGTCTTGTAAAATTGCCTTTTACCGACGAGGACACAAACAGAATAAAGCAAAATTTAATCAAGCAATGTCACAATAAATATAACTAATAATTGTAAAATTAAAATAATATAGTGAAATTCTTTTATAACCCTAATCTCTTTATTTTTCTGCTAATTCATTTTCATTGCGTGAGGTTTATTTTGTTTTTTGAATAAAACTAGTAGATTTAAAAGAAATATTTTGAGTTCCAATTTCTTTTTAATTCCTTGAACTGTAATTTGAAAATTTCCAAAAGAGTTTTACTCCTCTCTTCCTCCATTTCAGCAGCACATTTCTTTTTAACTTGAATCTCCGGGTAATAAAATATTTATTCAAAATTGACTTGGTGTGTATTTGTCAGTCTTTAGATTTGTTTGATAATATATCTATGTGATCTGAAAAAAAGATAAGTATAATATCATTAATTTAAATCATTTTTCTAATTGCATGTTATGATTGAACTATATACATTAATAGCCAGTTGCACCAAGTTTTACAATTTTCCTTAAAGTAACATAAAAACAACTTGATTCATATTAACAAGTTTTTAAACAAGTGGCCATTTTATATAAAACCTTATGAAATATAATAGGTACCCATAGCAAAGTCTAGGTCAAACTCATTGTCCCAAATATTTTATACTGTTTTATTTTGATTATTGTCTATATGGACAGCGCAATACCATCATTATCAAATGGGTTCTGCACTTCACATATAATTGAAGGTGCAGCCTGAATAATAATTATTAAAGATAATAAGAATAGGTTACATATAGATTACAGATAATTTATATAAATTGTTATACTTTCATAAGTTTAATTAGTGGAAAATAATTGTTACCTCCTCTACTGCTTATGGATAGCTCCTTGCAGTGGGGAAAGTGGTGGATTTTATGGACC
The DNA here is from genome assembly GCA_963931975.1 of Cataclysta lemnata. NCBI lineage: Eukaryota > Metazoa > Arthropoda > Insecta > Lepidoptera > Crambidae > Cataclysta > Cataclysta lemnata. Next base: position 7,124,093 of record OZ008355.1, on the reverse strand, counting down.
ACTTCCAGATTAACTCCCTAGCTCTGTAGTTTTACAGGTTATGGTGTTATTGTATCACACTGCAAATTGCAAAGAAATATTAGATACTTTTTAATACAATTCTATAATCTAAGCACAAAACAATATAAGAAAATACTAATTACTGTGCACATATGCATTACAATTAAATTCCTCAGTCATTCCACTCCCGGAACTATCGAACCCCATGCATGTCACAAAGAAATCATCAATACTTACCAAGACAATCACAGTACTAATCAATTATTTCAATGAAGATAGGGTTCGTGTGGCTTTTTCTTCTTTTTTCTATGGCGTTTCCTATATGATTTTGCCAATATTGAGTGTGCCGCTGAGACTTTTGTATGTTAATGATTTCCCAGGCTGACTCCACTTGCAGTAGCTTAATATCTATTTGATCAATTTTGATCACAAAATAAATAATTTGATATTTATATGTTTTTGTTTGGTATTTCCATGGAATTATTTAAGGTACCTATTTCTTGTTTGTTGTTGACATTGACTTTTTAATTTTATAATAAATGACTTTTTTTTTTTTTTAATAATCTTTATTCATGACTTGGATACATGTCCTTCAGTCGCATACATTATAATTATTAAACATTTAGGCTATAAAGATAATAAGCTGCTGCTTATTAGTAAATGGAAACAATTATCACTCATAAACATACAAGAGTAAGAATACTATAAAATAAAAAATTAACAACACTAAAGATACTTAAATACTAAACATGTTTTATATAGACTAATGAATATATTACACAAAATTAAATCTTCTCTACAGTATTTACAATATATTTACATAAAGGTGGAAAAAAATTGGTGTTTTTTAGGAGATCTTGAACGCGGCGGGGAAAACTATTATCTGTAATGTCACTGTTATGGTCAATAATGTCACTAATCAAAATTAACCGTTGGATATTAAAAGCAGGGCAGTTTATAACGATGTGTTGTAGATCAGCATTTTCTTGATTACAGTGAAGACATTGACTATTACCGTAGACTTTAATTCTATGGAGATGTGATGGTACCAGACAGTGTCCAAGTCTCATTCTTGAAATCATAGTGATGAATTTTCGGCCTCTATAAACTTCACTTTTATGATACCACGGTTTCACTGGTAAGTCTGTCTGTATATCAGCATACCACTTGCCTTTGGTTTGTAAAGTTATATCCCAATAGTCCTTCCATAGTTTCTTAGCAGTTTCATTGAAGGTATGGTAGTAGTCTGTGAAGGGAACTTTAAATGTATCAGTGTGGTCCTCATCTGCATCCATACGTGTTAATGAATCCGCAACCTCATTGCCTTCTATGCCACTATGTGAAGGAACCCAAGCAAACTCAATATTCATGCCCTTGTTTTCCAATTGTACTACTAGCTCCTTAATTCTAAATAAAATATAATTCGTTTTGAAAGACACTGTTCCATTATACATTGCTGTCAGGACACTTTTGGAGTCTGACAATAAAATAATATTTACACTATTTACATATCTATTAACATATTCTAAAGCCTGGTACAAAGCATAACTTTCTGCAGAATATATACTGCACATAGTGCTGAGCTTGATGCATTTTGTGAAATTTCTCTGGGGATCATAAAAAGCTGCTTTAACACTATAAACATCTTTAGATCCATCTGTATAAATGAAATGATAATTGTGCCTATTATCCTTAAACTCATAAAAGTCAATTTGGTTATGAATATTGTTTAAATGATATTTATCTAAATTAAGGTTAGTTAAGGCTTTGTATGAAGTGCTGTATATAGGACAAATATTATTTTTGTATATATTGTGTGACTTTTTTTCCACATGCATAAAGATTGTTACAATTTCAGGCAGAGACATAAGGCTCTGGGCTGTAATATTAGTGGCTGCTGTTGAGTGAAAAATCCTCTTGAATCTACAGAACTTATCAACAAGTGTACTGCCAGAAGAAATCATTTTAAGGAGAAATCTTTCAGCCAACTGCAACCGTCTCAAACTAAGAGGAGGTATACAAGTTTCCACTTCTAGAGAATTTATTGGAGTGGACCTCATTGCTCCACAAATTAATCTTAAGCCAATATTCTGAATGACATCTAGTTTTCTTAAAAGGGTAGTACTGACATTCATATAAGCTAGGCTGCTGTAATCAAAATGACTTCTGACTATGCTTTTATATAGTAAACTAATTATCTTAGGGTCTGAGCCCCAAAAAGTTCCTACTAAGTGTCTCAAAATATTTATTCCTCCCATAGCTTTTTGGCAAATGTGATTTATTTGTTTTTCAAATTTTAATTTCTCATCAATAAAAACTCCTAAAAATTTGTGTTCCTTGACAATAGGAACTACTTTATTGTTGTATAATATTTTTATGCTTTTATTATTTTTACTGAAAACTAATACTGAGCTTTTCTCTGGGCTAATGTCTAATTTGAGTTTATGATGATAATATGTATATAATTGATCTAGAGCATTATTTATATTATTTTGGGCTATTTCTATATTCTGATTTACACTATATAAAAGCAAGTCATCAGCAAATTGTAAAATATTAATATGTTCAGTGTTTACAAATTTCAATATTTCAGAAGTGTATAAATTGTACAATAAGGGAGACAGTGTTGCTCCTTGCATAGTGCCTTTATTAACAGTAGTAGGCCCATGTAACCTATTATTATATCTGACAAAGACAGTCCTATTACTTAAAAAATTAAAAAGCCATTGTAAAACTTTATTGGGTATTCCTATGTCATGAAGAACTTGAATAAGTTCTAAAATATTAACATTATCGAAAGCACCCTTAACGTCTAAGAAAACACAGACCATATTAGAATGACTAAGTTGAACATTTTTGATGTCATGTATAAAAGATACAAAGCTTTCAGAGCAACTTCTCCCTTTCCTAAATCCATGCTGGATTGGCGGAATTAGATTGAGGCTCTCTGAAAAGTAATCTAACCGAGACTTTATCATGTTTTCAAATAATTTACCCAGACATGAAGAGAGTGAAATTGGTCTGTAGGAAGAAGCAATATTAATAGGTTTATTGGGCTTTAAAATAGGAACTACACATTGAGTCTTCCAAGGCTCAGGGACCAATTGACTAGACCATAACTTATTATAGATATTAAGTAAAGTTTGTTTTGCATTAATGTGTAATTTTTTTATTAAAATGTATGGTATATTATCTAGCCCTGGTGTGGTATCTTTTCTACTCTGTATAGATAAGTTTAATTCACTTATGATGAAATTTGAACTAAGAAATGAATTTGTAGGATTTTCTATAGAGGTGTCATATAATTTTAAAAGTCTATTCTGATCTGATAAAGTACTGTCTGATAAATTACTTAAAAAGTCTGGTATCCAGCTGTCATCAAAGTTTTTGTTATTACTACTCCCTATTCTTTTAAATCTTTTAATATAGCTCCATATTCTGGAAACTGGTGTTAATCTATTGAAACTTTCACACAATGATTTCCAGGAGTTTTTTCTCTCTTCTATAATTATTTTCTTTTTTTGGGCATCTATTTTTTTGTAATTAATAAAATTTGGTATAGTAGGACAAGATTTATATTTTTTTAAAGCACTTTTGGAATTATTAACAGCATCTTTACACTTCTGATTCCACCAAGGTGCTGGTTTCCTATGTATTTTTGAACTAACTTTAGGTTTATATTTTGGAATGGTTATGTCTTTTAAATTATTTAAAATGTTTACAAATTCATTGTATAAGTCTAGGGCATGAGCAGTATTATGATTTAATTGTGTAAAATATTTTTCAGATAAGGAATAATATTTGTCCCAGTCAGCTTTACTGTAAATATATTTTTCTTCCACAGAACAGACTTCATACAATGATGGTTGAACATTCAAGTGCAGAAATGTTGGGAAGTGATAACTGCCCATGGGATCCTCATGAACACCCCACTCACATAAATGAGCTAATGATGGACTAACCAAAGCCAGATCTATTGCTGATGCCTGTTTATTAGGATGTGGAAAAGTAGTAGGAGACCCATCATTCAAAATACATAAATCATACTCATCTATAATATTATATAAACTGTTTCCTCTACTGTTAGTGCTGTTGCAACCAAAAGCTACATGGTGGGCATTAAAATCTCCCATAATGACGTATGGCTTAGGTATATTGTTCAACAAGTGTTTTAATTTATTACTATCAAAACGTGAGTTATTAGGAGGACAATATATACAAAGAATAGTTATGTTGCCAGATTGTGTTTGAATTGTGATACAAATATTTTGGATAGATTCATAAAAGTTTGTATTTATAATATTATATTTTATACCATGTTTTATGAAGATTCCTACACCATTATGACTATTTGCTGAATTTTTATATAGAAAATTATAATTTGGAAACTTAGGTATATTCGAATTATCAGTAAGCCATGTTTCATTTAGTAAACATATGTCAATGTGTTTTTCCAAAAGTAAATTATATAGTAGAGGTTTTTTGCTCTGCAAACTTTGTATGTTATATTGTAATAAATGTAAATAAACATCCATTAAACTAAGTAAGATAAAAATGTGTCTTTTATTTTCTTTGTAGTCATAGGTGAATCGTCTTTTTTGTTACTTAGAGCTATAAGGGACTTGACTATGGCATTAATTACTATGTCATTACTAGCTAATTTACTTATGTCTAATTTACTTATGTCTAATTTACTTATATCTAATTTATTTTTTCTAAATTCTTGTGTGTTTAATCTTGGGTATGAGTTTTCATCACCTAAAGGTGGTGGAGTACTTGTAATTGTGGCATAGGATTGCTTTACATATCTATTCTTTTGTTCCTCATATTTTTGTTTTCGAATAGGACATTCTCTAGAAATTGCCAAGTGGTTGCCGCTACAATTTATACATACTATCTCTTCTACATCACACTCTTTATATGAATGTTGACCTGAACAAGATGAGCATGTTTGGGAGCCTCTACATGCTTTTGCAGAATGGTTAAATTTAAGGCACTTGAAGCATTGTAATAATGGAGGTATATATTGATGTATTTGGTATCTGAATAGTTTAATGTAGGCATATTGAGGTAGAGTTGATGTTGCAAAAGTGACAGCTACAGTATTTAAAGGAATGAGGATACCATCGGACTTTTTCATAAACCGCTTTACTGAAATAACTTCAGCATCACAAGAAATATTCTTATATATATCTTCATTGGAAATATCTTTAGGGACAAATTTAAGTACTCCTATTTTCTCAGTTAGATAAGACGGTATAAAAGCCTTCATATTATTCTTATTTAAAAAATCTTCCATTTTCAAGAAATAATTTGCTGGTGTCGCCTTTCTAAATGTTACCCCTATTTTATGAGCATTCACTCTGTGAACACCAACTATTCCTTTAACATTTTCTGTGAATAAATTGGTTAATGTAATCGGATTTTTATTACCAATTTTTTCCTGCTGCGTCGATTCCACATAGACAATGTATTCAGTGCTGCTATTTTCTATAAACAATCTCTTGTAATTCGGTTTTGTGAAGATTTTATACTTGGCATTTGCGTTACTTGCCATGTTTGGTGAGGGCAAGTCACAGAATTTTCTTTTCCGTTTTCCCTCTCCAGGGTCCTCACAGTCACCGTGAGGACCCATTTCCTAAAAATAAGAACTCACCTACTAGTAAAAACAGTTAACTTTTCCAAGAAAAATCAAATAATTCAATTATTTTAGGAATTAAATTTTCGTAGAAAAATTTAAAGTGCGCACTCAGTTTGACTTCCCGCCAAAAAGTCTAATAAATGACTTTTGGTCCGGTGTGGCCAAATCTAAAAAGTCATAGCATTTACCGTTCAAGTTTGATTAAATTAAATTATTATTATGGATTTTTACGTAAATATTATATTAAATAGATATTAGTAGCTAATTCTTATGGAAAAAAATACTTTTATGATATAAAAACTAGTGTAACTAATAATATTGTTTAATGGCTTTTTGCATGTGGCAATTCCGCACTTACCGATAACACTGGATTACACACGCACTGCACTAACCTGACTTAAAATTGTCACATAACTAATCAATCAATTATTTTCGACTCTGAGAGGAACGGTCAATTAGATGTTTTAATGATAATTTGTAAAATACCCATTATCACTAATTTAATGAACGACTCTGAGTGCGGCAGTAAGACTTGTAAATACATTTGCTTAATATCTGATGTGAATGCTATTTTATATAGACGAAAATCAATCAAAATCGACAGTAAATTATTTTGTAAGTTAGCTCCCGTATGCAAAACCTCATTTAATGAAATATTTGAGTCCGTTTTGGCACTAGCGTCCATTACCATGCGGACTTTCGTGGTAGTTTTATCATGTCGTACCACAGCATGATGTGGTATGAAGTAGCCTGAATGGTCATCAGTGTCAATGACACGAGAAATATATTTTTTATTAAGATATTCGCGGATTATATCATTGTATTCTTGACGTAATTCAACACAAGCATTAAGCTTGCGCTCCAGTGAAAGAAAGCGTTTTTTAGCGTTATAGTATGAATCACCCAACGTTGAGGGGTCATCAGAGAAAGGTAACGCGACAGAATAGCGGCCTGTGCTATCGCGCGCAATGTGATTTGTGAAGATATGTTCACACTCTCGCTCAGCAGGACTCAAGAAGGGCTGACATGGCAATACCTCCTCAAGCTGCCAAAAGTTTTGCAAAGTTTTATCCAAATGAGAATCAGTTTGTACCATAGCGGTTAAAGAAATAGAATTATTATGAGCGGTGTTTGCGGTATATGTGTTACCTAAAATCATGTAACCAAAAATTGTGTCAAAAGCGGTAGGCATGCCCGGTGGCCCGGCCACACGACCTTGTAGTAAAATATCGGCGAAGAACGAAGCACCTATGAGTATTTCAACCTCACCCGGAGCATAAAACTCATCATCAGCGAGACGAATATTTTGTAAATAGGAGAATAAAGTTTTGTCAATATTCACAGTCGGTAAATCGTCTGTAATGCGGTCAATAACACACACATCTATCGATAGTGATATATTTTTAAAACGAGAAAATAAAACTATGTTGGTTGCCCCCCTAATTGGGTTAGGAGACGAACCAATCCCCTTGACAACAGCGCGCGGTACTTTGTTAAAAGAAATATTTAAATTTTGACAGCATTTTGTAGTTATAAAGTTAGACTGAGAACCAGGATCAATAATTGCACGAACAGAATTTAAATTGCCGCGCGTATCAGCGGCCAATACTTTGACTGTACCGAGTAAACAGGTGGTATCGTTTTTACGCAACGGCGGAGACATATTACACAACGAAATGTTTTGCGAGTTTGAGCTATCCCTGTCGGCAACAGTTGGTTGACTGACGCACTGCCTCAGCTCAGACGAACTAGGAGCGGCGGTGGAGATGCGCGTGCGCTCCCGGGAGCGGTTATCATGACTCACGTAAGCAGCGCGCGGGGATGGCGGTGGCCGCACCAGCTGCGGCGGCGGCGGTGTCGTGCCGACCGGCGATCGTTTACGGCATAACAAAGTGTGATGTTTTGAACTACAATTTCGACAAAGACTGGCTGAATTACAAGTTGTAATTAAATGGGATAAACTTAAACAATTGGTACAACCATTGTTAGATTTTATATAATTATACCGGTCTTCGACCGATAAACCTTTAAATGCCGTACAAATAAATAATTTATTATGCGATTTTTGTTTACAAAAGGCACAGTGGCCATAATAATTACTGATAGCAGTATGCGTAGCAGTTAATAAAGAATGAGTCGGTTTATTACGAATTTGATTCGAATTTTGTTTATACGTGGTGGGATTAATAGACGTAGTGCGATCTAATACCTTACATTGTTCGCGTACAAAGGCAATCAAATCATCGTATGACGGAAAAGATGAGTCACGTTTATACATTTCAAACTGACGAGCGGTATCTGTATCGAGTTTTTTGAATGCGAGGTAGAATAATATAAAATCCGATAAATTGCTTAAATTTAGAGACTTCAGACTGGAGACAGCTCCACAAAAATTTTCCAAAAATAATTCAAAATTTTTAGTATTAGCACTATTGAAATATTTGAAATTAAGCATCTCATCTAAATACGCCGACGCGAGACAACGCTTGTCTTCATATTTGTCGACTAGCGTCCGCCATATTATGTTGTAGTTAGCAGCGTTCGGTGTGATTCCAGCACAAACAGAAAGTGCCCGGCCAGACAGCTTACCAATCAAATACTGCATACGTTCATGGTCAGTTAAATCGAAGTTATCATGAATCGTATTTTTAAAGGATTCGTAAAACATGGGCCATTTAATAGGGTCGCCAGAAAATCCTATTAAATCCAACTTCGGCAATTTTACAGCTGGTTTTTTATGACAACTATTTTTTGTATTTACAGTATCTGATTTATCAGGTGCCGTCGATATAGACAACTTAGTTAAGGTGCGTTTACACAGGCAATAAAGTTCGTCAAATGCATTAACACATTGATAATTAGGCTCTGAATCAGGTTTTAATTGAAGTTCAATATCTACTATTTTATCAATAATGTCTCTAAATTCAAAACGTAAATTTTCTAAAGACTCACTACTAGCAAGAAATATTTCCATCGATGTTTCATCAGAAAATGCGTTCTTAGCCTCGCTATAAATATTTTGTAGGCGGGAAAATAGACTATTGCGTTTTGCATTATATTTTTTCAATTCCATTTCCAACTTGTCAAATCCCTTTAAGCCACTTGCACTACCAGGTGGCGGCATTATAAATTACAATAAGAATAAATTTTAGACCAATATAAAAACGTCTGATTTTGTGAACTGTCTGCGACACAGCACAACGCGTAGATAGAAGCAAGAATGTGCGATATCGATGGTGCGATAATTATTGACAACTACCCTTTTTATTTTATTATTAATAATCACTAGATTTTGCGACAAAATGAAATGGAATGAATGAATTATTAACGCATATGATAAGTATAAAATGAATAGGGGCGAGGAACTTTATTTAGAGAAATATGCGTATATGGTATAAATAAGTGTATAGGACACGTATTAAGTTAAATTAAGTTATATGAAGCGGAAGCGGGGTAGTAAAGGGGGTGTAAATTTATAAAACAGGTTCAATGAATCCGGCTCGAAGGACCAAAAGAATGATGTGGGCGCTAAACCTAGTAATAAGGTTCGTAGTTTCTACCCAGCATCGAGAAGGTATCACCATAGGTCGGAATATTTAGTTTAGCATCTGTTGAAGAGGAGATAGATATCCTAGGGGAATCGCTGCATTCCACTACTACGAATGTAAAACAGCAACTCACCTTCAGCAGCCGCACCGACCCGGCACTATCAGGGTAGTGTCACTGCAGACCTCTTCCTCGTCCTCAACAGCCCTCGAAGATGGAGCGGGATTTGAAGGACCAGCCTCGACTGGTATCAGCCAAGACAGCGGGTAGTAAAAGACGTACGAGTACTTCACACACAGTAATTATGAAGCACTAAAGACAGCACTGCACAATGAGTTTACAGCGCGAGCGGTGGGTTCAAGAAGCACATAAACCCTTAACGATCAGCGGTAGGAGGCCTTCCAGGCGGAGAAGGTTCCAGAAAGCGGGAAACCGGGATCAGCGAGTACGCATCCGGTCGAGTCGCCGTCAATTCGTAGACTATTGTAGAATGCAGCGTTAAGTTGAGCGGTTACTTTATAAAACTAATGTGGGTAACATTGAAACTTAACTTAAAGAGAATAATAACGTATGCCTTAAGTAGGCGTGAACATATACCTACTTACCGCTTTGATATAATTTATTTATTTATGCGTTTGTCTACACAAGTAGGATTTCGAGTCGATGCCAATGTAGTTGCTTTTGGAAAAAATATCTCGTTTGATTGTAAAAAAGAACGTTTTATACAATAGATGTTTGACTTATAATGACTCCATTTGGCTGGATCCATGACCTATGGACGGCGAGGATCAGAATAATAATATTTAACTATCTCAATTATTTAAATTAAAAGGCGACTATTAGTAATAAGAAACAACTAATTAACTAACATAATTTTTAAGGTTATTTCGTAACTGAATTGTAAATATTTTACCATAGTAATAACTATACATTATATAACATTTCTAATAAGAAATGTAATTATAAATAGATCCGCAATCGTGCATTAAGCTAATATAACACTTATTTCTCGACGCTCAGTATTCACAATCTATAACTTATCAAAAAAATTAAGTAATAAATATTAAATAAGTCCTATCCATAAACTGCCCCTAAGTATTCACCTTGTCAGATTCAATAAGCCGTTCCGTGTTGTAAACGTTTTAATTAAATACCTTATTCAAACGACTTAAAGTAGCAATTAATTACGCGCTAGATTGCGATGGCTCGTGAATACGTAATTTATTGACGCCCAGTGATGTGAGGTATACTTAGGGCGTTTACACCTCCAATTACGTAGAAGGAAGGCGTTAATTGTTAGCGGTGATTGAAGGAGTATTTCTGTTTGTAATTATGTCACCAAAGATTTCTTACGCCAATCCAAATTATTAATTTGGTATTATTGCGGTCATTATAGTATAGCCAGCATTTCAACTTCTCATTAGCAGCTATTTAATTATCCAAACTACTGCGTCACAAATGAATAACATAGACAGAATGGCCAATAATAACCCAACACAATGTCTCAATCCCTATACGAATAATCTAAATACCAATCCCAATCACACTCTCCAGTTATTGGTCTCTCATTATGCTCCTTTCTACTAATTTTCTATACATTATTTCATCACTAGCACCTTTCCGGTGTGATGGATGGTGTTAACCTTAAAGAAGTGGCTGGTTCATCAAGCTCAACAACAGATAGGAAACTGCCCATTTATATTCACTGTTGTAATCTGCGGACGAGGTGATGAGAAAGGTGGTGACTATTGTATTCTGCTCTGCCGTCGCCAGCACCACTCTTAAAGCATTTCTACTTATGGCAGTGTCGCACAACGTAAAAAGCAATGGAGGCAGAGATGAATACGGGGCGTGCCTATTGCCACCTATCGGGCACGCAAAGCGCCGTGTATTGCTACGCGGTATAAGAGGTACTCTGCTGCTTATTGCTCATTGCTATCTTTATTTACCCTAAGTCGCCTTGTACGACACCCGTGGTAGAGATGCGAGGGGTTGTGTCAATCGCATTCTGCAGCCAATACAGAAGTGCCGCCTGTGTGACGTCACTGTAGCATAAAACATGTCAGTTTCTTTAAAGAGTGATTTTGATCGGCAAATAAAATGTCAAAAAATAGTGACGTCACGCGGCCAAATATGGCGGCCAAATTGGCCAAATTAGGCGGATTGCTAATTTTTATAAAATAAATATCAATCACAATACTCTGAGACCAAGTGTTTTCAATCGAATCTCCTTAGCCTAAATTATTTCATTATTTCAGTAATTCTTTGTTAGTGTTATCATCCCTATTGTTTTATATGAAATGACTATTTGAGTCATTTCATACTAGTTTGAGACTATTGAGGCTATTTTAAAGGAACAGCGCACTTATTTCGTAACGCGGAGTGCTTACTCTTTCTTCACTTCCGCAATTCCCACGAGCTTGCGTGTCACATTTATAACAATGTTCAAGATCACAATATGAACTCGATTAATTTGTGTCGTTACGTGATTCTGTTGCAAGCGTGCAAAGGTGAGCAATGACGCCGGCAGACGCACCTACGTAAAAAAAAAATTAAAAATCACGTCTTGGTTGCTCGAGTGGTACAGGCATCTCCCGGATCGCAGAGGAGTTCGATCCGCGCATCAAGACCGTAATTTTTCGACTTTTTCTAACCACAGAATCTTTGTAACAATAAAATAATATTTCTTACACTATCATCCAGACAAGACAAGTAGGAGGAGCTCGAGAGCGCAGTGGCATTGCGTGCGCGGCCAGCGATTGCGTTAACCAAGTGGTATTCGCTAAGGCCAGTCATTGGGTGGGTGACCAAAAATTTATTATTAACTCGAGATCCGCCGTACTTCGGAAGGCACGTTTCTTTAATACTTTAAGACCAAATATAGTTTAATACTAAGCCGATCATCATTATCACCAGCCGTTGCGGATCGGGGCGTGGGCGGGTTTGGGAGACCTATCATTACAGACTGAGGCATGCTGCGCACTCCCCTATTTTTTTCTTGGACACACAGGTTTTCTGTATCTGGCGTCTTGACGATTCATAAGTGTATTGTAATCATACCAGATATGAATAAATGAATTTTGACTTTGACTTTTAATGTCCTCCACTGCTGGGGCACAGGCATACTTCCCTATAGATGCAAATTTTTATTCACTCATCCAATGACCGGAATCGCAGGCCGAGCGCCCCAAGCCACTGCGCTATCGAGCTCATCTTTTAATTAAACCGATACTATAGTATAAATATCACAGAATTCGACACCGTATACCGCCGAAAACTCAAACAGCGTCGGCCGAGCTCGGCTTCTCGAACTTTCCCACTGAATGGACGAGAACTTCGGCGAGTAGGTAATCGAGACCTGGCTTGGTTCTCGGCCGAACTTCGGGTATATTGTGGGGGTTTGTTCTTGGCCTGATTAATTTAAAGAGAAGCGTGGAAACTTTGGGCCTTCGAAAAAGCGTACATCTATACCTAATATTATAAACCTGAACAGTTTGTGTTTGGTTGGTTGGTTAGTTGAACGCGCTAATATCATGAACCACTAACTCAAATTGAAAAATTGTTTTTGTGTTGGATAGTCCATTTATCGAGGAAAGCTATAGGCTATTTTTAATAACCGACATTAACTTAACACATTAACCCGAGCGAAGCCGCGGGCGATCACTAGTACTTCATAATTTCACTGAATAGTACAATAATTACTCAATAATAGGTAGAGTATCTATAAGGGGGCGCACATGACAGCGTAAAAGAGTTTTATAAGTATTACACATTTTGTAAATATAGAATATTAATTAATGTATTATTTACCTATAGGTACAAACATGCATAAATCACGACTATTTATCCCTAAAGGGGTATACAGAGGTGTATTAACGACCACGTTTCACAAATTAATATGTCAGGTCACTTGTTATAGGTAGGCCTCGCAGAACAATAAAAGTAGTCGAGCTTATTGCCATCTATCATAAATCGCAGTATATTGCTAGATATGTAAAAGCTTACGCTACTGCTCATTAGTTGTCGGTGGCTTAACCCTCAGACCCCTTGTACGACCCGCGGCAGAGTTTTGATTGCGACAAATGTATTCTGCTCTGCCGTCACCGCCAATAAATTATTTATATAATAAAAGATAACTTTTTGAAATAATTTTTAATATGAGACCTAATTAGGTAGTGTTTTATTTTGTTAAGGCGGGTCCCAATATTCTATCTACAGTTAAAAGAAAGCTTACTAAGGTTTAGTTTTCTGGCATTTTTTGTTATTTTACGATAAATAACAGAAGTTGAAGAACTCAGTTGCAGTACGTCTATCAACAACTGTTGATACAATATTGGGAGTCACCGTTAGTGTTTTGATAGCTTAAGAGCTGTCAATGGTCGTGATCACGGGAAAACTAAATTTTCGAACTTTTTCGAAAAGTCTAGATGCGGGAATTGAACCCGCTACCTCCGCAATCCGGGCAGATGTCTATACCACGCCAACCAAAACATTAGTTAACTTGCCGACATTTCTCTAACCTTTACTCTTCACGTCTTAAATCTATATTTCAATACCGTTTTATTTTAGATGAGGTCACGTGCACATTTTTAATAAATAGCAAAGGATTTATAATTTCGTTTATAACTTATTTTAAATTGGACTTATTAATTACAGAAAACAGGGTAGGAAACTAAATGAAAAATTGTTGAACTTATGGGGGTGAGGACGGTCCGCTACTAAATGCGGTAGTTTAAAATTTCAATGTATTACTATGTCAGTTCTAAGTATGAGTGTATAATGTCAGCCCGATAGCATACCGTAGTTTTCCGTAGCACTTGCTACGGTACAGTGTAATGTATTTTAAATGCAATTTTGAAATTTATTATTTTACTTTCTCATTATCACTGCTGAGGACAGTTCTTCTCTATGGAAGAATATAGGAAGAATGGGCCATAACCCACCACGCTGGCTCAGCGCGCATTGGGGGTATTAACGACTGCAGATGCAGCTGGGACCAACGGCTTACCATGCCGTCAAAAGCAGGGAGGAACTCGAGATAATATATTTTTGGTCACCCATCCAATGACCGGCCTTAGCGATCATAGCTTAGTTAATCGATCGCTGGTCCCCCGAGGGAGTAGACAACAAGGCTAACGCTGAATATCAATTCTTCAAATTATTTAATTCACGAAAGTGCCTGTTGTAGGCAGTGTTAAATTATGTACAGTCAACGGCTCTTCAGACTACCCAAAACTGTCAAATTTCTTCAATCGATTGTCAACCTTATCTTGTTGGCAGTAGAGCCAAAAGTCGACTGAGAAAATTTAACATTTTGTGGACTCTGACGTGCTGTTGTCTGTACATGACTAATACTAATATTGCCATGAGTAATGCTCATATTGAGGAGTTTGATAGCGCAGTGGCTTAGGGAGCTCGGCCTGAGAATGCGTAAACAAGCAATTTTCGCTAAATCCGGTTATTCGATGAGTAAGCAAAAATTTACCATCATAAGTTCCTCCGTGCTTCGGAAGGCACCACAGGAAGTCGTTATTACCAACTAATCCGCACTGGGCCAGCGTGGTGGGCTATGTTATATTCTTCCTTCATCCATAGGGAAGGCCAGTGCCCCAGCAGTGGGGACTTTTAAAGGGTTGACTAATGATAAAGCTAATATTGCTCATTCGTATTCTAAGTATTGCAAAGTTAGTATAAACGGTTTAGCGTCTTAATTCTAGTTTTTATTTTTCCTTCATATTAAATGAGATAAACTTTCAATTTGCGAGATACTATTTAGAACCAGAAAACAGAATGCTTGCTACTAAAGACGTACCAAAATTTTATAATAAAATAATAGCTATAAAGTGGCACACATTTTGTAACTATGGGGTAGGTTACCTCGGCAATGAATCATAGTAAATTTCTGTGACTAGCTAAGCTTTTAATGGACTCAATTTAATAGATTCTATCTAAAAAAATATAATTAAATGTTGTTATTAGCGCGCATCTTTGTAGACTTGCGAAAAATATATTGAAACAATTAGCTTGGGTTCATTGCTAAATAGCGAATTCTTTTGCATTCATTATTTATTTTGTTTTAGTTCTAAATTATTAAATTTTCAAATAAACTATATCGTATTACAGAACGGAAACTGGCTTGGACTTTTCAGTTTTGTGATCTAAGTTCCTTTGTAGGTATTAACTTTTCAAGCGTTTTTATAATGTGGAAAAAACAAATCAAAATGGTGTTAAATCTACAAAAAATATATACTGTGCTCAATTTTTCACAAGAACAAGACAAATTGTACAGTAAATATTTATTTTTGGTTATTAGCAACTAAATCACGGTGGGGTCGTTCCCACTGCGCTTTCGCAGGACAGGTAGGAGGGTGTTACTATGGCGAAAAATAAAATGACTCATACCTGTTCTCGATCGTCCTGAGTCAGCACCCCATCGCCTTGCCACCGGTACTCGCGGGAAAAATCTGACTCAAACAAGCCTAGTTACTGTTCTTTTTTTGAAATTTAAATTCAGACTTTCGGCTGAGTTTTCCAAAGTTTCCGAACGTAGTCCGTCAACGAGGGCTAGGGGTGCGCGGTCCGCACGGCAGGACGGTCGGTAAAAGACTGACGGGTTGTTACAGGGTGCGCACCCTGGCGCTTGCGGTGGCACGGGCTTAGGCCAGCCCCCAACATGTTCCGTTTCGGTGGGGTGCCCAACATTTTTAAGCGTGTACTAAAGCATTCGTCACAGGTTCGCAACACCTGGAGCGGCACGTGAACCATGTCTTTAAAAACGTGTTCTTATCGGAAATCAGAGTTGCTTGCGGTTTTTTGAGGAAAATATTTTCTGAAAATGTAAATATTTACTGACACTGGTTGTGTGTACGTTAAAAGTTTTTAATTGTATCACTAATTTGAATACTACCTACAATTTTAGGGTTCAAATATGAAATAAATGTACACATCTGAAGGCTTACACTGATTGTTTGTATTCTTTGTCAGATATTATGTAAAATGTCAGGGTTAAATAATTAATATGCCAAACATCAAATTATACGCGAGTCTTATCCGTAAAAGTTGTTTTATTTCAAATATTATGTAAAAGTTAAGAAAGTTTCGTACAGATTTCGATGTTGTATTCAAAGCTGATTTATTAATTTACTTCCATACTTATACTAATAACGCTACAGTAAGCCTGGATTTTAGACACCCTTCGGCACGATATAAATTGTCAATATATTTATAAATATAGGTTATTGTATAGTTATTATAAGTATGGTGCATCAATTTTCTAAATTTCGAAACTTTTACAAAATACTGAAATAGATGTCGCTATCTCATAATAATAGGTACGTATGTGGTTATGTGTGGTATTTAAAATAACAATTTAACATTGATGTCAATATTTTGTTTTAACTTCATGCGTAAGCATAGCAATTGAACATTTATATGCAGAAACCACGCTATCTCCTTACGGTCAAAATTTAACACGAGGACCAACTGTCATGTCAAGTTTTTTTTCCTAAAAACTTTTCAATTATGACCTTATCCGTAAAGTTGTTTTATTTCAAATGTGTAGTGCTCGTGCAAATATAAGAAAACATTATAGATACCGGTTAATAAATTAATTCTACAAGCCGCTAGGTACCCGTACACTAACAGCTCGACCCCCATACTCAACACAAGGATTTTTGTACCTTGTCCACGAAGTGCCTTTAGTATTCAATGACATTCGCAGATGTTCGATAAGGCCCGCATCTCGCACAGCAAGCACCTTGTTATTGAACTCGCACTAGTTATCGCTATCAAACACAGGTAATGGCGTGCTAGGTGCTACCTGTACTTGTCACATGTTTCATAAAGTTCCTTGTGGTATACTAGGTATTTTTAATAATAATTGATATGATGATAGAAACTAATATTTGTGGAGGATTGCACTTTTTTTTGTCAAGCGTTTTTTGACTAATATATCAGGCTCGAAGGCTGTTAAATTGGATTAAATTGACTGTATAAGAAATTAAATAATAGATGATATCATTATGGTGATATAACATAAGCGGGATACGATAACTGTTAGCATTCCTTGGATTCACCATGCGGGTTCCGGGTCCGTAATGTGGCAGAGAGAGAAGTCAGTGCTTGGGACTTGTGACCCAAGTGTAGGTTTATGAGGCCCCTTCACAACAAGTCAACACTCACCTCCGCCACCCCGGCTTCTCTCTCTGTCCAATTAATCGAAATAGACATGACGTTTTACACCAAGTAACAAGAACAAAGAAGTGCAGCAACGCTAAACAAAAAAAAAAATATATAATAAATATTTTTTACACTCACACCTATCATCTAAAAGTAAGTAGCCTAAGCACTTATGTTATCGATACTAGATGACGGACATATTTTTATATACACAACCATGACTCGGAAAGAAACATTTGTGGTCATCACAAAGTTTGCCCCTACCAGGATTCGAACCCGAGACCTCTTGGCCAATACCCAGCAATCTGAGCATTCGACCAAGGCGGCCGTCATGAAAAAAAGATGTGCAATCCTACACAATATTTATATAAAAAATACAGTCATTCACTTTAACTATGTGACGTACCGTGTGGTGACGGCAGAGCAGAATGCAATTATCACCATCCCCCTTTACTCCCGTGGATGTCGTACTAGGTGTCTAAGACAGTGACAGTGAGTAATGGGCAGCAGCGTTCCTCTTAAATCACATAGCAGTATAGGTACTGCGATATACGTGCCTGTTAGATAGCAATAGACTTATCCTTACACGCATTTAAATCTTCATTTTACGAAAGAAAGAATTTTCTTAAATATGTTTAACTTGTGCCTGTTTGATATGTATCAGTCGGTAGCTAGTTCTATGACAAGGAAACGTGTACAGAAATGTCTGGCTAATTTCATAAATCAAGCGATAAGTACCCCTATAAAGTGTGAACTTGACTCGAGTCAAGGTCTTACAGGTTTTACATAACATTATTAAGTATTTACATGCGCTTACATAAGAAAAATATTCAATACTAGTGGTCGCCCGCGGCTTTGCTTGCGTTAATGTTACATGATATGTACATTCGAACACATAAAGAATTTTTCAATTTGAGTTCATTAGTTCCTGAGATTATAGCGCGTTCAACCAAACAAACAAACTCTTCAGCTTTAAAATATTAGTTGTTAAATGTATGGGGTCGGCGCAATATGTTGCATCTTCCATTTATACAGTCAGTTATCGAGCCATCCTCTTTTTTATATTAAGACATGGGATGTTTGAATAATGAGATGTAATTAAATAATTTGCAATAAAATGGCATAAAATTATTTTAATAATATGCCAAATAATGTCACTCTAGAAAAAGTTTGTATTAAATGGAAGCAACTGCTAAATAAAGAATTAGGAAATTAAAATGAAAGGAACACACTAAATGTCAAGCGTAACACACATGTAAACAGTGACCCATACAAGTAATAAGTAAATAATTAGACAAATGCGTAGCGTTTTGATGAATGAGAGCCTATTAGATGGTTCGTGTGAAATTTCGTGAGAGGCACACAGATTTCAAAACGTTTGTCATCTCAGTGTGGATTCAGCTGGATTGGGCGGTTCTGAGCGCCGCCCGCCTTCGCGCGCCGCCCAATCCGATCCGTCCCCGCCCACTGAGCCACCCAGCTTGCTCCAAATAATTGAATGTAATTGAATCATCACGGTTGAATATTCAATTAATTGTACACAGAAGCCGTCGGATGGTTAATGAGCGCTCTTGTAGACGTATTAGGCTGTTGTGCTTTCGCGATATGCCAGCAGTTAGACTAGCGTCGCTTGAACGCTAATGCAGTTATTAGAAACAAG
Organism: Cataclysta lemnata; assembly: GCA_963931975.1. Classification (NCBI taxonomy): domain Eukaryota; kingdom Metazoa; phylum Arthropoda; class Insecta; order Lepidoptera; family Crambidae; genus Cataclysta; species Cataclysta lemnata. Next base: position 7,105,068 of record OZ008355.1, on the reverse strand, counting down.
AGCAGCCCGGTGGCGCGATTAGACGGGTTCCTTTTCAAAATCCAAGCAACGTTTGCAATGGTCACGAAAGGATGGGTGGCCAATTTTTTTCTTAACAAACCTAATTCGTTAAATTCTTCTTCTTAGACAAAGTGAACATTAGCGCGGATACAACTTAGAAAAGCAAGTAGCTTATGCAATAGTTACTCATAGATGGGTGACCAAATTTTTATTATGAACATGAGTTCCTTGTTTTAGAGCGCTCTTTAAATTATTGTTGACTCTAATGATGAATGTGAAAGGAGTTTCCGAAAACTGTATTCTGGTTCGACATCACTACCCAACAATCCAGCTATCCTAGTCAAATCCGCATATCCGAAATCCCTTACAATTTCCTTATAATCTTTGTACACGTAAGACTCTTTTTCTTTTGCAATAAGCGTCAAATTTCTCGGCCAATATTAAGACAATTGCATGAACATACTATTTTAAACCTAATCTCTCAAGAATAAATTTTAATTTGCTCTGACAGCGGAGTGCGGAAAGCTCCTATCGTAAGTATGCGTACACCGGAACTGAGAAGCCCCACTCGCGCACGCGCCGGAAGATGCGCGGGCGCAACGCCCGGTGTCGTTTGTAATCGAATAAGTGTACTCGCTATTGTATCGATTACTCGGCAGGAGTGGTATGCGGCTTCGATTACACACTTTACCTACGTGAATCACCGGTGCGTTTGTCCTGTATAGTAGACAGGGGAGTGTGGTAGGTAGGTAGAATGGGAGCTTACTATGGGCCAAGAGGGTTTTTTTTACGCTTCACAGGCTGAGTCTTTGGAGGAGCGCTCGGCCTGCGGTTGCGTAAACTAAGCAACGTTCGCGAAGGCTGGTGGTTGGATGGGTGACCAAAAATGTATTGTCTCGAGTCCTTTTGAATTGCGGGAGGCACGTTAAACTGTAGGTCCTAGCTGCATCAGTCAGGGCTGAGCAGTCGTTAATACCCACCAATCCACATTGGACCCGCGTGCTGGGTTATGGCCCATTCTCCCTATATTCTTCCATTCATAGGAAGGCTTGTGCCCCAGCAGTATGGACATTTTAGGGCTGGTAATTATGAGGCAGAGCGTTTGATCACAGTCTCGCCTAAAGGAAAACGATGATGCTAAGATGTTACACGCTCACCCAGAAAATGTGTATTCACTCTGGTCTTGAAGAGCCCAAATTATACTGATCCGGGAAAACAGACCACGGCAAAGAGTTCCACTCCTTGGTATAATGAAAGCGAAAGAAAATTGTTATAAAAAACAAATCCATAAACCAGCCAAAACACTCGCTTAACATAAATATTTTTTTAATTGACATATTTTGTTTTGTAATAATTTTTTTCTAACACATAATATGTATTCTAATAAATTATTGAGATGACAAACACAATTAATATCCATTGTCGATCTGAAGTTTTCCCACAACATTATTGCATCCGCGTTTGACAACGATATTATCAGTGACGGTTCATCAACGAATTTCTCTTGTCTACAGCAAGCAAGGTGTGCTCAAATTGATGACTAATTAAGTTCACCCTCCGCTCCTGTGGGAACGAGCTACGCAGCCGTACCTCGTCAGCACGGCATGAGAGAACACTTGTGATGTTCCCACAGTGGGAGCTTGCACCTTTCCAATCGATCTGTCCGATAGATCGATAGTCTGGCATAATAATGACGGTAGATAAGTATACATAGCGCAATGAACGCCGTTGAATATCACAAAAAGACATAAATACATAAATCATGCCTATATCCCCGATGGGGAGGCAGAGGTGAATCAACACTCACGTTTCGCCAATTAGGTTAGGTCCCATGTAGGTGGCGAGCCTATTTGCCAATTATCGTGCACAAAAGTCAAAGTACATTGTACATAGATAGTACGGACGAATGCTGCTGCCAATTATTTATTGCTGTTTTAACCAATGTGGTGGTGACAATTGTTTTCTGATCTACCGTCACCACAAAAAAGAGCTGTAATAAAATCGGAAAAAATTTGTCCAGAACGGGAATCGAGCTCGCGTCCTCCGCAATCCGAGCGGCTGCCTATATCACTCGGCTAAACGGGACATTAACTAACTTGCCAAAATTAATTTCTCTGGTCTTTCAACTTCACGCTGTAAGCCAACGGCAATCAAGAAATTCTATTATTCAAAGCAGGTTTTTTTTACAATTAGAGGCTTGGGTTTGCTTCTTAATTTTATTTGATTTATAAATTTTAATTAGGTAGCTGATTCTAATATTATTAAGGGACAGTATACATTAAAATCTATACTTACATTAAAACCGATTGGTCAGGTTAGACCAACAACCCTCAGGAATAAAATCTTGTAGCCGACTTGTACAGTTGTATATGTATAGCCGAATTGTCACCTAAGCCTTTAGGTTTCGCTTAAGCTTTGTAGGCTACAGAAGTCCATCATACAAACCAAATGCATTGGTCAATAATATGAAACTAGGAAGCTCCCATGGGAACAAGCTAGCGTCGGAAGGATGTGTGTTGTAGGGCTCTCGAGTGTCGTATACACACCTTTCTAATTGTTTCCTTTGATTACCGGCTGTTAGGGTTGGCTACTCGTGATTGTGCGTGAGCGAGGGTATTGTTTTGTCGACGCACACTTTAGGGCGATACCTTTCAATAGTTATTTTAACCGATACCTACTGCTCGCTGGGAAAAGTTGAACAAAACACTGGTAATTGGTAGGTACAAGACACCATTGAAAAGATGTTGAAAAGTGGTTCTTTCTATACCTACTGTTTTGTTTTGTTCTTATTTCTTTTTTATATTGCTTAACACTATTAAGCAATATATAAAAAAAAACGGTTGGAGAGCAGAGTAATATTCTCCCTATATTCTTCCATTTCTGATAGATTTGGGCGAGAAATGAATCACAAGATAGATTGAACTGGATATAATCAAAGTTATTACACAGCAACATACGTACAGTACAATGACGACGATCAGAAAGTGAAACAGGAAACGGGCCCCCGACTTGTCATTATGTAAGACCTAATTCCCTAGAAACGTTTACAAAGCATGTTACTAAGTGCATTATTAGAGACCTATTTTAATACCTTTTTGTTTCTTTAGCATTGTGTTTACAAAGACTTCAATAATTTCTTCATCTATTTCTGCGATGTAAACCCTTTTTGGCGATGTCCTTTCACCCAAATAATGTGAGGTTTCTTTTCCCCAATCATTACTACCTTTTCATTCAAACCACACTGTTATAGTTTGGCATCATATAGACGTGTGTTATAATGGTTTAGGAGTTCATAAAAGTGCATCATCATTTCAGCCAAGAGACGCCCACTCTTGGGCATAAGCATCCCCCAAGGATCTCAACGCCTTTCGGTCACCTATCATAAAAATGGTAACACAAAATTTTTTCATGACCTAATTTGTTCGTAATCTAGTATCGATAGCACAAGTGCTTATATTACTTTCTTTGGGCTAGATGAATTGAATATTTCTTACACTTACAGTGTAAGAAATATTTATTATTATTTTTATCTAATTAACCAATGGAACGTAATGAAATTTCACTCAAAATTATGATCTCCACATCAAACAAGCCTCTGTGCAACACGAATGCGTCATTAAAATTCAGTTACGTTCCGGCATTCGGTGTTGACACGAAATCGCCGTTATATCGAATTTCGGTATCGATTCGGACAACGCGTCGAAATCACAGCTTGGGGTGCGCTGGCGTCGCCCAATAGGAGAGCTTGTAACGGCAGATGCGCGCGCAGTATTGTAATGCAGCTATTGTTTGCGATAACTGGGGGAACGCGCTAGCTAAATATCTGCACTGGCGATTACGCTGCCGTTAGGAAACGAAAAAAGTTCCATTAATTTTCTGAGTAACGGCCATTGATTTCAACTACAATGTTTTGGTGACAATATATAGCTAGCTCTTAATGAATTTGTTACATTATGAGTATACTTAATAATCATTATCATCCTGCCTTGTTACCCGTTATCTGAGGTCTGTGTAGTAAGTTTCCTTTTTAATTAATGTAGGTCAAAAGTCATCTAGCCTGTGGTTGGATACCACTTTTAATTCATATCATCCGTCACACCGGAAAAGTCCAGCACCGGTTTTTTCCTAAAATGTGTTATTAAAAATCAAAATGTAACTACTGGTTTGTAGTTGCTTCCATTTAATTATAATAGCTAGTACGTGAAAAAAAAACAATGTTTTGTATAGTTTCAATTAAAAAGCCCTCCATGTAAAAGTAAGGGTAGTTGTACACACGTTAATTTTCAAAAAATGTTTATCAGCCGGTTGCCTGGCGACGCACCCTCGCTATAGACCGTGTACAGGTGTGCACGGGATTTAATCATCTGATTGGACCCGCGTAATGCACTAACGTGGGGTGACGAGGCCAAAGGTAACATCCTTTCGTAACGCAACTGTTTTGACGTTAGTTCGGGGGTTTCGGCTTATTTTTTTAATTTAAGTTAAAACAAATGCCTCCATTCTGCCTGGTGTAAGTGAAGATGAAGTCTAGACATGACAATAGCTTGTGCCGTTATGCCGCAGGCCATCGTTTTTCCAGCTTCGCCTAGCTGCCAGTTGATAAGCTTATTTTCTGTTCCGTTTATTTACACTAGCTGTTTTCAAAGAGCAGAGAAAACAAAAAAGCATTTATTAACTAGGCTAAGTTCACTAGATGAACACAACAAGCACGATGTCAATTGTCAACTGTACTGTATTAATTAAATCTTAGCACCCCATGCAGACATAGAAGAGCGAGTAAACAAGAATGAGTCCTGTTCGGTCCCCACGAGCCGGCACAATAGTGCAGCAATTTACGAGATCTACAGTCGATTGCACCAAAAAAATAAAATAAAAAATATAAAGGCCGCTCGGTGGAAAGCACGCCATGACAGTGCAGATACGCGGTGCTGGCGTGGCGGCGCGTGCGCACGCGTACGGCACGCGCCGCGCCTGCGTCCGCGTACACCTTGCTACGGTCCGCAAAATTATTAGATAAAAATATAATAGCTTTAATCAATAAATAAGTTTTTTTAATATTTTTATGATTACATAAAGATGGTTTTTTACATACATACATAAATCATAGTAAGTCATAGTAAGTGATATTGAAAAGAGGGTGAAAGCTGGGAATATGATAAACGGGGCTTTGCACACTTTTATGAACAGCCAAAGCGTGTCCAGAAAGGCTCGTATGGCTGTTCATAATGGAGTGCTGGTCCCGACATTAATGTATGGAAGTGAAAGTTGGGTATGGGAGAAGAAGCATGAAAGTAGAATAAATGCAGTAGAAATGAGAGCGTTGAGGAGCATGGCTGGGGTAAGGCTGAGCGATCGATTGTATAACAGTGTGATAAGAGAAATGTGTGGTTTGAAAGAAGATGTAATGACAAGGATTGAGAAAGGGATGCTCGCATGGTTTGGTCACGTAGAAAGAATGGATGAAAGGAGACTGACAAAAAGGATATACATGGCGAAAGTGAATGGAGAAATGGGAAGGGGAAGGCCTAGGCGGATCTTTCATAATCAAATTGAAAGTCTATTAAATAAGGGCCAGGTCAAGAGTACCCGAAACCGACGGGCATGCATGATGAGATTAATGAGATTGGATGAAGCGAAAGAAGTATGTAAGGATCGTAGCAAGTGGAAAGAAGTGATCTCTGCCTACCCCTGTGGGAGAAAGGCGTGATATATGTATGTATGTATGTATGTACATAAATCATGCCTATATCCCCGAACGGGGTAGGCAGAGGTGAATCAACACCCACGTTTCGCCAATTATGTTAGGTCTCATGTAAATAGGTAGCAAGCCTATTTATCGGTCCATCCATTTATCGGGCACGAAAGTCGACGTACATTGCTAGGTGGTATAAAAGGAACGCTGCTGCCCATTCATCATCACTCTTTTACCTAACCCTTAGTCGCCTTGTACGACACCCACGAGAGAGATTTGGGGTCGTGACAATTGTTTTCCGCTCTACCGTCACCACACGGCAATTGGTAATTTACAGGTTCACAATTAACATGAGGAAGAGCGAGGTATTTGTTTTTACAGAAAATATTCCAGAGTACTCAACTCTGGAATATTGTAATCTATAGTAAACCCTATATTCTCTTATAGCGCCGAACGATTATTTCAACCTTTGAAATTGGAGCAAAAGGTTCTGCAAACGACTACCGACGTAGTTCTATCTTAATTAATGTGTCACACGATTATAAAACCATTGGAATTGCACACTCATTACACCATACAAATAATAGTTCCTAACATTAATCATCCTACCAGGCTACAACAGCAACATTGAATGCTCCGACCAAAATTAAAACGAAATGTTGCAAACACAGATTTTTCACGGCGTATTTTTTCTGCGGGCTGTACAAAAAATTTTGACAAAGCGTTGGATTATTTTATTGTGTTTTCCAGCACACGCTCGGCGAGGGTCCCGGGCGCCCACCTCTCCGTGTAGTCGGTAATCCACCACCCCTTTGTGTACAGACGAACATTACTTGTATTTATTACTTTATATTTGTAACGTATTTTTATGTAATAACATAAAATTATACTTATCGCTTAATGGAATACCATTAAGCGATAAGTATATTCCTCCATCCTGAAGGAAGACTGTGCTCCAGCAGTAGGAGCTATTTAAGGGCTGGTGATGATGATGAAGTATAGCGTTATGTTTGTATAAAATTAATCTGTGCATGAATATTTTCTATACAATGCTGAATTAATAAATCAATTCACTTCTTACACTCACACTTTTATAAATATCCCAAAGTGATTAACATGAGCACTTATGTTATGGATACAAGATGAAGAAAAATGCATGTAAATAAATTTGATTAAAACAGTATCTTTCAATTAAAATTTAATTAATTTTCTTACTTTCCTTCAAAATTGTGGCAGAACCATAAAAACTACACACAAAAAAATGTTATTTTATTTAATCATTTATTGTACACGAGAATTACAAAAAACAGGAAAAATATCAATTTATACATACATACATACATACATAAATCACGCCTATATCCCCGAAGGGGTAGGCAGAGGTGAACTAGCACCCACGTTTCGTATCAATTTATAAATAGTACAAAAGGTGTGGTTTATTTCTAATAGAAATCTCTTCCAACCCACCTGTGATAGGAAACATGCTGAGAAACGTGGATGTCGGGTGTACCTACTAAAAAATAAATAAATTGGTTAATATATAATAAGCTTATGAGAGAAATAAATAATACATTTATACTACATATATGAAAATAGTTATAATAACACATATATTATATACACACATACATACAAATATATACTTATACAAATAAACACATTATAATTATGAACATAAAAAAAAATAGTATACAGGAAAACTAGAGAAAAGAGAACATATAAGTTAAGTTAAGGAGAGGAAGTGCTCTTTTACTTTGCGTTTAAACAGGGGAAGAGAACGAATATCACGTACTGACGATGGTAATACATTCCATAATTTAAATTAAAAATGCATTAGAATCCATATTATTACAACGTTTTAACACACATAATTTACATTTACTTTTAATATTGGTATAAAAAAAAACAATACCATAAATAATGAAAAAACACATTTTTTATACCACATAAAGTGCAAAACTTAACCAAAGTAAACGCACGATTTACTAGATTTGAATATCAAAGTAATTTCGTTGTATGAAGACTATTCAATCAACTTATCACATCCTGGGCATGTAGGTACGTTTATGATATTAACACAAAAGAGTTGTATTGTGAAAGGAACGCATTTCAACCCTTAACCCTAACTGTTTGATGGACAGATAAATATCACAGATGATCATGGACGCAGCTGCGATTAACCACAGCTTATCTCTTACAAAATAAATCTTTTTTCTTATTTCAATGCTCGTTTTGCAAGCCAAGAAAAAACTGTATAGTGTTGAATCATCATCATCATCATCACCAGCCCTTTAATGTCCCAACTGCTGGGGCACGGGCCTTCCCTATGGATGGAAGAATATAGGGAGTAGGGGCCATAACCCATCACGCTGGCCCAGTGCGGGTTGGTGGGTGTTAACGACTGCAGATGCAGCCGGGACCACCGGCTTAACGTGCCTTCCGAAGCACGGAGGAACTCAAGATAATACATTTTTGGTCACCCATCCAATGACTGGCCTTAGCGAACATTGCTTAATTTGCGCAATCGTAGACCAAGCGCGTAGTGCCACTGCGCTAGCGAGCACCTCCCAGTGTTGAATATGGAATTTCAATATCTTGCTAATAATTACTAACAGGAGTTACATACGCTACACTTACGGATCGGTTTTATTAACAGCAGTCATATTTTTTTTTAAATCCGTATAGGCTAAAAAAATATAAAAAAAAGATCCCTAAAACCTCAACCATGGTTAGTCAATCAACAGAGAGACGCCCACTGTTGGGCTTTGGGGAAGGGAGGTCCCAAGGATCTCTAAACCGTGAACCCTTGCGATAATCTGATATCAGACACTCGTCTGCAGACGTTTAAATTTTATTAATTTAAACCGAAAATTGGTAGCAATAGAACTATGTAATCGGCCTTTCGGTATATTATGGAAGCAGCAATGGCGGGAGGCAGCGAGATGGTGGAACACGTCTTCATTTAAAATGTTATAACAGTAGTGGCCGTGTGTTGACGGCAGAGCAGAATACAATTATTGTCACCACCCCGCTCCCACTCCCGCGGCGGCGGTGTGGTGACAGGTGACTAAGGGTTAAGACAGCAATGGCTTATGGGCAGCAGCATTCCTCTTAGCCTCCTAGAATTCAACTGAGATTTCCGTGCCCGATAAATGGCAATAGGCTCGCCTCGGACCTAACCTAATTGGCGAAACGTGGGTGTTAATTCACCTCTGCCTACCCCTTCGGGGATATAGGCGTGATTTATGTCTGTATGTATAACTATAGTGCAAGTGATTCCTTCTGAATTCGTATCTCAGTACACCACATAGCACGTTATGCGTATCTGGACGCGGCCTAACAAAGTTGAAAGTCGCTGTCAGCAGCTGCGCTGGCTGCTCACTCCTGCGCAGCCGGGCTAGGGCAGGTGTACACGGGCGGCTAGCTGTACAAGGGGAGCGTGCTCCGCTTTTTTCTCTCCCATTGTACCGTGTGTACAGGTTTTACATTCACAATGAAAATTTACCACGGCAACTTTCGCGTTCACTGACAAATTTATTCTTTTTAAGGGGTTACAATTACATTGTTGAAATACAGATCTTTCATTTTTGAAAAATTACGTAGACTTGATGAGTTTTGTTTTGTTGTGGTCGATGATGATGAGTTTTCTCTTTTGTATTATGACGCACAACTGGACACAGAGCTTGTACACAAAACTGCGAATTGGCGTGATGTGAATTCGCAACGCAGAAAACTACAACATGCTCGTAAATTGCTGCGATGCGATTTGGTTCGGCAAGGCGGCGAAACATAGAAAATATGTCTACTTAGTAGTATCAATGACAGTAAAGATCAGTCTAAAATCGTTCAAAGTAATGGGTATAAATAGTTGTTACTAATATTGGTTCTTTTTGCCTAACTGTGTGCATTTTTCCCATTTTTTTTTAAATTTTAAGGATGATAATTTTATATACACAACAGCGATCGTCTGTTGTTTTTGTCAAGTACTAGTACGTCACGACAGGCAATGCACATTCATAACCCATAAGGCCCACCGATGGTACTTGTACCTTGTACCTCTACACTTATATCTGAAACCATTGGAGCGAGTGAGATGCGGGCTCTCCGCCATTATGACCTCGTGCATTGTGCATCATACATGTGCACGAATGCGCGATTTTCGATTCGTATTCGTCGAGTGCTTTATTATTCTCGATTGCCCACAACAAAAGAAGAAAACGGTTTGGTAATGATCTTGCTTAGTAACACATACCATATTTGCAATAATGCGTAGCGTCATGGCTAGTCGGGGTGCAATATTTCATTTCCACGTTTTTTTTTTTCTACACAAAATTTCATTTTCGCACTACTTTTTCCACTTTGTTAACTGGTAAAATATAAACTCAACTGACCAAATACAGGTTTGTAAGACAATTTTGAGCATATCATTTATTTTTACGGAAGTCGTAGCTTGTCATCATGGTCACTCACGAACTGAAATACATCTAAATTAATAATGTCACCATCAAGATATCTATAAAAATGGGAACTGTTTTGTTAATTTTTTAGACTTGCATCGAATTTTTAAAGAATAATTCTAAATTGGTTTTGAACACATATGAGTTTTACAATAAATTATAATGACAATGTCCTAGTTTTGCAATACATATTATATTCCTTAAAAGATATTTACCACCTTGTCCAACTTGCTATGCTAGGGTATCGTGCTTATAATACTAAATAAATTACAGATTTATGCAAAATGTCTCATATACGCTCGTTTTGCAAAATCTCTCTTCAAAGACAAGCCAAATATGATGTTTACTGTACCTTAAGCGCGACAATCCGCAAATGCACTTGCGAAATCGGATACCCTTGTATTGCGTGCATCCCCTTGTGTCGTTAGCGGTAACTACCCTGTAGACGATGATATCTGTCACTCCTTAAACACAAAACAGACACAACTCAAAATTGCGCTCATGCAACTGTAAGTCTTATTTCCATAAAATCAGAACACACAGTATTTCTAAGTATTTTTTGAGTTGCGTCTCTCTTGTATCCAATGTGCGCTGTGTTTAATGAATGGTTACGGTAACGAGTTAGGAGAGAGTGAGTTAGGTAAACACCAGATAACATTGCTTATTCCAAAGAAAAATAGGTTAGAAAACGTTCGAAAAATCACAATCTTGATGCGGGAATCGAACCCGCGTCTCCTGTAATCGGGGCGGCTGCCTATACCACTCTGCCAACCAAGACGTAAATGAAGATGCGGGTTCGATACCTCGATTTCGGGTTCGAAACATGTTTTAGATTACTAGTATTTACTATATTTGAGTGTACCTAAACTAATAATTCAAGTAATTAGGCTAAGGTAGTCCCGATACAAGAGGCGATTGGAAGAATATAGGGAAATTGGGCCATAACAAACCACGCTGGCCCTGGTGGGTATTAACGACTGCACATGCAGCCGGGACCACCAGCTTAACGTGTATTCCGAAGCACAGAGGAACTCGAGATAATAAATTTTTGGTCAACCATCCAATGACCGGCCTTAGCGAAGCCTAGTCGGGCAATCGCAGGCCTAGCGCGCTATGCCACTGCCCTAGCAAGCTCCTAAGATTGATCCCTATATTTTAACAAACCTAATAATGAAATCCTTTTTTCTTAATCGGCGTTGAACACGTGCATACACTTGTTAATAGCTACCCAAGAACCCACAGTAGGACTTGTCATAACACAAGTTCCCCTAATTCATGCGTAATGGGTTCCTTTAATACGGGGTGCAACAGGTACCGGCGCCTTGACCTGTTTCTTGAAGGGAGCGCCAAAACGTAGGGTTACGACTTACTAGAAACGGCATCGGTTTCAACTATTAGTTTTATTTCAGTCTATGCCATTTATTTGTCGTCTACTAGACATTCTAGTCACTTTTATTTATGTGGTAACTTAATAATAATATCTATACTGGCATGTAAGATGGTTAGTATTGATAATCAATTACATAATAGTTGCAGCGATTCCTTTTATACTGCCTAACAATATACTGCGATTAATGTGCCCGATACTTTGCCGAAGAGTAGGTGTTTCATTCACTTCTGCCTACCATTTCGGGGATATAGGCGTGATTTATGTATGTATGTATGTATGAAGCTAGAGTATATAATCCAGCGTATTCAGCAAAAAAAATGTAAATGGAGTAGCGAAATTGAAAACAGTTACTATTTACATTATCTAAATAATTATCGAAAAGGTGTATTTTCGCTTTATCTCTGTGTTACAGCTACTTATGAGCCATATGGCGTGATGGGGTCATTGTGTCGTGAGGTCGATAAAGAGTGCTAATATGATAAATGTTGGTATTCGGTATAATTTTCAAATGAATTATGGCTATTACCCATATAATATAGAACGAAACCCAAATGTGGAAAACATTTTTGCATTGGTTAAAATAAAAGTTACTTTAGACTGTTTAACAATAATATACAATGAAAACATCGGAAAGAAAGTTCATTTTAAAATGTAATTTATTAAATTATTTTTAATAAATTACATTTTAAAATGATTTTTGTTCGGATTGAAAAAAGGTCTTAGACTTATCAGTACATTATATGATTCCTGGAACACTGGATTCCTAGATAAATCACGCCTTTTAAATCCCGAAGGGGTGGGCAGTGGTGTATTAACGAATAATATGGAATAATATGGTGTAATAATATCCGAATTTCGCCAACTATGCTAAGTCCTATGGTAGGAGCGAGCCTATAGCCATAGACATCGGGGAGCTGAAAGTTACGAGTAACTGAAAGGTGGTGGTGGAGGAGGAGCTCGCTAGCGCAGTGGCACGGCGCGCTTGGCCTGCGATTGCGTAAACTAAGCAATTTCGCTAATTGGATGGGTGACCAAAAATGTATTATCTTGAGTTCCTCCGTGCTTCGGAAGGCACGTTAAGCCGTTGGTCCCGGCTGCATCTGCAGTCGTTAGTACCCACCAACTCGCACTGGGCCAGCGTGGTGGGTTGTGGCCCAATCGCCCCATATTCTTCCATCCTTAGGGAAAGCCCGTGCCCCAGCAGTGGAGACATTAAAAGGGCTGGTGATGACGATGATGATGATGAAAGGTGGTTTACGCAATCGCATGACGAGCGCCACAAGTCACTATCGAGCTTTAATTGTCTTTCTTAGCAAATTGGCAAATTCACCATTCAGTTTACCCATGACCACGACCGCAACAAGGCGACCGAAACGTCGGGTTAAGGTGTACATATAAATCGCGATATATTTACAATGTTTATTGCGCGTATAGACCCAATTTGTTTATACCAAATTAATATTGTTTTTGAGAGTTAATGGCATCATTGTTTTTCTCATATTATTGTGAGCAATTTTTTGCCACCTAGCAATATACTGCGATTTCTGGGCCCGTAAATGGCATTAGGCTCGCCACCTATTACGTGGGACCTAACCTAATTGGCGTACGTTTCGCCATATGGTGATTGACCTCTGCCTATCCTTTCGGGAATATAGGCGTGATTTATGTATGTATGTTTGTAATTTTTTCGCCCGCCCTAATTAGCGTTTCATTTAATAGAGTTAGTAACAAAATGTCAACCACCACCGGTAACAGGAAGCTTGTAAATTCTACCTATTATCATAATTAGCTACGCAGCTGCGACTGCGCAATGAACGGAGGTATTGCACCAAATGTCAAAACATGTGGTTACGGCTTAATTACACGCTTGTTTACGACACTGTGGTATTAAATCTCTGTATGTTATAATTTAATAAGTGTCTTTGTAATATATCAATTAAAATAGTAATGTCACCATAACCTAAAATACAATAATCTTCAAAACCAAATCAAGCCAGGATAACCAAAGAATTTGGTGGTTAGAAAAACAATTTCGAAAAATTATGGTCTTGATCCCGCATGAAGACCATAATTTTTCGAAATTCTTTTTCTAACCACCAAAATCTTTGTACTAATTTTTCTAACATTTGTTATATATTGAAATTAAAATCAAACAGGATAACCAAATTGTCATGTTTACCAAATCTTCATCTGCCCATAATCAAACTTAGAACTCACGACATTGTGTGGGTTATCATAATGTTCTACTATGCCAAAATCATTGATAAGATTTTTGTACTTCGACAGGGTTGATGCACGCTACAGTAGTATAAAAATAGCAAATCAGTTTAAAATAAAGAATTGTATATAAAGACATCTAGTAAGATGAAGAAGAAACATAATTAAAACATTTGCTCATCTCGCATCTCAAATCATGTTTTATAGTGTGTAATTTTGTAATAGGTATATTTGTAACATGCAATATAATAAGTATTTTTTTAATCATTTCTGTCATATCAAAACAAAACGCGCAACATTTTTGAGATTTGAGTTGACATTTTAGTAACATTGGAATTTTTACAAATTAATTAATAACAACATTATCAACGCTTTACGACAGTCTGCGTAATATGTCATTGTGAATAAAGAGATAAAATAAATAAATCAACAATAAACGGGACAACTTTGTAGACGCTGTAAAAAAATACAACAAAACACTATAAAGTTGTTGTTACTAGTAAACCAAGTATAAAAAAAACTTTCTCGTCAAAAAGCTTCCTTCCGACCCTCGACCCATTGAACATCTGACGAGGTGAATGATTCCTGGCTGGGGTGCTTCCCGAGTGATATAAAATGTACTCCGCTTGTATAGCTTCAAGCAAACGATTACATTCCGGCACACATCTGTCGGCGTTTAGGCAATCACGATACGTCACGCGATTGTGTACTTGACATGTTAATCTTGGTACTTTTGTTAGTTTTTCCATTACATGCATAAATCAAGAAGAGGTATAATATAAATTTGCTTATTATATTATGGTATTTGAGTTATTATAAATAGACAAACCACCAACTATTATTTAGTTTTAAAATTGTTTAAGCTTTCCCATTAACATTCTCAATAAATGTTCTGGATGGTTGATATTGGCATCAGGAATTAGTCCTTAAAACGATAGCTTTTTAGAAAATCTTATCGTTTTTACCCACTATTATATTATTACATTGATATTTTTTTTTAAGTTTTCTGATACTTTGTACTACTTTGTAGACAGTTCTTACGGATGGAAAAATTTAGAAAATAGCGGAATTTTAAAACCATTACATTAAACAATATGTTTTTAAATATATATTTTTTATTATTTGTTGCAGTAATTGAATATTCATAGCTAAGACAGGATAACATCTGTCGGGTCAGCTAGTTCGCAATAAAATAAAACTAATGACGTGTATGTCTGAGACCCCAAAGTATCAACTTTTTTGACCTTAGTGCCGTCTCGCGACAGCTGCGGCGCGGCGCACGCACTCGCCGCGCATTCATACGGTAATGCGCCGCCTTTTAATTACCGCTGATAAATCTGCGCGCGTGCCGTGCCGCTGGTGTGGACGCGGCCTTATGGCGTAATAATAATAATTAGCAAGGGTCACTTTTCGGCGGCCGAATTTCAATAGGGCCACGCTTTGTAGACAGTGTGGAGTAAAAGCCTATGTATTTACGATCTGTAAGCGCGAAACAGGTAACCCATTTTTTTAGTATAAGAATAGATAAAAATGGGACAACGTAATTTTATTTCTGTTATTATGTGTCAATATAATATGGATAGAAATCTGAAAGGGAATTATGTCGTAGTCAGATATTTAATTGCCTATTTCATAATCTGGCTTGTCTTATTGTGAATAATGGAACTAAAGCGCAAGCTACAGGGGAGCGAGCAAACAGATATTATCAAAGTGATAGTAATTAAACATATAATTCAAATAAACAAAATATATATTTTTCCAATATATAGTACTTATTTATAAACTAAGCGCCTAAGGATAAGGATAAAGGAGGATAATTTGTCCATATATTACCTAAACACATTAATAATGGATTTATCAACTTACAAAAAACATAATAGAACTACAGGCGGTAATTGCTCGAACCTAAAACCATTAAATAAATTTTCGATATTGAACATCTGTTCCTAATGAAATTATCAAATATCTCGGATCGTGATCGGGTGGGGTGATTGCGTGGTGTATAAAACAATATCATTGACAGATCGACCTCAGTCTGCTGAATTAAAAGTACAAAGTAATAGTATTACTATACATTTTTATTTAGACACTGTACTGATGCCAGAGCAACATAAACATTTGATTGTCGTTACCAAAAAGTGTTTAAGAAGTAATTAAATCAGATGCTGTCACTGTCACACATTATTGAGAAAAAAGTGACCACATCAGATTTAAACACTTGCTAAACAAAACACGTTTTAAACACTATCTTCTCACTTTTTTGAAACCATCTTTTCAGAATCATGATGATCGTGAGTTTTAAGAAAATATTTAAAATTAATGCAGAACATTTTTTAGCCATTGGTAAAGCAATATTTTCAAAAATTATACCTTTGCTCGCAGTAGATTAATGTTTTCCTTTATAACAAACTGGACATATAAAAGAAATGTCCTTTGATTCTGTAAAAGTAAGATGGACCGCCGACCAGGAAGCTATTATGGGTAAATCTCCTGCTAACTGTAGTGACACCAAGTTTAATATTGCTCTTGGGACATGTATGTTTACCTAATTTAATATATGCAACAAAACAAATTGATTGTATGTTGATATCATACTGGCTCTAATCTTTATACGAATCCATGTCATTATTGGTTAGATGGATAGATTTATGTCACTTGTTTTGATGGTCATGATGTTTTGATTTTGCGCTGTGTGATTCTGCTTTATAATATTTTATTTATTTAAAATATAGTTGTTATTTTATCCCCAAAGGATATTTACGAGAGGTTATGGTTCAGTTTAATTACTAGACGTTGTTATTTTGCTTTGCATTTGCTAGCTGGGAACTATGGTTTACTCTAGTTTTATAGGTTTGAAGTGAAGTCATTGATTCTCGTTTGCCATCACCACACGACATCTTCAACTTAAATCATAAAAGTACTCTTTATTTATTGCAATAAGATTACATTCAATGCATATTATTAAAATAAATAGTTTGCAATGGCGGACTTATCTCTTAAAGACTAATAAAAAGAAACGAAATCCGAATAATTACAGAAATGTCTATGGCCTATTTTCCTTTAAAGTTTTCTAGCGCTCATTTAGGTCATTACTGAATAACAAAATCTTTTTCAAAATTCTTGGTGTTTTGTTAGAACCCAAATCACGAACACCCTACGATAAGTGGACCCTCGCGATAGCGAAGCCGCAGTAAGTGACGTCCAGGCGGCCGCGACGCAGACAACTTGATTGCACTCCCTCAAGGACAGGGGTTGGGACCTCGCGGGGTAAGTATTTTTAACATCAAGACAAACAGAACGAATTGTGCTACCTATGAGTGAACTTTGCTCTTTCGATTACTGGCTGGACATGCCGAAAGTATATACGGCTGTTGAACCGGTGAATCTTATGCGCAAACTTACATAATTCACACCTTTCTCCCCTAAGGGGTAGACAGAGGTGTTTTAGCACCCGCGCTACGCCAGCTTATTTTAAGTCCCTTTGTGTAGGCTAATAATAATGCGATTAGTTACACATGAATAATTTAATGAATAATAGTTTTACAATAATGCGGTAAGAAATTTATGTGATATTTGCGAATTCCAAAATGTGAATAAAAAAACAATAGAAGATCGCGGGTCAACGCGGCGTCAGTAGACTCGCTGCTCATTGGGCGTCTTGCTGCTGATGGCGTGATAGGCAGCCAATAGGGAACCACTGACGACGTGGTGTCAATGATGACGTGTCCCAATTAGAAAGGGGTTGCGATTCCCAACATGTCCCCGGCCTTGGAAGCATCCGCGTCCAACATCTTGACATCTGCATCTTCTTCAATGGCGAATAGTGGGCAAATTCGAGGAAAGGCGCGTCGAATAACTCCCGTGGCTACTTGGATATCGGCTACTCTCGAGACTCCGTCTCTTCCCGGCTTGGTAGAAATGATGCGACCTAGCCTCCATTTCAGGGGTGGTGTATTGTCCTCCTTGACTACAACTAGCGTGTTGGGTTGAAGATCAGCTGTGCCTTTGCTCCATTTTGATCTGGTTTGCAGTTCAGAGATGTACTCCTTGCTCCATCGTGTCCAGAAGTGCTGCCGGATCTGTTCTAGCCTCTGGTACCGTGTTAGCCGCTGCGCAGGGACATCAACCAGCTGAGCTGTAGCAGGCGCTGTTAGGGGACGACCAACCAGAAAATGTGCAGGGCACAGGGAATTGAAATCGTTGGGATTGGTAGACATGGGACTCATAGGACGGGAATTGAGTATGGATTCGATTTGTGATAACACTGTGCTAAATTCCTCAAAAGTGAGATGTGCGTTACCAACAACCCGTAGCATATGGTATTTACATGATTTTACCCCAGCCTCCCATATTCCACCAAAATGAGGCGCGTGTGGCGGTATAAAAGAAAATTTGATATCTTGGCCAGTTGCGAAATCAATGATATGTTTCGAACAATTAGATAAAAATTTAGAAAACTCGTTAGCTACACCTACGAAATTCTTGCCGTTGTCAGACATTATTTGAGACGGCTTGCCGCGACGTGAAATAAACCGCTTTAGCGCAAGAAGGTAAGCATCTGAAGAAAGGTCACTGACAAGTTCTAAGTGCATAGCGCGAGTAACGAAACAAATAAATAAACATATATAACTCTTAACTAATTTAGAGCCTCGACCTTTACGATTCAATGTGAGCACTGGACCAGCATAGTCCACGCCGCAGTATAAAAAGGGAAAGCTCGGAATTAATCTCTCCTGCGGTAAATTTCCCATAATGGGAGATAAAGTTTTACCTCTCAAATGAGTACAAGTAACGCATTCATGTACCGTGCGTCTCGCGAGGTTTCTGCCCCCGATGGGCCAGAAAGATTCGCGTACATTGTACAGCAGCGCTTGCGGCGCGGCATGCTGCAACCGCCTATGCTCGTGACGTAGCAACAACACTGCAAACCAATGTTTGGAAGATAATAAGCAGGGATGTTTTTTATCGTAACTAAAATTAGGCGAATATTGTATTCTTCCACCTACTCTCAAAATTTTCTTATTGTCTATAAATAAATTTAACTTACTTAAACTATGTTTACTACCTATACTTAACTTATTTAATAATAGATTATACTCGTCATGAAACGATTCTTGTTGACACAATCTAACTAAAGACATAGTTGCGTTTCTTATTTCGTCAACAGTCAAAAGCCCTTGACAAGCATTGCCTTTGTTGCGCGTGTTATATATAAAACGTAAAACGTATGCGAAAGCCCTAATCATACGATTATACTGTGAGAATCTTTTGAATGGAAATAGTGAATTTTCTACATCAGTTGTAAATGCAAAAACAAGTTTTGGCTTTACTTCAGGCAATTCTGACTGTGCAACAGTATTTAAAGGACAGTACGCAGGACATTTAAAATCAGGGGCGTGTAAGTATGTTGGCCCGTGCCACCACAAAGTGGAAGTTACCAAATCTTTTATGTTCACTCCCCTGGAAACCAAGTCGGCAGGGTTATCTTTACCATTTACATGATACCATGGTAATTGCTTAGCTATTTCCTGAATTTCGGCGACTCGGTTCTGGACAAATGTTTTTAACAACTTTGGAGACATGCGTAACCAACCTAATACGATTGTCGAGTCACACCAAAATGCTATTAAATCGAAATTATAATTAAGAGCGTCCATTACATTTCTATATATCTTTGCACCCAATAGGGCCCCACACAATTCCAGTCTAGGAATACTCACTGGTTTTAATGGCGCAACCTTACTCTTAGCACAGTACAGACTAACAGTTACCGAAGAGTCTCTGTTAACTGTTCGTATATACAAACAAGCACCATATGCTAATTCTGAAGCGTCAGAGAATATGTGAAGCTCCCTGCGCACTGGGTCCTTCCCTACGACATGTCGTGGCACGCGTATATCATTTAAAATAGGTAGGGAATTTGAAAACCTTTGCCAAGACTCCACGACATCTCGGGGAACTTCATCATCCCACCCTATCTTTACTAGCCATAACTGTTGTAGTATAATTTTAGCGATAATAATGAAAGGACTCAACAAACCCAGCGGGTCAAATATTTGTGCGACATTAGACATAATAAACCGTTTTGTGATAGGTTTGCTAGTGTCGTTATTAAAATGACTATTATAATGGAATATATCCTTAAAATTACACCAACCTAGACCTAAAGTTTTAGAATTAATATTCTCCCCCAACGATAAATCCTTAGTATAGTTTTTTATACTATGTTTATAGTTATCTACTGAAAAATTGAACATCCATTTGCGAAGTGGAAAACATGCAGAAAGTAAAATATTATCTAAGGAGGAACAAATTTCTAATAATTTATCCCTACTGTCGCAACTAAAAATAAAATCATCAACGTAGAAATTCTCGTTGATCACCCTGGCAACATCAGGCTGTGTATGTGCGCAGTCAATAGCCAATTGCTTGAGACACCGACAACTCAAAAATGGCGCTGAGGCGATTCCGTAAGTGACGGTGTTCAACCGGTACGTATCTAAATGTTTAGACGGGTCGTCACGCCACAGAATCAATTGGAGATCGCGTTGGTCTTCGTGAATAAGACACTGCCTGTACATCTTTTCGATGTCTGCGCAAGCAGTGTACTTATAGAATCTAAACCTAAGTAATATTGAAAGCAAATCCCCTTGTATTGCCGGGCCAACCATCTGTAGATCATTTAACGACACGTTAGTACTCGACCCAGCGCTAGCATCAAAAACTACACGCAACTTGGTAGTGGTACTGTGCTCGCGGAACACACCGTGATGCGGCATCACGTAGTGAGGCGTCCCGGGTCGCTCAATACGGCTCATATGTCCAAGTTGTATGTACTCGTGGATAAAATCAGTGTACAGCCGTTTGTAATCAGGAGTCCGTTGCAATCGTCTTTCGAGGGCTAGAAAACGAGTTTTAGCTTGCGAATAGCTTTCACCTAATGCTTCAGGACCTTTCTTAAAAGGTATGCGTACACAGAAACGTCCGTCATTGTTGCGCGTAGTGTTCATGACGAAATGTTCCTCGCAAGCACGCTCCTCGTTAGTGCGCGTATCCCTAGGCATAGACACCTCTTCCAGCTCCCAAAACTGACGTAATTGTGAATCGAGTGTCTGAGAGAGATTACAGTTAACGAACTTATTATTAACCAAAACTGAACTAATTGGTCCTGATACTATCCACCCGAATTTAGTGTCTAATAAATACGGGCCATTCGATAATTTTATTTTATTATTATTGTTTATCAATTCCCAAAACAAATCAGCGCCGATTAATATATCAATGTTTTGCGATTTTAAGAATTGCGGGTCAGCTAATCTGATATTGGATGGGATATCAAACCGCGCGTATTCTAATGGAATTGCCGGCAGCGATGACGTAATAGACGGCAAAACAAAACACTGCAAGCGCGTGTGATAGCAGTGGTCAGTGCGAGATCTAACTTCGAGCTCACATATTTGCGTTGTATTCACGACGGAATTACCAACGCCGCGTATTTCATGAGTGGACTGTATTACTGGCGAATTTAACAAATTGCATAAGGCTTGTGTGACAAAACATCTCTGGCTACCACTATCTAAAAGCGCACGCGCAACATGATATCTATTGTGACTGTCAGCTATCTCAATCAACGCAGTCGACAACAAAACGGAGCTCATAACCGGTGCTTGTGCACCGAGGCTGTCAATTGATTGTACGTGAGCATTATTTACATGAACTAAAGATTCCTTTTGCGTTGACGATGATAGGCATGGGCAGCGCGGCGAGTGTGTCGCGGGGGAGGAGGACTGCTCCTCGGCCGCAACAACCGACACCTGTCGCGTGCTCCCATTAGCGTGCGTAAGATGAAGTGCTACGGAACTATTATTATTTGTAGGGTTATCATGCGTATCGGAATGAATTAGCGAATTGTGCTTTTTGTTGCACATCCTACACGGGCCAAACCTACACGTATCAACAGTGTGTCCCGACCGCAAACAGTTGTTACATAGCCGTTTGTCGTTAATAAATTTAAGTTTTGATGATAAATCACAATCAAGGAATTTTTGACAAGAATACAGTGGGTGATTTGCATTACACATCAAGCATAACCTCTTAGTGAAATCACGTGAAGGTTCCGGTGACTTGTTTGTGGAAACATTGCAGTGAATTTTAGTATTATTCTGTGTGTAATTATTTTTATTTTTATTTTCCACTACCGTTTTGTTGTGTGACATTTGCAATGTTTCCAACATATCAGCCCGGTCTTTTAGAAACGAAATAAGGTTATCCACTTTGAGCTGTGTCCTAGTCTCGTGAGTCCTAGAAAATAGGGTGCCCTTAAACTGTTCCCATTCGCGTTCAGTAATGGGGTCTAATTTGGTAACAATTATGTATATAATTAAAGTGTCCCACGAGTCGGTGGGCTCACCTAACACTTTTAAAGCGCGGATGTTTTTTAGTACAGTGTCAATCAATCTCCTAATTAAGACAGGTGACTCCTTGGTTAATAATTGCATAGTAAATAAAGCTTTGACGTGGTTATGTACTAACAATCTGCTATTATTGTATCGATTGAGAAGTAATTCCCATGCTACACAATAATTGTCGCTAGACAATTCAACAGAGTTTATGACTAATTCCGCACCTCCTTTAAGAGACGATTTCAAATAGTGGAATTTTTCTATGTTGCTAAGCTCGCTAGAATTATGTACTAACGACAAAAAAGTGTCTCTGAACTCTAACCATTGCTCACATGAACCGTTAAATGTCGGCATGGATATTGTTGGCAACTTTACGGATTTGCTGCCGGGATTGCACTTAGTAACATTGTCATTGACCTGATTAGGGTTTAAAAAATACTCAGCTTGCGACATTATGCTATAGTAGGTGTCTTCGAAATGTTCCCTTTGTGTTAACTGTTCATCAACGTCGGCGGCTAGTTCTTCGAGCTTATTTTGAACGTCATTAAATTCATTGAACAAATTAGCCGCTCCTTGCATTCGTAGTTTTAAATCTATGCGGCTTTGTGTCGACATTGAATCACAGTTAAGCGCGGACAAATAATTAGAAAACTTTGTCAATCTACCTTTAACTATGCCACGCTTTTTTATTAAGTCTCTAATTAGGCTATCGTTACTATTTTTATAAGGCGATTTATCGCGAACATGACCAGATTCTAGACTCATTTTAGTGGAATATGAAATTAATGAGGTACTCACGATTTAAATGCGATATGAACACTGGGTAGCTAGCACGGCAATTGCACTTCTCACTGAAATCAGGCAAAAGCACAGCGTTACACAAAGGAATTAGGCTGAAGCAGGATAGGCAGGATGGCTGGTCGTACCTTTATGCGCTTTATCAGGCACAGGACCGGCTAGTCCTTAATTATGCGAGTATACTTCGGCTCTTCCTTGATATGTACACCAATTCACCACGGCGTATATTTTTCAGTGTGAGTGTCGCAAATGTTCAATACTGTATTTTCCTGGTTGTGCGTATGCAGGTCTTTATTCGGCTTTGAAGGTCCAAAAATGTGTAGGCTAATAATAATGCGATTAGTTACACATGAATAATTTAATGAATAATAGTTTTACAATAATGCGGTAAGAAATTTATGTGATATTTGCGAATTCCAAAATGTGAATAAAAAAACAATAGAAGATCGCGGGTCAACGCGGCGTCAGTAGACTCGCTGCTCATTGGGCGTCTTGCTGCTGATGGCGTGATAGGCAGCCAATAGGGAACCACTGACGACGTGGTGTCAATGATGACGTGTCCCAATTAGAAAGGGGTTGCGATTCCCAACACCCTTGTAATAAGGGACGAATCTATTTTACCATTCGGAATTTTATTCCGAGTAAGTCAGTAACGCTGCTGCTCAATCCTCATGCTATTATTTATATTATGTGGGTGTTATTATACTTACACACTGGGAGACTCTCGTATTCTCTGAGAGATTAAATATGATATTTGAAATCAAACAACTTTTACGGACAAGACTCTCGTATAATTTGGTGTTTGGCATATTAATTATTTAACCCGACGTTTCGATCACTTTACAGTGGCCGTGGTCAGTCCCAATTATACACGAGTCTTATCTGTAAAAGTTGTTTTATTTCAAATGTGTAGTGCTCGTGCAAATATAAGAAAACATTATTAAATATGATAGAAGAAAAATTCAATTTATGTAGATATATTGAAAAACCAGTCCTCTTTTCTGATGTTTAATTTTATTTTTGTTACAATTAGATAAACTGTGTACTAAAATTATTCGTACGCCTGTGCGATACCCATAATTTGAAATATTTTAAGGAAAGTGTAATACCCGATAATTTTCGACAACAGCTGTCCATTGACAATCATTTTTTTTAGAAAACTCTTAAACAATGAGCATTGATCAAAACGGTAGAGATCATTGATCTCCCAACAGAGTGCACCAACCGACGCTTGGGAAGCTATTAAGCTTTATGGCATTGGTAATAAGGACCAGTAGCAATGACAAGCCCATTTTGACAAGGTGACACATCCACACACTCCCGGAAGCAAGCTGCAAAGTGCCCTACACCCCCATAGAAAATGCGACAACCTTTACCAAACCAAATACTGTGAAGGGTGAATCGACCGTATTCTGTACACCATAGAAGCTCGGTAAACCTTAATATAGGCTAGGACTGTAAATAATGTCGGCTTGAGTAAAGTTCCGTTGGCATTTGGTTACAGAGTTGATAGATACTCGCATAATAGATAGCTATATTAAATAGACACGATATTATAATGTCGATACATATTATAATCGAGTTCGATATAAAATTACTGGATTAAAAAAAGCAAAAATGGCATCTCATCTACGTATCGTAAAACGCTGACAGTTTCTTAGTAAACATTCATTTCTTTTATCCGCTACAGTTTTTAACAGCTACGGAGCTTCGCTTGCATCGCTCGATCCGCTTCTGATGTTCACAAGAGAACTAAACCAAACACAATGGTTTAAAACGTAGATTGATTCCTTAGTTCATGAAATACCAGCTCTTTATGAAATACCGCATTGGACGATCTGCCTGCGACATAGACATGCAATGTCCGCTTTCATTACCACCGAACTGAAAACTGTCCACTGTGTGTATTCTGTTTCAATAAAAAAGGTAAAATGGCGAGACAACGACGGCGTAATAACGATTACTTCCTGCATTGTTCCCAGTTCATCTGGGGTCGGCGTAGTGTATAATTTTTTCTTCCATCGCTTTTGATTCATATTATCCATCACACCGGAAAGGTGAATGCATGGACATAAAAGTGATGTAATTTCGAGAAAAGGATTGCTAAGAAATGTCCTCAATTTTATCGGCAACGTTATACGCCCATTCTATTCTACACATACATACATAAATCACGCCCATATACCCGAAGAGGCAGGCAGAGGTGAATTAGCACCCACGTTTCGCCTATTATGTTAGGTCCCATGTAATAGGTGGCGAGCCTATTGCCATTTATCGGGCACAAAAGTCGCAGTACAGTCGCTAGGTGGTATAAGAAGAAAGTCCTCATCACTGATTTATCCTTGGTCGCCTTGTACGACACCCACGGGAGAGATTTGGGATGGTGACAATTGTATTCTACTCTGCCGTCACCACACGGCGATTTAAAAAAAATCATTAATTTTAGATTTAAAGCAATATTTATACATACATACATAAATCACATCAATATTTATAAATATATAATTAATAAATTTAGATTTAAACCAATATTTTATATGATTTAAATTAATTAATTTATATTTTATTATTTAAATATCTTTTGGTTCGAAAACAATTTGTATGACTAATGTATTGGCAAGAGAGCAGATTACCTTTGATTTAGAAAAGCGGTTTTACGTCGGTTTGGAAATGTAAACAATCGTCTAAATGGTACATACAACATCCCAGAAATATTTGGTAATTAATACCGATAGGGTGCGAGTGGCCCCGGGCTAACATTATAGTGTTAAGTTTCACAGCATGCAATGCACTTCCCGTAACTAGGAAAGTCAGCAAAAAACTAAAAATATTTATGGAAATAAACAACATTCAATGGCTTGATTTTATTAATTATACCATACGTCTATCTATATGTACAAAAATAAACAGTTAAATACTATGTTAACGGGCCTGTAAGTCATTGAAAACCTTCCCAGAGGAAAATATTAAAAATAAGTCTACTCTAAAAACGTTTTTCTTTTACTAAATGACCGTAGAGTGGTCGCAATATTTAAATTTGTTTTTTTTTATTTGACGGAGTAACGTATGTTGAACATGTTTTTTTAATTAATAAGCTAGTACAAAAAAGCCGATACAAATAGTTGTAATTACGAAGAAATTAAATCGAGTCCCTCTGTTCTTGATATCTTATAAAATTAATAGAAGAAATTAACAAGCAACTTTCGAGATCATAACGTAACGAAAATAGACAAGTGACTAATTGAAAACCCATCTTCAACTCTGTAACAACGGGCAATTTTCTTAAAATACAAATTTTAATAGCAATAAAACAAGTTGATTTTGTGAGTAACTAATTGTTTTTCAGCTAGGGTGGCTTGCTTATTATTAAAAGGAGAGCATAATTAAAT
Organism: Cataclysta lemnata; assembly: GCA_963931975.1. Lineage (NCBI taxonomy): Eukaryota > Metazoa > Arthropoda > Insecta > Lepidoptera > Crambidae > Cataclysta > Cataclysta lemnata. The sequence goes on along the minus strand of OZ008355.1, from coordinate 7,078,723 downwards.
TAGTAGACCTGTTTCTTTGACGCCCTGCCCGGCTAATATTTTTATTACGCGAAATAATTTTAGAGACGTTGTACATACATGGGGACTGGAATAAGTTATCGATATTATTTCTTTCTTTATAAATATCATACCAAGATGTTAATTTTATTTATTCATCATCACCATCATAGCGTTGGGTCGTGACGGCAGAGGAGAATAAAATTGTCAGCATTCATTCCTAACTGTCTCGTGGATGTCGTACAAGGTGACTAAAAGTAATAATATAACGATGAAGTATATTAACAGCACCAATACTAATCACCCTCTAGCAAATTATTGAGATTAAAGCGCCCAGTTCCCGGTAAATGGCAACAGACTCGCCCCATATTACTTTAAAACTTGGAATAACATGGCAAAACGTAGGTGTTGATACAACAACAAATGGTACCTTATATGTAGATATGTATGTATGTACATAATTATAATAATATAAAACAAGCCTGCGACAAAGATCATTTGAGATTACTCGTTTTGTATAATAATATTCTGTATAAGATGGTCCATGATTATACTTGCGCATGTAAACGGGACATAAATATCTCACTTCAACAATAGGTGGCTGTAATTGCTGCTGTGATGTCTAATGGAGTAAATGGCGCAGTTACATCACTTGTGACTAATGTTGTTAATTATCGGCATTGATGCAACATCTTATGCAGTGTTATAATAAACCTAGGTATATCTACATATTTATAACACAAGTCTAACTAATAAATTAAATTAAATAATATGTTTAGATATCGAGGAAATAATAATGTATTTCTGTGTCTGGAATCGCCGTGTGGTAGCGATAGAAAGAATACATACATCACTTATTTCTCCAGCGGGTGTCTTACAAGGCGCTCTTGTGAGACACCCGCTCACGAGATGTAGGCTGGCTCCATAATAAATAATAATTATTGTTGTTGTTATTTATTTGCAAGAATATGGTTATTATTATGCCAGCATATTCTACAAAGTATTTTCGGTGCAAAAACATTTACTCGAGTTGTTGTTTTACTAATTATAATATGAGCGAAATCATAATAAAAAATACATATGTAAACTTATTAAATAGATACATTACAAATACTAATCATTACCTTCATCAGTTATATATTAAAGGTAACGCTACCCTTAATAATAATCCTATAAACTTAACCCTTCAATTCGAGTCAAATTTCCATGTTAAGATAATAAGATATTAAAGACTTGACCGTTATTTAAAACTTTAATAAGGTCCCAGGTTCGAATCCTGGTAGGGGCAAACTTTGTGATGACCACAAATGTTTGTTTCTGAGTCATGGTTGTGTATATGTTTATGTAGTATATTTTCAACATTTATATACATAATTATATTAAAAATATGTCCGTCATCTAGTATCCATAACACAAGTGCTTAGGCTTACTTACTTTGGGCTAAATGATATGTTTACAAGTGTGTGAGTGTAAAAATATTTATTTATTTATTTATCGATATCGACATAGGGCACAGCCCAATTTTTTTGCACAGAAAGGTGGCGATGTCGAAGTTTGAAGTTGGCGTAATTACGCGCGCCGGGTCCTAATCGAGCCAATTATGTGGAACCAATAAACGGGGCACTATTAACACGCGCTTCTGGGAAGCTTTTAATAAAAAGCAAGATCGCACATTCTTCGAAAGTTATGAATTATTATGAGAAATATTTAACTAAATAGGCGAAGGTAAGGCAAATCAGTATAGACTCCTCACATAGATTATAGACTCCCCACATAGATTATAGACTCCTCACATAGATTATAGACTCCTAACATAGATTATAGACTCCCCACATAGATTATAGACTCCTCACATAGATTATAGACTCCTCACATAGATTATAGACTCCTCACATAGATTATAGACTCCTCACATAGATTATAGACTCCTCCCATAGATTATAGACTCCTCCCATAGATTATAGACTCCTCCGTGGTCTAGTGTTTCGCCCACCAAAATGAAGATCCAGAGTATTATTGTGTTCCGACAACTGTGATAAGATAGCCAGCCTATGTGGTTCCAGGTGAAGCTCGATTCCATCTTTGGCCATTATCGTCACTTACCATCAGGTGAGATGAAGGGCAAGGAAAGCTTACCTGTCTAGCATAAAAAAAATACATGATTAACTGGACGTGGAAGGACGTAGAAGGAGAGGAAGATAAAAGAAGAGATGGATGATGTTGTGTAAAGGAGGATATATATGATAGCGAGAGGAGTGGATGAGAAATTAGTGAAGGATCGAAAGAAGTGGAAGAAGAAGACATAATATGTTGTGCCGACCCCGCCAGGAGCGTGATACGGGCAGGAAGAAGAAGAGAGATTTACGGTCTAAGTCTAAATAGATTGTAACGTTAAGTACGTTATATAAACTTGGAAAAAAATATTTCTTTCCCGCGGGTGTCGTACAAGGCGACTAATGGTATAGACAGCAGTGATGAGTAATGGGCCGCAGCGTTGCTCTTATACCACCTTAACAATGCACTGCGATTTACGTGCCCGATAGATGCCTATAGACTCGCCTCCTATTCCAAGGGATCTTCCATAATTAGCTAAACATGAGAGTTATTTATCTCTGTCTACCCCTTCGGGGTAAATGGGCGCGATTGATGTATGTTAATGGTTAAAATAAGAATTAATAGTAGAGAAAAGGAAAACGAATATAAAATAAAGCTCTTAAACTATAATAATAATAAATACACTTTATTGCACTAGAAATTTCGTAAAATTAGTTGACATAGATAATGAAGTCATACAATTTAGGCGGTCTTATCGCTAAAAGCGATCTCTTCCAGACAACCTTCAGGTAGAGGAAATGCGAGAAAGAAGAAGGTAAGGCAGTGCAAGGCATTTAAATACATGTAATAAAAATATATATAATATATAAATAATTATAATAATATACAAATATATAAACATATATATACCTAAACATATAAATTTATACAAATAACATAAGAACATACAAATATTTATTGTTAAACTTACAATAAGTAATAACATAATAAACATAAAAGGCATTCTAACAATGTAAGTGTGAGGAACTTGCGATGGATGCTGAAATCAGCATACCAGATAATGTAATTTCACTCGGGTCTTGAAGACATGAAGGGACTGAGATTGTCGAATAGATAAAGAGAGTGAGTTCCAGAGGTGAACAGATTGAATGGTAAATGACTCAGAGTAGGATTGCGAAGAATGAGCAGGAAAGGCGAGGAGAAGTTGTCGGGATGACCGCTTATCACAACTTAAACACCTTTTGCTCCACGAACGTTCCACTAAAAGTTAGGTCCGCTTAACTTTGCCCCGTCGTGACAGCTGCGGTCCAGTTTTGTTCCAACTCTGTCTCAAGTCGCTGTCAAAAGTTTAACGCGATACCAAAAGTGCAAAAAGTAACGGTTCGTATGAGGTTCGGTTGCGGTTCAGTCCATGTGAATTTAGCGCGATTGGCCCCCTGGTAGACTGCATGAAATTGAAACGTTCTTTCAGATAAGGAGGAGTTGAGGGATTGAATAGGATAGAATATAGAAGAGAGAGAACATGTAAGTCACGGCGACGATGTATAGGACTATTTGCTTTTAAGTCATGCATGTACTTATGACAGCACGTAAGCCAAACAGGTAAAACGGACCCACATTATTTATGACTTAAAAAAATATTTGACCCAAAAGCACTGCGGTATATTTTACTAATTGTCACCGATTAACAAAGCATGCAAAACACAGCTCGTCAAAGGGGTAATTACTTATGCCGTTGCAAATTATTACCTAAGTCCAGTTAGGGCTAGGGTTAGGAATTGTAATATAGAATCCTAAGAAAAATATCGATACATACATCCATACATGAATCACTATTTACCCTCAAAAGTATAACTCATAAAAAATCGTTATTACTTGCCTACAACTATTTATTTCAAATGAAAACGCCAGTAAACAACTAAATAAGATGTTTTACAATTAATGTGTACCTATATTTGGATCTAAGTTCCTTTTTAAATGATTAAGATAAGGTTTGGGTGCATTATCCCAATAAATTACAGTAATTTTATGTCAAAAATTAAAACAATCAGTCTCTAAGCTTCGCTTAGTGTGAATAAAATGAATGAATGAAATGTACGCAAACGTTTGTTTTTATTTTTATTTTGAAGAAGTCATCTCTGTCTACCCCTGTGGGAGAAAGGCGTGACATAAGTATGTATAGATGTATGATCTTTTTATTATATTTTTAATTTGAAATAGTTTAAAATTCGTTATATATCGGCGTATAGTGTAAAATACGCCATTAAGGAATTTACCCCGAGTTTGAGTTAAGTATAAAGTTACATTTAAATAAGAAATCGATAAGAAAATTTACAATTTTATCGACCGCTTGACGCCCTCGAGCCTAGGAATAAATTTTCTATGTGGTGGCACTCACGCCATCTAGCGCGATCTAGCGTTAACCTGTGTCGCCATGCTCCGTGCATCGTAATCAAAAGTAATTTTTTCTAATCGCTCCTCGTGCCCACACGAAATGTAGGTAAGTAAAGTATTGTTTACTAATTTGCATTCATGAAAATAGTAACTTGTAAACAATCTTCTACGGTAACTTTGGCAGGCACAGTAAAATTGTAGACATTATAAATAAACCAACACTAAGCAGCAGGCTAATTATGTATAACTGTTGCTAACTATATAGAAATAAATAATATTATCGATTTTGCGACTATGTGTGTACCTAGTACGATTTAACATTGCACTCTGTTAGCAACTGAAACTGTAAAATCGTATTTACATAATCGCAAAAACAACAATTTCATTGATTTCATTCGAAAATTATTATTGACGCAGTCTGCCTAAAGCAAGCTGCTCTAAAATTGGATCAACTAAATATTAGGGGTTTAAGTTCAAATTGCCGTTTTGTATGGAGAATTAAGCAAAAATAATTCATTTTTCCATACAATCATTTTTTAAGAAACCACATATCTAAATTTTTGTGGGTATATTTAGACAACATTATGCTTTAGGATACCTAGATGATTTTTTTTTATAACGGAGACGTGTCCGTGTCCGTGGATATAAGTGGTACTTAGGACGAGCTGTTTTTGAAGATTTATTGGTAGTGAAAGAAATAAAAATAAGATAAAATTTAAACATAAATATAAGTCCTTGAAATGAAGTTTAAAATATAAAAAAAGAATAATGGACATAACTATTGTTTTAAAGGAATTATACACTACTACTAAAAATGAAGGAACATCGGCAATTTCATACTTTAACCCCTATTATTAAACTTTATTATTTATTTGTCTCGAAGGTAGAAATTAGTCAAATAGTGTTTATAAATACGGGATTTGTAAGTATTATTTTTAAACTATAGGCAGCGTAGTGAGTATACTATAATAATGAAATAAAATAATCACTTATTTAATTAAATAATTTAACATCATCATCACCACGCGTTCGCCAAATGCTAGACATGGGCCTGCTGCTACAGCGCTAGTCAGAAGGGTTTGTAACTTTGTAGACGCTCGTCTTACCTTAGAGAGTTGTGACACTTGTTTTCTCAAGCTGAACACACACACGGCTTAAAATACATGTATAACTTACAGTGTGACAAAATTGTAATATGCAAAAATACCCTTTACTTTGTGATGTTACTTCTAATTTTAAATAGGAATCTATTTAGAGTAATTAGATGGCGCTGATAGTTAGTTGCCTAGATCGCGCTCTCGTTTTGGATTTGGTAGGATTTTCCTTCTTTTGTCCAAGGATTCGGAATATATAACGTACTATTCAAATTCTAGAAAAAAATATATAGTATAGGAATATTCTATCTATATTTATGTTTCCCTACGTCATGCCAAAACTTCAGAACGAGCTTACCTACATATTTCATGAATATGTTTTTAAGATTTCTAATACATTGTAGTAGCTTCTTACGGCAATAAAAATTAAGGAAGTTGCGCAATATTTTTTTACATCTCTATAATATTTTGTATGTACAGGATCGTGTTTGTCGGGTCAGATAGCATAAAAAAATCAATTAGAAAATAGCTGTAGAGTTTGTGTTATGATGTCAACAGTAGATTAAATAAGCGGTGTACGCGCAGACTTGGGGCGCTGCCGTCGAGGGCGGGCGGCGCCTTCCGCTGCGCCCGTCCGCCCAGATTGCACGCTAAATGCTTGATAAAGTTATTTGCCATGAATGCCTCCGGGCACAAATTTCAATTATTGTCACATCCGAATAGTTTCGAACGGGGATCACGTACAGACGGCAGAGTAACAACAAGCTCGCATAGAATTTTATTTTAGCTAGATGCGGTTTTTAAAAATTATCGTATAGCCAAACAAAACATTTTTTTAAACCAATCATTAAAATGGATCTTCCCAATCCTCGAATCATGCCTGAACCACAAGGTGAACTAGGACATGATTTACTTTCTTTTTGTTATTTTTATTTTAACATTTACATTATATTCTTATTCAATTGAACGATGGTGCTAATGGTATCTATCTACTATTACTTATACTATTACTATTTGTTTACCAATAGTCGACAATCGTTAAATATGCATTGCTTAATAATAAATATTACAATTATCTGCGTAATTAGTATATTTATCTGTGTAGGTAAATAGTTGTGTAAAACAAACATTTATTGCAAAACATGTGCGAGTAGGTACAGTTTTACTTACATTAATTAATCATTTGCCCCAACTAGGATTCGACCCGAAAGTTTTTAAGCGGTAGACAAAGTGTCTGACCACTCAATCAAACAGGCCGTCATGTTAAAATTATTTTAATAAAACATGAGCTAGAAGAGACCCTCTCCCTGTAGCCACAGCCAATTTAAAATTATAGAAATAACACTGTCGGGTTATCGAATAAAAAGTGATTTTAATACGAAGAAAAATAAGTCTGAAATTGCAAAAATTATAAATAAATATGAAACCAAAAAATTTTCACAATCCAGGCTACTCTCTTAGATACTCCTTTTTATTATCAAATTTATAAATATGTATAATATTAAAGTAACAAAAAATTTATAAATCGATTTATTTCTATTTAGTAGGTACTAAGTGGATTCATATCTATATATCGGAGAAACAAAACTACTTTTAAATTGTATTTCATAGAGCAAACCTTTCTCCGTCGACTGTACCTTATATTGGGCGTATTCATCTCATAAAGGGGTCAAAATATTTTATTAGCTCTGCGATTTTAACTGAGCAGAGGGTGCCAACGAGATTACAGGCCTGAGGCGATGCTTGCCTAACAGTCCGCCTCTGAGCCGAACCCTTAGCAAAACCAAATTACCTATTCGCGGATCAACTTCAAGTTGGACCTTCGAAACTAACAATCAAAGTTGATTATTGAATAAGTACGGTTGGGACTGACTCTTTGACCCTGAAGTGCATTTCTGTCCGTCCATTTGTACAGTGGTCATGGCTGTTGGCGGATTTGGAGTGGCAATCGGTAATAAGATTTACTTATGTAAAGTTGATTTCGTTGTACCGTTGTACCACGCCTTTCTTCCACAAGGGTAGGCAGAGATCACTTCTTTCCACTCGCTACGATCCTTACATACATAAATAAATCACGCCAATATCCCCGAAGGCGTAGGCAGAGGTGAACAAGCACCCGCGTTTCGCCAATTATATTAGGTCCCATGTAATAGGTGGCGAGCCTATTGCCATTTATCGGGCACAAAAGTCGCAGTAGGTACATTGCTAGGTGGTATAAGAGGAACGCTGCTGCCCATTCCTCATCATTGATTTATCCTTAGTCGCCTTGTACGACACCCACGGGAAAGATTTGGGGTGGTGACAATTGTATTCTACTCAGCCGTCACCACACGGCACCTTCCTTACATACTTCTTTCATACGCATAATAATAATAAATAATAAATATTTTTACACTCACACCTATCATCTAGCCCAAAGTAAGTAGCCTAAGCCCTTGTGTTATGGATACTAGATGACGGACATATTTTTAATATAATTATGTATATAAATTTTGAAAATATACTACATAAACATATACACAATCATGATTCGGAAACAAACATTTGTGGTCATCACAAAGTTTGCCCCTACCAGGATTCGAACCCGGGACCTCTTGGCCAATACCCATCAATCTGAGCATTCCACCAAAGCAGCCGTAAAAACACATAAATAAATAAGGCCTATTTGTCCCCGAAGGGGTATGCACAGGTGAAATAACACCCACGTTTCGCTTATTGTGTCAGGTCCCATGTAATTTACGTGTCATAAGTAAATAATTTTGACAGTTAAACTATGAGCTGTTATCTACAGCTATCAAAAGTAGCATCTCAGATTGTTCCTACTGTAGTAGGTAGTTTTCATTTTTAGTTTTTAAAACACTGGCAATGTAAGGGGCGTAAGAAAAAAGTGATCATTAAAATAAAACCTAACAATAATTTTGTCGATAGGTTTAAATTTCCCTCCATCTGTCAGACGCAGAGCCGTAATTAGAGAGAACCGCCACCGCTGTGTTGAGAGCACGTCAAACGCACGCTTTTGCCGCGACAGTAATGACGACAATTATGTCGTTTAATTTCTCTGTATTATAATATTTATAATAATACCCGTCTATATCTCGTGCCGTCTGGTGACGGCAGAGCAGAATACAATTGTCACCACCCCACCGTCTGCAGCGGGTGTCTTACAACTAAGGGTTAAAACAGTGATGAGGAATTGGATGGCTTAGATGCCCGATAGATGGCGCTAGGCTCGGCAATAGATGGCCCTATTACATAGGATAACCAAATTTAGCGAAATGTGGGTATTAATAAACCTCTGCTTACCCCTTCGGGAATAGATACGATATATGTATGTATGTACCCGTCAAAGTGGGCACGGAAACATTGCTCTAGGCAAGAATAAGGCGTTGGATGGAAATATATTCAATCTAAAGCATTCTACTCTCGATCGTCGAATTAATTATTGAATACAAGTCATCAACATAAAGCAGTTAGAATACTGAAAGTATTCTTCCACTTTACGTATTCTCGCGGCTCGCGGGTGTACCAGTCAAAAAAGCGTTGGAACATTTAACACTTAATAAACTTCCAACAATCAGCGCTAACTACAATTGAATGTTGAAAATTAGTGGTTGTCGATAACTAGTTATTATATTATTATTAAAAATAAAACAACCTTTAGCTTATATATTATAAACACAACCTTAAGCATTTTTACACACATAAAATGCAGTATGTTCAGTCACTGCACATTTCTTTAGGATGGCACAATGATATTTTAAAAACAATAGATACTTAAGTGTACCCTGTTCCATCCTGTGCCTCAGCCGCTGAGACTTCAAAGGGCTGGTGACGATGACAGTAATTTGCTAAACAAATCTCGCATAGCCTTGAACAAATTAGTAGAACTTAAGATATGTTAGCTTATCTGCACGTCAGAGAACGAGATAGTTATAACTAAACTCGACGCAGACTAAAAACAAAATATATGATATTTGTGAAAATTTCAAAAGAGTTCACAAAACCTAAATACTTCTGAAATCTTCGCATAGGCGCTCCATCGTCGCTCCGGATTCAATCACCGTAACGTTGAGAGGCTTACGCTCCGTACACTCCGAAACACCCCAGAGACACGTCTCCAGGCTATCTCCCAATTCTATTTCTCAGGTAATAAAGACGAAATTGCACGGACAGAGTATCGATATCACTCAATATAAAACTGGCGAATTTTGAGAAATTCAATGTGCAATGGGACGTTGAAGTGATTGCGATAAAGACGTGAAAATGCGAGACTCCATAGACGTTGAATGGATTTTAGCGAATGTGTGAAGTCATGGGGTAATTTCATTTATAAGAGGCAAATGAAAATAATCTTATATGATATTTCTTGCCAAAGATATGATGCTGTGATGGTTTTTTTCCTAATTTGATAAGATCGATGGTGTAAGTATCCGCATATTCCGTGCTATACAGGTTTCGCCAACAGCCGACTGAAAAGATGACGAAATAATTACTTCAGTGCAATCTCTTTTTATGCAGGATTAGAAAAGAGTACGTTAGAGGAAGTCTGAAAGTAGTAGTAGATGATATGGGAAAGAAGGGAATTCTGCTGAGCTCATGTCTAATAAAAGAGTGGAAGAAGAAGACATGTTGTGCCGACCCTACTTAGAGTAGGATAAGGGCAAGGAGAAGATAATCTCTTTTCAGCAATAAGTAAAATAATAAAAACTGCAGAAATGTTTTGAGTTTTAGTGATTGGAGGAGCTCGATAGCGCAGTGTATTAGTGCGTTCGGCCTGCGATTGTATCAAAGCAATGTTCACTAGCGTCGGTCATTGGATGGATGACCAAAAATATGCTATCTCACGTTCCTCCGTACTTCGGAAGGCACGTTAAGCCGTTGGTCCCGGTTGCATCTCTAGTCGTTGATTGAAACCCACCAATCCGCATTGGGTCAGCGTGGTGAGTTATGACTATTATGACCCAATTCTCCCTTTATTCTACCATATAGGAGAGGGACATAGAAAGGCTAATGATAAGGATAATGACAGCGTGGTTTTCAATTCACAGACCAGTCATATTGCAGCCAAAACGAAATACATAAGCCGTGGGAACATAAAACGGCAAATATTAATCCTACGACATCCATTAGCGGACATTTTTATCAGGGAAGCCTCGCCGTGTTGCCATTAAAAAAACATACTCACAAAAATCAGTTCGCGTCAACCCTAAATATTTTGATCTAAGCGGGAAAGAAAGGCCGTTCCCCTGATAGTTATTTGATATGATTTATTCATACGTTACAGCAAGTCAAATGGGAATTTGCTTCCAGAAATCTATTTATAAAGCTATTACGGCGTTTTTCTATTATTTTATTTTTTAAACATGTTCTTTTCGCAAGATATTGATATGCAAATGGCGGGGTTGCGGGCGCTGTGTTTATCCAACTAAACAATGTTTGTTCGAAAGTTTTATTGGATGATTAAGTTTGCGTGAAGCTGTCGAGTGGAAAGTTTCAATGCGAAAATGGAAAAGCGTTGAATAATGTTTTTTAATAACCTACAGTAATAATTTTCAGTGTGTTATTTTACTTGCAAGGACATTCGAAACCATTTAACTAATTTATTTAGTAAAAATAGAAAATATTAAAAATACATACATACATACATAAATCACGCCTATATCCCCGAAGGGGTAGGCAGAGGTGAATTAACACCCACTTTTCGCCAATTATGTTCGGTCCCATGTAACAGGTGGCGAGCCTATTGCCATATAATTTTGCTTACTGCCTTACAGACACAATTTGTATGGGGGGAATAAACATTTACAATTTTTTTTTTTAAAACACCATATAGTTTTGTCTTGTACCTTGTACATGGATATAATTTACTATTACAGATTACAGACTTTTTGGAACCCTTGAGGATATGTGGAAATTGTAATCCTCGTCAACATTCTTGGCTGTATGTATAAAAAAAACAAAATTTTGTTGTGTAGTCTCGCATTTTCCAACACAGATCCGTCGACATGTTTCACATAGCCACCAGAGGCCTCTAGGCTAGCTTATGAGGTCAGCGTACATTACGGACAAAGGAGGACTGTGTCGTAGTGATAAAGTATTCAAAACGCCCCGCGCCCAAAGTGGTGGATCGGCGCGCCCCGCCCATTACCGCAAGCGGCTTACAAGGCTTAGGTATGGCAGTGTGTGTACTTATAGGAATTTCTCATTAAGCACAGGAGATGGTGCATAACTTTCTTACAATGTAATACAAATAACCATCATCATCATCATCACCAGCCCTTTAATGTCCCCACTGCTGGGGCACGGGCCTTCCCTATGGATGGAAGAATATAAGGAGATTGGGCCATAACCCACCACGCTGGCCCAGTGCGGGTTGGTGGGTATTAACGACTGCAGATGCAGCCGGGACCACCGGCTTAGCGTGCCTTCCGAAGCACGGAGGAACTCAAGATTATACATTTTTGGTCACCCATCTAATGACCGGCCTTAGCGAACATTGCTTAGTTTTCGAAATCGCAGGCCAAGTGCGCTATGCCACTGCGCTAGCGAGCTCCTCAATAAGTATACAAATAATAATATTCTTTTTATCCCACCATCTCGAAAAAAGCGTTTTTGCTCTTCGATATCTGAGTGCACAAGTCGTTTTTATCCTCAAGAGGATAAAGTAAATTTGAATTTAGAACACCGTGTGCAATGAGTTTGTGAACTTACAGTGTGACTTACAGGTGTGTCTGGATAAATTTTGCGGGTGTGGCTGGGTGGATGGGTGGGTGTTGGAGGTGTGTCTGGGTGAATGGGTGTTTTGTGGGGGTGTCTACGTGAATGGGTGTTATGTGGGTGTGTCTGGGTGAATGGGTGTTTTGTGGGTGTTTCTGGGTGAATGGGTGTTTTTTGGGTGTTTCTGGGTGAATGGGTGTTTTGTGGGTGTTTCTGGGTGAATGGGTGTTTTGTGGGTGTTTCTGGGTGGGTGTTGAGAGTGTGTTTGGGTTAATGGGATGGTATTGTGGAAGTTTCTGGGTGAAAACAGAAACTGTTGTAATTGTATTTTTTTTTTGTATTTTGCAATTTCCTCGTTGGGGGGGATGAAAAGTTACGTGTTGCACTCGAGTGCAAAGATTTTTCACCTTGTGCTATTTTGATTCCCTCGCTATCGCTCAGGATTCTTTTTCTCAATTTTGTTGATTCATCAAAATTGAGCACGCGGTTAAAAAACAACTTTGCACTCACGTACAACATATAACAAAAAAATATATATATTGTACACACACAATAAAGCAACAAAAAAACATACGAATCGAGTAACCTCCTTCGGTTTTTCGTCGGTTTATAAATAATAATAACAAAGAGAAAAATGGACATAATATATGCATACAGACAGAGGTGAATTAACAGTCATGTTTCGCCAATTATGTAATCGGGGGCAGGCCTATTACCATTTATCGGGCACGTAAATCGCAGTATATTGCAGGTGGTATAAAAGAAACGCTACTTTCCATTTATCGTCATTGTCCATTGACTTAGTTTACGTGATTGCTGACCGAACTAGCTTCTCATAGCTGTGTCGAGGTCTTCAAATTTGAGTGTTATGTACTGACGCGCATATAGGGACATCGTAGTAAATTTTCCGGTAGCAAAAAGCGTACCATTTGGCGGTCGGCGCTGGCAATCCGCTTACCTCCCGACTATGGCATTAAGCGCATATAAAATATGCATGTGCCACTCAGCCGGCACATACGCCCCAAAGAGGAGAGATGAAGGGGCGGGAGCTTTCAGATGGGAAATTATTTTCATAACTAACTCACCTACTCATAATAATTATGGCTCTACATACTATCGACGCGGAAAGGACTAGACCTTATCTATACGTACTAATTCATGACTTATTTATTGTAATAAGTTTCACGCATTATTTATACATTGATTATTACTTCATGAAATTGTATTTCATTACTTTGACTTGTAATTTTATTACATACATACATACATAAATCACACCTATATCCCCGAAGGGGTAGGCAGAGGTGAACTAGCACCCACGTTTCGCCAATTATGTTAGGTCCTATGTAATAAGTGGCGAGCCCATTGCCACATATCGGGCACAAAAGTCACAGTACATTGCTATTGCTAGGTGGTATTACAGGTACGCTGCTGCCCATTCCTCATCATTGATTTAACCTTAGTCGCCTTGTACTACACCCACAGGAGAGATTTGGGGTGGTGACAATTGTATTCTACTCTGCCGTCACCACACGTAATTTTATTATAATTATTTTAATTTTTATGATACCAAATGCATGCTAATTGTCTATGGCTGATTAAGTTTAATTGAATGTTACCTGACCATCTTCTCTGTACCTTGTTCGAATGCAATAAAGAATTTCATTTCATTTCAAAGGTGCTTTTCGGATATTAAAGCCATTGACGCACGGATAAAATATCCGACGCTCGCTACTACTAAATATTGTAAATACACAGGTTTCCCTACGCCTTGGTAAAGATTGAATATTGCCTATATTAAATTTAATCTAGCCGGAATACAATAAAAGCTCAGTGGACGCAGTGTCACGGGCCTAATAAGCTGCGATAACCTATGGATGAGTAATACGGAATTAATCGTACGCTCCAAGAATGGCCCGTTTTATTAGATTCCGTAAGCTCTCTATTCACAATTTTTTCGCCCTCCGAGGGAAGCTTTGAGGGCGTATTAGTGAATAATGCGACGGAACCATTCGATCGAGTATTACGACTGTGGTAATGCACCCAACGATAATATACTATTAGCCGATTATAATAGCGTGCGGTATCCAAACTGTGTCGATGAACATAATTATTATACAACTAGTGGACGCTTCGCTCGAGATAATGTCGGTTATTATTAGCCTTCCTCGATAAATGGATTATCCCACCCAAAGTTCCTGAGTTTAGAGCGTACAACCATACAAACAAACAAACTCTTCAGCTTTATAATATTATATAGATTACATGGTATAGAATTAGTACCGTCGTATTTATTCCAGTGTTGAGCATTCTGTAATTTAAATGCATACCAAAATAGAACTCTATTTTAGGTGTACAAAATGTAAAGTTTTAATGTGTGCCTTTTTTAAATAAAAAAAAATTAAGGTCTACAAATCTGTGCTATACTATATATTAGGTCGAAATAAAAATGAAAATTTTATGTAGGTAGCACATTCCAGCATGCCAGCTAAATCGCAATTCATATTACTAAAAGGGTTTGTCTGTCGTTTGTCTAAGGCAGCTATCACAGAATCTTGCCAAATAAATGGCTGGACAGAGAGAGGAGTCGGAGTGGCGGAGGTGAGTGTTGACATTTTGTTAAGGTGCCCCGTAAACACACACTTGGGTCACAAGCCCCAAGCACTGCTCCTAACTGCCTTTCCTGCAATACCATGTACCCGGTCGGTACACGTACGGTAAAGCCATAAAAACCTAAATGTCCTAAGAATTCCTGTCTCTGTGTTCTTTAAAATATAAAAAGAAAATAAAAACCGACTTTAATCTGCAAAAAAGTTTGAGAACAACAGTCATAAGAAGGAAAATATCAGAAATGTTTGTGCGATCACCTGTATGATTCTGTTAAGAATTAGGAGATAAAACCCGACAAAGTTGGCGTACAATACCTCAAACATGTGGGTGAACATATCTCTGAAGTTACACAGATAAGAGACTTTTTGAGGTACCTATTTTATTAATGGAAATAGGGCTCGAAATCTCACGTATAAAATCTATAAAGTAAATATTTTGAACACGAATACTCGAGCTAGAGGGTCTTGTCCACACTTTTAGGATTTAACTCTTCATTGCTTCCATATGGTGTTTGTCATGAGCTGGCAAGAGTCTTATAAAAAAAACTGGAGAGCAAAGACATGTTTCAATAATAAGACATTCACACATTGAAATTTCTTTCATTTTCTGGACGTGTTAATTTCATAATTTTTGAAAGGAATACCTTCGAAAGTGGTCGAGATGTATTCGAATTCGAAGCGAACCGTCAAGGTTTTGTGATTAACATCGACATATACAAATTCTTGGTCAAAAGACAAAAGCCGTGATTGATACACTGGACTAGATTTACCCATGTTAATGAGGATGTGACGAAGGATTGTTTTTTATTCATTTCGTATTTTAGGTTAAAAACACTGTCCTTCGAATTTGTATTTTCTGACATCCCGGTTATCTTATTGACGAAAAATAACCTTACGTTAATAAGTATTTCAGCAATACATTGAAATGTTTAAAATCAACTTAGACAAACATAAATATTGGCAAGACTAAGCTGTAAGGCTAAAGTCCCTTTGCCGCCCCACGAAATAAGGAGAATCCACCAAAAAAAACATGAAGGAAGGAAAAAGGAAATTTTCACAGCCTCGCCGTGTCCGCCCGCAATACCCTCGGTCACTGACAGAAGTTAAGCTACGAATATTGTAGTTGTCACGAGCTAAGTCCTCCTTTGTGTTGTAATCCCGCGAATGGGATTCACTCATTCCGCGTGTAGTCGGCTTTGTATGGGCATCCTTAATACCTACTGCGAGACGCTGTCGGGGTCTGTCGAGGCTTCCCTTCGCACAATTGCTTTCAGTCCAGCTTTCCGAGTGGAGGCAACGGATCTCCAATCGAAATGGACTCGTGTCACTAGAAGTAGAAGTAGAAATCAAGATCCAATTTAATACTCAAATTTACTCTGAATATCAGCCATTTAGTATCATTTTTAATTATTGGAGAACCATATCCGATGGAGAAGGCCGAAATGAATTAACACCCACGTTTCGCCAATTACCTTCCATGTACATAGCGAGCCTATTGCCATCTCTCGGGCACGTAAATCGCAGTATATTGCTAGGTGATATAAGAGGAACGCTGCTACCCGTTACTTATCGCTGTCTTCACCCTTAGTCGCCTTGTACGAAACCCGATGTGGGTACGTGACTATTGTATTGCTCTGCCGTCACCACACGGCGTATCAGCATATCAATTTATATATTAATTTATCAACTAAGTCATAGTAGATTCGTTTAACAAGTTTTGTAAAATTATCTCCTGAAAAGAAAAATACAAGCAGGTACCAACCAAGAACAAGTAAATTCTGTAAAATATTGAATGATAAAATTTACTTATTCCGTCGCTTTAATATACCGAATGTTTCGTGTTTAGTGAAAGCGCAGGGTCTGATCTTACGCTGAGGCGGCGGCGTCGGGGCGAGGTGTCGACCAATTACCATGGAATTTTTCCATTACTCCGACAAATTGTGCACCCGAACGGCGTAATGCGGAGGAGAACACATTATTTATTATATCATAAATATCAACAGGCAGACGGATCGATCGAGCATTGGCCATCGCGCCCGTAAAGCGATTACGTAAGCTAAGCCATGTTCGCGGAGGAAGTTTTCACGTGGGTGACCGATGATTGTTTTTATTGTTTGAAATTAGAACTTTTGACGTGGTTTGTACTCGGTTTGGTTGGTGGTAGGACTTCTTTCAAGTCCGCCTGGCTAGCTACCACCATCTTATCAAAATCTGTCGCCATGAATAATCATGAGTCATAATCAGGAATGACTTTTGAATTAGATTATTTCCTTTTTTCTGCGCATCGAGACTTCAATTAGCCTATCGATCACAATAGACCTTAAAAAATTGTGACGTTACAAGTATTTATGGATTGGGCATACCCACCGTAATAAGAAACAATATAATTCTCACCAGGCAGTACCGTTCCAAAGAGAAATTTCAAATTGGACGCAACATAACCGTGAATTCGTAACGAAAGTTTCCCTTTGTTCGGCGAGTGTGATGAACAAATAATGATGCGGTTCCAGCGGTCACTCGCGTCCGTCTTTCCACTTCACGCACACTATTTTAATGGTTTTGTTGTCCGTATGGGCCGGTGGTAATGTAGAATTGTCAAAGGAAATGTCACTTTCCTTCCTTCACTAATAAGAAGACCATCCATTCCTTTTGCTAACAGTAACCAAATTCAATTTTGAAAATTGTAAAAATTATCATACTTGATTTTGCATTTTTACATCAATTGTTTTAAGGCTTAAAGTCCCTCGGGGAATGAGGACAGTCTTTTATGGCCAATATAATTATTTTTACTTTTGAAACGTCAATATACCTATTATTGAACTAACCTCAAAGAAGAAACCGGTTAATAGGTAGGTAATATTTGTATCCTATACATAGGGACACTAAATCAATATTCTATTCCGACACACATGCACACCTAGATAAAGGCGAGTACAACTCTGAATAGTAAATTTTCAGAAAGATCAGGAACATTTTATTGGATTGAGGGGTCACACCGTACCACCGTACTGAAAGACTAAGTAAGTCACTTAGGTACATCTGTATTTTATTGATAGAGATTTTTACACAGATCTCTTTGGCTATATTTCAAGGTAGTTTCCAATAATCGCAATAACTCAATTTTTGGTTATTACGAGTTGTGCTAGTTACCCTTTATCTAGGTGTGCGATATTGCCATCCGCTTTAATGTCACAGAGAGAAGTTAATTACAAAATTTCGTGGCCTCATGACGGTCAATCATTACGTTCCACCTTTCGCCCTGTCATACATTCAAATGTCACGAATCAAAACCAGCTTTAGGGCATCGACGCAACATACATTTTGCCATGACAAGCTCGACGTGTATCAACATTCGATTACACACACCAACGGTCAAGTATTTAACAATTAATAGCAAATTTAATAGAGCAAGCATTCCCTTTTGACACATTAGCTGAGAATGTGTACGCGCATTCCATTTTGAATATTTCGCAACATGGCGAATATGTGGGGCAAACTTCACACAAGTAAATTATAGACGTAAGTTAGTAATATACCTATGTCTTTAGTTTGCTGTTTTTATTTTAACGGCACATTTTGATAAGCTATGATCAAACAATAAAGTGTGAAAAAACTAAAAATGTATTGCTCAGTAGTAAAAAATTGTACTCGTTTGGAATGCAAAATAAATACCGGAAATAACAAACATACACAGGACGAAACTCACATTATTGCCAACTATGTCAGATTCCGTGGAATAGGGTCCGAGCCTATTGCCATCTACCAGGTCCGTTAATAGCATTATATGTAGATATGATTCACCAGGAAATCTACTGTGCATTACAGATTATGTTTATAACCGTAAGTCAACTTCTACGGCACCCACAGGAGACAGAGGTATGTTATTATAGTATTCACCACATGGACAAATATATTAGTACGTTTAAAACTTTCAAGGCTTTGGACTAAGGTCCTCTCGAGAAAAACTTATCAAACTAGGTTTAGCTTTCTTCAGAGTTTAAACTATCATTATGTCTGTGACAATTAAAAATAAACTGATAACGATACAATGTAATTTTAATACACTAAACCTAAATTAAGAAGTTATCTGAAAGTGGACCTAAAATCTCGACCGAATTCCCAAAGATTACTTATTGCTGACTTAATAGAGTGGTGTGACATCTCAATTTATAATGAAAACTTAAATGTGATTCATGTTCCAATCCAAATGAATGAATGGGTGGAGATTCGCGTGACCCTCGCTATTCGTCTGGCTAATCTACGGAGGGTTGGGACTTTACTCGCAGTATATGTGAAATGTTCAGATAACTTAAGTCCTTTTATATTGAATTGGGTATTTTATTACTTACAAATTTTTTCGTCCGAGGTCGAACTTAACAGTTCTTCAGGAAAAAATCAGTAAAGTAATAGATATTAGCTGATTAAAATGCGAAATGTCCTCTAACTACAAAGAAAGAAGACATTTTTTTTTTGTATAACCTGCCCTATTTCTAGGTTTTCTGGGGTTGGCGCAGTATATTTCCTCTTCGTTCTTCAATTCATATTATCCATCACATCTGAAAGGTGCTAGTAATAAATGAATGTATAGAATAGAGATCGAAAGGACCATGTCGAGAGACCGATGAACGGAGAGTGCAATTGAGATGGCAACATTCCAATCTATATCTACTGCACAATGTTTTGGCTTTGGTTTTGCAGCCGTTCGCCTGCATGATATGAACCCTCTTGGGATACTGTAAACCTCTACTTGGGTCACAAGTTCCAGGCGCTGCCACTGACTCCCCTCTCTGCCACACACACTATAACATACACCCTATATGGAATGCCATGGAATATATGGAATATATCTAATTCTAATCTAAATATATCTGTGAATGGAATACTAAGAGTTTTCGTCTCGTCTCTTAAGTTAACAGTTCGTCAACATCAATTTTGCTTTATCTGACCTATTAAAAACATTGCTGATACTGTATTCAGTACGCAACCTCCAATAAAATTCTTTTTCATGGTCAATTTAAAGCATAACGCAGTTGTCGGCGGACAGCCCCTTACGAATCTAATTTTCGCCTCTTTGTACCTACACGCCTTGGGGTCCCAAGCGTGCAAGGCAAATTTTAATAGTTGACTAGGTATTTGCGAGCTACAGAGTGACCACTCTTCTATATTTTTAGATCTCAGCTCCGTCCACTTGATGCGATGTGGATGGATGAAGTAAATAAAAAAAATATACATACATACATAAATCACGCCTATATCCCCGAAGGGGTAGGCAGAGGTGGATTAACACCCACTTTTCGCCAATTATGTTCGGTCCCATGTAACAGGTGGCGAGCCTATTGCCATATATCGAGCACATAAATCGCAGTACAATTTTATATTGCTAGGTGGTATGAGAGAAATGCTGCTGCCCATTACTCATTGCTATCTTTACCCTTAGTCGCCTTGTACGACACCCACGGGAGAGATGGGGGTGGTGACAATTGTATTCTGCTCTGATGAAAAAATATCATGATGATATGCGTCTAAAATTATTACAAAAATGAGAGGTCAGAAAGTTTTTACCGTTT
Source organism: Cataclysta lemnata (assembly GCA_963931975.1). Lineage (NCBI taxonomy): Eukaryota > Metazoa > Arthropoda > Insecta > Lepidoptera > Crambidae > Cataclysta > Cataclysta lemnata. The sequence goes on along the minus strand of OZ008355.1, from coordinate 7,058,290 downwards.
TAGGTAGGAAAAACGGTCAAAACATAGCTGATACTCAGAAAATACGCAAACAACGATTTTATTACTTCACATGTATCTTATGTATCATTTACTGAGCATTACAATGCACTACATTTTAACTTCACTGTAGATTCTATTTAGTTTATCTGTCTAAATAGAATTCTAAACTATAAGAGATAGAGAAAAACTCTCTTAGAAACCGTGATTTAAGATCTTTGGATAAAATAAAAATGGTATTTAAAAATTTAATATATTAAATATAATATAAAATTTAAAAATAGTAGATTTGGAGATATCAGATTTTTGGAAAAAAAATATTTATTTTCGTTAATTCTATTGTATATCACTATACAAACCAAAAATTATACTGAGACCATGGGTCTAAAGTTGCTAGAAGTTGTTGAAATTAACGTTTTAGTTTTCTTTATTAGTGAAACTTTAATAGTTTTCTTTAGTAGTAGAAACTAACTGGCCGTTTTTCAAATTAAAAAAAAATGAAAAAAAAGCATTCAAATTTTAATTTTTTTTCGTGCGAAATGCAACTCGGGGTGTTCTTCGCCGAAGTCGACTGTGCTTAGGCGAAAGTGGAGGAAATTTTGAACAATTTATAAGATAGAGTTTGTTTCGTGAGTTAAAGCAAGTGGCAGATTTTTGGTTTTGTTTTGTTTTAGTCATCAATATCAATTAGATAATAAAATGTATCTTTAATAAAATGTAAATTTCAAGCAATTTCAACAACTTCTAGCAACTTTAGACTTATGATCTCTATACAATTTTTGGTTTGTATAGTGATATACAATCGAAATAACAAAAAAAAATTATTTTCAAAAAATCCGATATCTCCAAATCTATTAAGATTTTAATTTTTTTAAATAAGTACCATTTTTATTTTATCTAAATTTAAAATCCCGGTTCCTTAGAGAGTTTTTCTCTATCTCTTATAGTTTAGAACTTCCACATACTGACCCGAAAAAAAAACTCACCCTGAATAAAGTTAAGTGTTTCATTTATATATAATAATTAAATTTAAAATGTTGATTACTAAGCTAATTTTTATGACAGTAAAATTTTATTTTCTCTTATTTCTTCTTTTTCTTGCTCAAAACTTTCTCAGCTATAATTTATTAAAATTTTTGTCTATTACCAAAGAGCCTATAAAAATGAATCTTTAATCTTCCTACTACTGGGGTACAGTCCATCCCTATGAAATAATATAGGGGAGAATAGGCAATCACCCTCAACCATGGCCTAGTGCGGATCGAACGACTAAACGTGCCTTCCGAAGTACAGAGGAACTTGACTTTGTATTTTTGGTCACTAATCCAATGACCGGCTTTAGCGAACATTAATTTTTACGTAATTGAAAACCGAACGCGCTAAGCCACTGCGCCCATCGAACTCTCGAAAACTAAGTTTCCATTGAAATAATAATACTCTAATGTTTAAATAACACCGTGCACCATTATTCAATATTCAGTCATTATCAAAATACAAAAGTTCATTGCTTATCTGCTTTTAATGTAACGGCAGATATATTGTTATGGATATTGCATAGTACACGTTTATCAGTGCTGAGGGTGATCGTTTTGTGAAGAACTATATTATTTAAATAATTATTAGCGGGAATTAATTTGAAAATGCTAAAATTGTTTGTGTCGTTACTCTTTTTGCAAATGCACCAACTGGTAAGTGAGATAAGTTCATTTTAAATATAAATAAATACGTACTTACATTTTTTATTTTAAGTATGGCCATAGTTTTACCTGTAAATGGGGATAATGTCTGCAGGATTTGTGTTACTAATGTAGGTACTAATTTTATTTTCTTGTAACATACGAGTTAAAACAAGTGGCTATAACAATAGTTATAATATCTCATTTAAACCCTTTAATTACTATGAATATTTAATTATTTTTGAGCATTGCTTATCACATGAGGTCAGTTCTATCAATACATGTGGTCAAAAGACACTGATATGAATAAAACATTGGTAATCTCTATAATTACAACATGAATTTCCATTCTTATTAAAGTGGGGGAGAGAGGGTTAGATAGCTTAAACTACAAGTCGTGTCTTCCATGATAAGCTCTATACGCTACGCGTGCGAAAAATCCCACTTCCTGGTCAGGGGGTGACATAAATTAAAGCCTTAGATCGCATATTTATCGTCTTTATACTATTACTACTAAGGGCCTGTTTCACAATCGACAAGTAAGTTCCGAGTAGCTTCCTTGCCAATTCAATTGACATATATTTCATAATATTACAACTGTGGACTTACTTGTCGATTGTGAAACAGGCCCTGATGCCTGTTTCACCAACAACCCCTAAAGCATTACTTAGATAGGGAACGCCTATCTTAGGTGACTCCTTAAACAGTCCTCTTACCTAAATTCGTTTTCACCAAGCTGTTTAGGGGTTGCCTATCTAACTGCCGCACTCAGAGACGTCTAATAACTTTAATGAGTACTTAATGTCAAAAAATCTCATTTAAATCTAGACCATAGACACGGAAAAAATAGCGACTAGTTTTAAATTGTCATTTTTTGACATTAAGAACTCAATAACGTTATTTGACGTCTCTGGGTGTGGCAGTTAGTGATAGACTAGTGATGGCAAACGCCATTCTTTCTATTAAACTCAGCTTTTGGGTGGAATATTTTTATTAATTAACTAAAATACAATAAATAAAAATATTGGAAAATAATTAAAAATATTGGAAACTATTTATAAAGTAAAAAATATAATCTTTACATGATTTATTCCGCCTATTTCATAGCAGTTTTATAAGGCTGTATGGCATGTTCCTTAGTCTCATAATAAATGTTCTATTGCCTTTTTATCATAGCAACGCTTGTTTATATCGATAATTGTCAGTTCTTGTCATATTACGATAAAACTGTCACTTAATTATTAGAGGGCCGAAAATTGGCCCTCCAAACTTTAGAGGCACCCTTTGGCGTTAAGTGTCACCTATGTGTTGGTGAAACATAAATTTTCATAAAGGGCCACCTAAAACTAATTAGGGGTCTCTTAAAATTTAGGGATTGATGGTGAAAACGGGCATAAGTCATTTTTTGTTTTTTCGCCCTAAGTATATAATCTACTATTTTATCACCCAACCTGTGACCGGCCTTAGCACTGATAGGTTCACGTAACCGCAGACAAAGAGCGTTAGTGACTACGCCACTGAACTCCTCCGATATTTATTTACATACATACATAAATCACGCCTATATCCTCGAAGGGGTAGGCAGAGGCGAACTAGCACCCACGTTTCGCCAATTATGCTAGGTCCCATGTAATAGGTGGCGAGCCTATTGCCATTTATCGGGCACAAAAGTCGCAGTACATTGCTAGGTGGTATAAGAGGAACGCTGCTGCCCATTCCTCATGACTGATTTATCTTTAGTCGCCTTGTACGACACCCACGGGAGAGATTTGGGGTGGTGACAATTGTATTCTACTCTGCCGTCACCACACGGCTATTATTTAATTGATAAAATTGTGAACTCAAAGACAATAACTGCACCGATCCCAAATACTTTAATTATATATAACTTATAATTTATTATTAATTGGAAGAATCACCAACTACCAAGATACAGGACATGACTTAGTTTGAGAGTTGAAGATCTGATTTTTGAATATTTAAAAAAATAGTTATTTGTTATACGTGAGTGCAGAGTTGCTTTTTAACCGCGTGCTCAATTTTGATGACCGAGCTAGCGAAGGATTCTAAAATTAGAATCCTGAGCGTTTACGAGGGAATCATAAGAGCACAAAGTGAAAAATCATTCCAAACGTTTTTTCATCCCCCCTCAGCGAAGAAATGGTAAAATACAAAAAAAATTACAAACAGGACAGTTTCTGTTTTCACCCAGAAACTTCCACAACACTAACCAAACACACCTTCAACACCCACCCAGACACACCCACAACACACCCCCATCACCCAAAAACACCCACAGCATACATCTAGACAGAACCACAACACCAACCCACCCAGACACACCCACAAAACACCCATTCACCCATACACACCCACAACACACACCCATCCACTCAGATACACCTACAAAACACCCATTCACCCAGACACACCCACAAAACACCCATTCACCCATACACACCCACAACACACACCCATCCACTGAGACACCCACAAAACAGCCATTAACCCAGACACACCCACAACACACCCATTCACCCAGACACATCCACAACACCCACCCATCCACCCAGACACACCCGTAACATTCATCCAGACACACTTACCACAATATTATTTTCTACTTGCCTAAAACCTACCTAATAAAAATTGAGATTCTGAGACTGTCAATCAGCTTGAGTCAAACACGTTGATTTTCTGTGTTTCTGTTCCGTTGCTAAGTCAAACAGATCAAACAGACCTAAAAAACTTTTAAATGCTTGACTCAAGCATCAAGCAAGCGTTGGAGGCGATCACAGAGCTTAAAGCAAGATTGACGCCAAGCTGATTGACCGCCTCGGAACTCCAAGGTTTTAACAAATTTATTACGTGAAAAGAAAATGGCGCGCGCAAAGCAAATTACAAAAAAAGTACGCCAAGAAGTTTCCGACTCTAGGTTTAATGATGTTTTGAATTCACTTAACTTATTCCACACGATGTTCTCAATTCAAATTTACTTTATCCTCTTTATAGAGGATAAAAACGGCTTTTGCACTCAGATAACGAAGAGCAAAAACGCTCTTTCCGAGATGGGGGATGAAAAAGTAATATATACCTATTGTTTTTGTTACTGTTTTGTATTGTTATTATTTTGGTTTTAATAACTTTTATTATTATTTTACTACCTTGGAAGCAAGTAACGAAGATGATAAACACGATAAAAAACTTCAGTGGTGAAAAACATACTTTACAAACAAGTTTTAAGAGGTTTACCCCAGAATAAACGCTACTAAAATTTTGGGGAATGCTTAACAAGTTAAGTGGACAGTACCTTGTATGGAAAAACGTCAATTTGACAATTATTAAATGTTAAGCAGGCCTCAAACTTTGAGTAGCGTTTCTGTATTCGGGGGTATATCGTACTATGCTGCCCTCATATAGATCTCCTATAGAACCTTCCGTTAAATACAATTTATTATATTCTTATTAAATTTAATAAACAGCTCTAACTACCGCACTCAGAGACGTCATTTAACGTTAACGAGTACTCAATACAAAGAAATGACAATTCAAAACTAGAGTGCGCGCCAGATAAGCCTGGGCGCGACGAGTGGCGCTGCTCGCCATCATTGACACTCCTAAACAAACAATATAGCAGGCGGAGTTTTAGTTCCAATTTTGACCACGCGCCGACTTATCTGGCGCGGTGTCAAGTCTCTATCCTTGCCGGGTCTATGGTTTAGATTAAAATGACATGTTTTGACATTAAGCACTCATTAAAGTTAATTGACGTCTCTGAGATATAATTGAGAATTGAGCAATATTTGGTCAACTTTCTATACATTTTAAATTAGTTAACTATGTAGATAGCCCATTAGATAAATTAAACTATTTCATACAACAAAAATTTGAAAATATTTCCATTCAAGATATTGCTTTTGGAATATTAATGGGCCAGTATAGGTCACATATCATCTCGAGAATTAAAATGTATGGGTAATAAACAACAACATTGAGTTATAAGGTACAAAAGATTATGTACTAACTCATCATTTTCGAAATTATCTATAAATCACGCCTTTATCCCAGAAGGGGTAGGCAGAGGTGAACTAGCACCCACGTTTCGCCAATTATGTTAAGTCCCATGTAATAGGTGGCGAGCCTATTGCCATTTATCGGGCACAAAAGTCGCAGTGCATTGCTGGGTGGTATAAGAGGAACGCTGCATCCCATTCCTCATCACTGATTTATCCTTAGTCGCCTTGTACGACACCAACGGGAGAGATTTGGGGTGGTGACAATTGTATTCTACTCTGCCGTCACCACACGGCATTATCTAAATGAACATTATTCAGGAATTCAGTGCATATTGTAATATTAATCTGCAATTCTTTCCTTGGTTGATATGATACATAATCACAACTGTCAACACAAACGTGATACATGAACTGTCATTTGATTATTGTAAACAATTCACTGCGGAGATAATATTTAAATTCGTGAAGAATAGTTTATCATAAATGCTCTTGATTCTTGAATTATTTTAGTGTTCGGTAAACAGTGGTGTGCTAGAGACCTTGACATCTGCGTTGTGACTAAATTTAGGACATTTTATTGTTTAGCTAACATGGTGAGGTTAACTTAATTATTCCGACGTAGTTTCGTTAAAATCTTTGCTGGAGTAAAATGTGGCTAACAGCTCTGACTAATTCTAACCAAAAATAAATTATCAAGCTTGTAGAGACAAAAGAAAGACAATCAAGTCAAGTCTATTTAATTTGTGTTTGTTTGTGTGAAGCGTCAGTCAGTTGTTATCGATTGACGCAACTTCTCCGTTTACAAAGCTAGTTACGTTTTTAGAAACCCGTTCTGTAGCCAAGTACTACACGGCATTATGGTTTTTCCAGCTATGTCTAGATATTATTCTTATTTTACTATCATTGTGTGAATAGACTTAAGAAATTTAGTTAACAGACATTAAAAAATTAGTTTTTATTGCTATACTTTTATTTGGGTAAAAAAAATATGTATAATAAAAAATAAAAAATCAAATATTTAAATATTTATTACTCACACCTATCATCTAGCCCAAAGAAAGTAGCTTATGCCGTTAATAATAATATATGACAGACATAATTCTTAATAAACATAATGATATAATAAATATTTCAATATAGTTACTAGGTGTGTTAATCAAAAACATTTGCCTCACCAAAATTCGAACCTGGGACACATTATTCGTTACTAATATTAATTAATGTTTAGGGGACATTTTCTAATAATACTTATAATTTTATATATTTACCAGGCTGATGGTGTCAAGCCTCGTGTATGTATAATTGGCGCTGGACTAGCTGGTTTAACAACTGCAAAACATATGAAAGATGAAAGAATTAACGTCACAGTCTTAGAAGCAACTGGGTACCTCGGTGGCACGTGGAGATATGAGGAAAAGGTTGGAACTGACGAATTTGGATACCCAATATATACGAGCATGTATAAACACTTAAGGTTAGTAAAGCTATAATTATGGTACAGCTACTTTAAGCAAGAAAATGTCTATAATCTTCTAGTTAATAAGGTACTTACCTGAGTAAACTTTATTTACAGAACCAACTTGCCAAAAGCTACAATGGAATTAATGGACTATCCGATGCCAGAAGAATATCCTTCATTTCCGTTCCGAGAACAATTCTATAAATATATTGAATCTTATTCGAAGCACTTCGAGCTAGAGAAACACATAAAAGTAGGTTCTCTTATATTTGCACCAGCACTAAACATTTGAAATAAAACAACTTTTACGGATTAGACATGACAGGTGTCTTCATCATCTTTAGTCTGCCCGTGATCACGGCCGCTATAAAGTGATCGAAACGTCAAATAATAACGACAAACATCTAAATATACTCGAGTATAATCCGTAAAAGTTTTATTTCAATTAAAAGTAGGTGTTTAGGAAGATGACTCTACCCATGGAATTTGAAAGTTTTGCACTTTCTAATCTATAAAGTTTACCTCTACCTGTCAGGCTAGATAAAATAATCAAATAAATGTGAGATACAATTAATTTCAGTTTTACCATCAAGTATTATCAGTGAAAAGAGTCGGAAACGTTTGGAAAGTAAAACACATGGACATATCGACTGGAGAACATCACGAAGAAGATTATGACTACATAGTTGTAGGTACAGGACACCACAGTAAGCCTAATTATCCATCGGTTCCTGGCGAAAATCTGTTTAAAGGTATTTATGTTCAAAATATATTAAATCAATAATTTCATAAACCGTTTGTCAGTGACTTATGCCTATCTATCATTTTGCCGTGGACTATCCTGCAGTGGTGAGTAAACCGATAAACCAAATATCGTTTCCTAGTAGCCAAGCAGATGAACCGTAATAAAAACAAAGCCAATTAATGTTAGGGCAGTAATACTGCACTTATCTCAAATAATTTTGCAGAAGCGTAGACTTCCTATGTCCACCAGTGGGTGTCACTAAAGGAATGACAAAAATAGAAAGAAGAAAAATAAGTCATAATCTGGGATGTCGTTATTTCTGTAAGAAGAAATAGCACCCAATAAAAAAAAAGCGGGAAAAGGGTCTGACAAGTATTCTAGTTTTATTATTGTATTTGCATATTATTTTAGGTACAGTCATACACAGTCACGATTACAGAGTACCTGACCCGTATAAACAGCGTCGAGTTCTTGTCGTGGGAGCTGGTCCCTCTGGGTTGGATATCAGCCTTCACATAGCCGAAGTGAGCAAAACATTGGTTCACAGTCATCATTCGTTGATAAACTTCCAAACGCCATTTCCTCCACACTATATCAGAAAACCAGATGTGAAAGAATTCAATGAGACAGGAGTTGTATTTACTGATGGAACCTTTGAAGAAATTGATGATGTAGTATATTGTACAGGTAAGTGTGGAAAATGAAACCGATACCAATTTTTATGTAATAGAAATCGCTTCTAGGAATTATCTCTTTTGTTTCTATGACATGATTAAAGAAATTCACTTATTTTATGACGTATTATTATAATATTGTATCCAGTCAAAAACCAATATGCAGATACACAAATATCTCCGTAATGATTTAATTATGAGAATTGTTAAACCTAATGGAGCATCAATTTTCACAAATCTACTCGTACATATTATATGCAGTTGATGATACATATCTAATCATAGGACAACTGTAGTACTGTATAGTATGAAATCTTCTTCACATAATACTGTTATCAAAAAGGAGTAGATGTTTGTTTTTAAGAAGCAGCTAAAGAGTATATCATTCTTTAAGTGTACCAAATAAATTATGAAAGATAAGCCAAACAATTTCAATCGCAGTTAATCAATCAGTATTTAATTTTAATTTATTTAATTTGGTAATTGTGTAATTACTGATACCGTATTTATTCCAGGTTTTTATTACGACTTCCCATTCCTAGATGAAAGTAGTCAATTGTCATTAGCGCCACATAGCGTCACTCCTCTGTATAAATACATGGTAAACATTAGACAACCCACCATGTTTTTCTTAGGAATGATTGTTCGTGCGTGTGTTGTAGTAGCAATCAATGCTCAGGTAATGTTACATCTTGACTATATTTTAAGTAATCACACTAGATAAATTAAATATGCTAATTGATTTAGATAAACATGCTCAATACGATAATAATTTTTTTTTTCAATTTAATCTTAAAGCAACGTCATCAATCGGTAGCACGAGAAACTTCTTTGTAATTTTTATTTCTAGGCGCAGTACGTAACTGCCCTGGTCAAAGGCAACTTTACGCTGCCCTCTGAAAAAGAAATGATGATTAGTTGGCAAAGGCATGCTGATTCTTTACGCTCTAGTGGAAGACCGCTATCCCACATACATTTATTGTCCGAAAAGGAAGTGAGTATTTATTTGACTTAAATTTAAATTGCAAACAGTCTTTGTAAATGGTGCGTAAAAGCGCGGGATATCTAAAAATCCTTAATACTTTGATTATGCTGCGTTGTTTGTTCCTTTTGGTTAATTAAAATCAGATATTACAGTATGGCTTTTAATTTGTTCCTATTTGTTAAAATCAGATATTACAGTATGGCTTTTTTAGAAATATGACCTATTTATTTTTCTTTTCTCAAATAGAATGAACATTTTGATGGTTTCTATTTTTAAATTGCGCTAATTTGTTACTTATCCTTTTTTCAGGATCAATACTACGCTGACCTGACCAAAGAGGCCGGAATAGAAAGAGTTCCACCAGTCATGTTTAAAATACGTACAATGGACATCGAGGCAAAGATCAAAAATTTCTACACATTCAGAGATTACTCGTATACGGTGATTGACAAAGACACCTTTGTTAGGAGTCTTGAAACAAGGGTTGAAAGTGAACAACTTTAAGTTAGTTTTTTTTTGGTTAATTTATCAATAATCTATGTTCACATGTATTGATAAACCTTTAAACAATATAAATAATTTATATGGCATAACAACGTTTGTAAGGAGACAAAGGCCTAACAGATATCTGTTATCACCTAACCTTAAAATCTTATAATAATAATTTACTATTAATAGTCCTCTTTTCAAATAGTTATCGGAATCTGGGGCAATCGAATTATTAATTATTAGAACCTTAATTGTAACAAGTAATACTTCGATTGCCGTAATTTGAATCAGAAATTCGCAAGTTGTAAATACTTATACTTTTCTTGATTTACTCTGCATTTATTGAAATTAAACAATCAAATATAATTGGCATAATTTATTTTGTAGTGATAAGAGATTTTTAAACTAATTAAGTACCTATCTATTTTATATGTATCAATCTAGTAACCTATTTATTAGCTTTGTTTTAAAAACATTAAATAATATTTATATATACAATATTTAATATATTTACTTTACAATGTTAGTGCTACAATATAACATTAGGTAGGTACTAGCCCCACACTAGGCTCAGCCTTTCCTATGGGAATAATTACACTGAAAAGTCTAGACTCGATAAGCCTTATATTATCTTAAAATAAGAAAACAATGTTTCAAAATATTTTTTAACTGCATCGTTTTTTTTTTTGAGTATTTTTGCTTAAAATGTACATTCAGTCTTCTTTGACTTTCTACACTGCTGACCAATTGTTTATATAACATAAAATATAATATAATGTCAAACATATTGTAATCCAAACTTTTTGTATTTAATTAAACACCAAATTCCAAAGGCGTATTAAATATCACATAAAGTTATGATATCAAAAGTTTATTTTTTTAATTAAACATCAGATTTTAGCGTCTTATGAAATATCACTTGAAATTTATCCATAGTCCATGTAGAATAAATAAATACTAGTCAACTTATGAGGTACAACAAAGAATGGCAAAGTAAAAAGAAATCTAGTTGAGTTCCGCAATTTAGTAGTCATTTTAATGATAAACAAAGTTAATGCCGATGCGGTGCGATATTTATATAAGCAAAATTATATACTCGATACTTATTCAATAAAGTTGTTTAATAAAATAAATAGTTTCCTTACAGTAACAACATCATTACAATATTAACTAACATACCTACTATTATAAAACGAATTATAGTTATTCCTAGTGTGAATGTACATTACAATCGAACTACTAATAAAATAGTTTTGAATGTCGGTAGGGCATTTTGTTGACTAATCTATTATGCCTAATTAGATAGGAGACTTATATTTTGAACATATTTCTACTAGTAGAAAGTATGTGAAAACTGAACAATATTCTTCTGCTGAGAGTTCGTTGTCGAAATATAACATACGAGAAAAAGAACAACTAATAAAATTGTCAAAATCATTGGACCGAATTTTGTTTTTAAATAATCTACTAGCGCCTGCGTAGTGAGAAATCTTCTGAATCATCGAAAGGACAAAGATTTTCCGGTCTCGGGTTGTATTTCTTCTCATAGTGAAAATCGTCAATAATTTTGTAGTCGAAATCGCGATAAATGGCCACTTGTTGTAGCCGATACTTAGCATGGTAGTCTCTAATGTCTGTCAGCACTGGGGAACGTCGATAAATGCCTGCTTCAGCACTCAAATTGGCGAAGAATGCGTCCTGAAATAAATCCATTGATATTTTCATTCTTCAGTTGGTTTTTTACTGAAAAAGTGCAATTTTTAGGTAAATGACTTGGATTTAACAAAGCAAATAACAAATATGCCTGGGCAGAGAGAGAAGTCCGGATGGCAAAGATGAGTGTCGTCATGTTGTGAAGGGATCCCGTATCTACGCTTGGGTCACAAACCCCAAGCGCTGCCACATTGTTTTCCACAGTAATTATACAGTTTGTAAAAAAGTAGAGATATTTTCAACCCATGTAACGCGGGATCTAACATAATTGTCGAAACTGAGTGTAATTTTACCTCTGCTTACCCCTTCGGGGATAAATAAGCATGATTTATATGATCAGCTCACCATATCACTTCCAATAACGTTGATGTCATCGATTTTCATTCCGTTGGATTTCAAGTTCCGCGCGTGTGCATTCCAAGTGTTCATCATCTGCTGTTGGGAGGGAAGTCTAAACTTTCCCGCTGTTAATGCTGCTACGTACTCTCCCTGCAAACAAAAAATACATTTCCTATGTAAAAATATAAGGAGAATAACTCGTTACGCTGGTCTCGACTTTCCATCAGTTTTCTATACATCCATTCATCACTAATAGTACATCCACTTATCTGAAACCTCTCTACAGGTGGCCAACAGAGATTTTTCGTCTTCGTTCAATGTCTGTGATTATTGTCATTTCAATTCAAAATCATCATCATCGCCCTGCCCTTATCCCCTTATATTTGGGGTCGGCGCAGTATGTCCTCTTTTTCCATTCTCTTCTGTCACTCGTCATCTCCTCATTCACATCCATCACCTGCATAGCACACCTCACACAATCCATCCATCTTTTCAGTGGTCTTCCTCTACTTCGACATCCATCAACATTCATGTCCCTAACTTTCTTACTCACATTCATGGCATCACGTCTTATAACAGGTCCATACCAAGCTAAACGTCTCCCCTTCATCTTATCTGTTGCTGGCGCCACTTTCAGACTCCCTCTTACCTACTCATTCGTTATCTTGTCCATTTTTGTCACTCCGCACATCTATCTCAACATTCGCCTGTCATTTCAATTCAAAATAATTGACCGAAAACAGCTAAATAAAAACCATTGCGTAAGAGAGGTTTGAATTAAGCGATCGAACTATAGATGGATGATATGAATCCCACGCGCCGACCCCAGATAACCTGGGAACAGGGCAGGAAGGCTTACCTGCCGGCAATATCGTCCCCTAAGAGTAGGGCCGTGGGCGAGGGGCAGGGCATTGTACCCGCCGCCCACAGGGTCCGGAGGTGTCGTGACGACATACTGGTGCTCCCGTATGTCGTCGCCGTGGTGTTTGTAGTGCGGCTCAACCGCAGGAGCAGAGCCTGTTAGAGGGCAAACGCAAGGTGTGGATTTGGGCACAAGGCTCAGCTGATTCCCTTTCCCCCCGCCCATGCGAGATGGTGTAGCACCCTGGGTAGTTTTAGTGGGTAGTCCCGGCGCCTTTCATGCCGGGGAGTCCCACATAACCCTGCGTTCTACGCCCTGAGATCGCGGGGCATGCTTAAATGCATTCAACCCCAGGAAAAAAAAGGAAGGCTTACCTGAGCTTCGAAGACTTTGTTTACGCCTTTCTTCAGCAATCCCACAAACGCCATGGACGGGCGCTTTATGTTGATCGTGTGTTGGTAGAGTGGGAACACGAATTTCCCCGACGTTGTGACGCCGGAACTTTTGTCCAGAAACGGGTAAGTCAATTTATATCCTACAAATTTTAATGTTAATCCAGTAAGTCTGACAGTTGTCTGGGTCATCCGGCGTTTCACACCACAAAGTGTCACACCATGATATGAATCGTATCATAGGTAGGGACGTCGGAGGACGTCGTAACATAATATACAATATTAATCGAATAAATGCCGTGTGGTGACCGCAGAGTAGAATACAATTGTCACCACCCCAAGTCTCGCCCGTGGGTGTCGTACAAGGCGACTAAGGAAAAATCAGCGATGAGGAATGGGCAGCAGCGTTCTTGTTATAACACCTAGCAATAGTACTGCGACTTTTGTGCCCGATAAAGTGCAATAGGCTCGCCACCTATTACATGGGACCTGGATAATTGGCGAAGCGTGGGTGCTAGTTCACCTCTGCCTACCCCTTCGGGGATATAGGCGTGAATTAGGTATTTATGTAATCGAATAAATGAAAATATGAATCGCCAGAAACTCGGAGTCTTAGTCAAAAGGTTTCCAATATTTTAATTTAAAAAAATGTTATGCCTCCCTTTAAATGAATTTTCGAAAGATTGAATTAACAACTTAACATATACACTATTTTAATATAAGTACATAAATAATATGATTAAAAAACACAAAGATCTACATATTTCAAAAGTCAGACTGTAGGATATTACCTAAGGGTGTTCAGTTCATCATCAGTCTATATCCGTCTCTCGTATGGGCACGGGCTTTCCTTCAGGGAGAAACGGAGGAAGAGAATTACTTCTTTAAGAAAGAACTATAGGTATTTACGTAAAACTCTTCAATAAGTCGCACCTCTTTGTCACAAAAAGGATAAGTTTAAATTCTTTTTATTAGGGAGTGAACTCAGCGAGCCTATTGCTTTCTACTGGGCACGTTAATTAGAGTAGCTATGCGCAAGATCCCTTAAAGATGCCAATTCTCCGGCCTATATTTATGGCCCTCTTTCATTGGCTGCCCGCCGGAGAGAAAGGGGTAGTGGCAATTTATAGAGTGTTCTGCTATTACTATATCCGGTTTAAAAGAATAATTTATACTGCAGAATTAATAAAAACATGGAGGAAGTATGCATTAGCGCTAGTGACAGAAAAGTTGAAAGAGCTTATATGGACTGGATGTTAGAAAAAACACGAAACTTTCAGACGCAATACTTAGTCTAGGAATTAATATTAATTGACTACCTGTACATAATATAACGTCTTGGACCTCCTCAAAACTGTTGTCCTTGAAAATTACTCCGTTGGAAGTAAACATTTTAATGTCAGGCTTCTTAATGTAAGCCTCTGAGAAGAACGGCTGGGTGTAGTGCAAGTGGTGGCTATGGACGAGTGTTGAGGCCACCTTGCACAATTGGAAGGCCAAATCAATGCCTGAAGGTCCGGAACCCACTAAAAGAACCCTCCGGTCTCTGTAGCTCTCTGGGTCCTTGTAGTCGTGACTGTGAATGATGTTTCCTGTGATATAAGACTTATCGCTAAGTCAGGAGATTCTGAAGATGTAAAAGGTATACTATCTATTGAGTTCACTCTAAAACAACAATAATATGTTTTTATACTATTTAAGATTTTCTCTAATTTAATAGATTACTTTATGATCAAGCAGAGAGGTTGTGAAACATAGGCCCCGTAAACCTACACTTAGGTCACAACACAAGTAAATATCAAGCGCTGCTGCTGACTTCCCTGACTGCAACACTGTCTATGGACCTTGAATCGTTCTCTCAAAACTTAAAATCCATTTGTTGGTCAATTTGGTAGGCATGGAGAATTTGCCACCAACGTGTACCCACATTTACCCCTACCCTTCATAGATCCCTATTTACCTTTGAATGACTCCTGTCCCTTAAATGTGGGTAAAACTGGAGAATTGTATTCTCCATTTGCAATGACAACAAAGTCGCACTCCTCTGTGTAACGTTCTTTTGTGTCAACTTTCATGTAAGTTAGGTCCCAGCGACCTTTTGCCCATTTTATTTTTGTCACGTACCTCTGAAACTTAAAATTAAGAACAAATAAGAATTATTTGATTTTTATATGAACATTATTTATGTTAGGAAAAATATTACAAAGAAAAAAATAAGTTGAATTTTTTTAGATTTATTTGTATACACCGAGTGGTATTAGGCATCTGCCCGGATTCCAGAGGACGCGCGTTGGTTTTCTGCAAAATGGACAATATAATTTTTCTCTTAGTTGCCTTGTACGACACCCGCCCGCCGGAGAGATTGGGGTGGTGACAATTGTATTCTGCTCTCCCGTCACCATACGACATATCAGAATTGAGTTGATTATTCAAAATGTACTACTACTCATAGTTAAAATGGTTAACATTTTAATTTGTACAATGATACTACACAATGACTGCTGTACTGATAAGAATCATATTTTATTTAGCCACAATCAATAACCTTATACATTTGTATATTATTACATTATTGTTTCATCCAATCTCCGAAATATTACGTTTATTTAACATTGAACTTACTTGTATATATCTCAAAAGATCAAATTCCTTTGCAAATTGCTTCAGATACTTATAAAAGCACTCGCCGGTGGGATAAGATTGTGTGTCCTCAGGGAAGGGGTACCCCGTGTACTCCATTGTCAGACGAGGTGAGTTAATTCTAGGAGGAAGAATAGAGAAAGATTTCACTTACACACTAAAATAAAAAATTCTTAATATAAAGCGATTTGGTGTGCGTCATTCATAGATAATTATGGATTTAAAATAATTAAACTTTATAGTAAAATATACATAAATGACTGAAAAGCCAATACTCTTATAAAACTGTGTAACCTTCTTCTTCTTCCTGCCCTGTTCCCAGTCTATCTGGGGTCGGCGCAGGATGTTTCCTCTTCCATTCATATGTCAGACGTCATCAAGCCATCCACTCCCTTTTGATTCATATCATCCATCCCACCGTAAAGGTGCTAGTGATGAATGAATGTATAGAAAAGAGACGGAACGGACCATATCGAGAGACCCATGAACGGAGAGAGTGATTAGAATGACAACATTCCAATCCATACTGCTCAAGGTTTTGGCTTAGGTTTTACAGCCGGCCACCTGCCTGACACCAACCCTCCTTGGGTACGCTGTTGTTGGTGGTTTGCCTTCCACCATTCGGGTGCCGCAAGGTGCTTATTGGTCTACACCGGGCAATCTCCCTTAGTTGACTTTTACGACACCCATGGGATGAGTTGGGGCTGGCCTATTCTACGTTATTTGTTCGCTCCCAGGTCTACTTCGTCGTACTACTTTACACAAATCACGCGTTCATCCCCCGAAAGGGTAGGCAGAGGCGAATTAACACCCACGTTTCGCTGATTAAATTAGATCCCATGTAATAGTTGACAAGCCTATTGCCATTTATTGGGCACGAAAGTCGCAGTACTATTGCTAGGTGGTATAAGAGGAACGCTGCTGCCCATTCCTCATCACTGTTTAACCCTTAGTCGCCTTTTACGACAACTATGGAAGAGATTTATGGTGGTGACAATTGTATTATGCCCTGCCGTCACCACACGGCTCATCGCAAACTTGCCTTACCTTAAATTCTTATACATGCTAGTGAAAACCGGTAGTCCGTCTTCGTCCGTGCCAACGTGGGGGTCGAACCTCCACGTGCCCCCGACGTGCTTGGTCGCCTCGAACACGGTGAAGTTCACCCCGTACTCCTTCATGTAGCGGGCCGTGCCCAGCCCCGAGTACCCTGCGCCCACGATGCATACCCGGGGGCTCGCTTTTAACTGTACAGAAACGAGCATAAAACAATTGCCATACTGCAATGCCTGGATTAGTAGTAAGATTGAAGTTCACCAACACTTAAACAGGCGATTATTATTTAACCATCGGATTTTTACATTTTCCGGTATGGAAGAACTGTCAAAAACTGCTGGTTATTTTTTAATCGCCTGATTTACGTGTTGGTGAACTCGGGCCTAAGTAATTCAATGAAATGGTTGCATTTCATGAAATGGCCAGTTAAAACTGACCATATCATGATAATGTCGATGAATAAATTTTGATCAATGAATAAACAACGTGTAACGATATGAACAGAAAAATGCACGGCTATTTCATGATATGGCCAAACATCGTAAAATAGTTACATTAACCACCATTAGAGGCCACTGATCATGACATATATATCATAGCAAGAGACAAAATTTAAACAATCTTGATGAGACTTGAGTTCATCAATACGTTAACAGTCGATTATTATTTAACCGGTTCTTTTTGACATTTACCAGTATGGGAGAAATGTCATAAATAGACGGTTAACTTTTAATCGCCTTATTTACGTGTTGGTGAACTCGAGCCTACAAACAAGTTATCATCAAGGTTACTTATGACGGCGCTGGCTTGGTCGAATGCTCAGATCGCTGGATATTGGCCAAGAGGTCCCGGGTTCGAATCCTCGTAGAGGCAAATTTTGTGATGAACACAAATATTTGTTCCTAAGTCATGGATGTGTGTATTGTGTTATGTAGTATATTTTCAACATGTAAACATATACTATTACACAGATATTAAAAATATGTCCGTGATCTAGTATCCATAAAACAAGTGCTTAGGCTACTTCTTCTTCTTCTCCCTGCCCTTATCCTACTCTAAGTAGGGTCGGCACAACATGTCTTCTTCTTCCACTGACTTCTATTAGGTGAGCTCAGCATGAACTCCCCTCTTTCCCATATCATCTTTCACACAATCCATCCATCGCTTCTTTGGTCTTCCTCTCATTCTAGGTCTATCCACATCCATACTACACCTCTAGTTACGTAACATTCATCCCTCCTCATTACAGCCCATACCACGATAACATGTTACTCCTCAATTTTTTGATAATCTGCGCTACTTTCAGACTTCTTCTAACGTACTCATTTCTAATCCTGTCTTTCCTAATCACCCCACACATCCATCTCAACATTCTCATTTCCGCTGCATGCATTTTTCTTTCCGCTTTCGTAGCCCAACACTCTGATCCGTACAATACGACAGGTCTTATTAAGGTTTTGTATATTTTACCCTTAATTTTAAGGGGCAATCTTGGGTCACACATTGCCCCTGAGACCTGCCGCCATTTCATCCATCCTGCATTTATTCTACCATTCACATCGCGGTCAATATCACCATCATTTTGGATAAATGATCCGAGGTACCTGAAATCGGAACAAACTGGGACGGATACACCATCTAAGGCAATATCAGTAAGACCAGAGGCGCCACCGAAGTCGCAGTACATTATGAACAGTTTTTGTTCTGCTGATCTTCAGTCCCACACTCTCTAGCCTACTTTGCCATTTTCCCAGTCTGCTCTGGACCTCGGAAGAATTATCCCCAACAGGAACAATGTCAGGGGCAAACAACATGCACCAAGGTGCCTCCTCCTGGATGTCTGATGTCAGAGCATCCATAGTGCTTAGGCTACTTACTTTGGGCTAAATGATAGTGTAAAAATATTTATTTGTTTACTTATTAAATAAATATGAATATTCATATGAAAATATGAACTTTGTCGGCCATATTGTTATATGATTATGTCTATCGACCAAGACAAGAAGGGGAAAGAACCCGGTGGTTCGAATCCAGGTAGGAGCAAATGTGTTTGTAAAAATAACAGAATTTTTGGACATAATTTTGTTCTTGACTCGTGGGTGCTTAATAATAAATATCATAATAGTGGTGACGGCAGAGCAGAATACAATTGTCACCACCCCCATCTCTCCCGTGGGTGTCGTACAAGGCGACTAAGGGTAAAAGGAAAATACAGGGATGGGTAATGGGCATCAGCATTCCTCTCATACCACCTAGCAAGATACTGCGATTTATGTGCCCGACAAATGGCAATGGGCTCGCCACCTATTACATAGGACCTAACTTAATTGGCGAAAAGTGGGTGTTGGTTCACCTCTGCCTACCCCTTCGGGGATACAGGCGTGACTTATGTATGTATAATAGCTCAAAATTAAGACCGTGAAGCGCTTGTGTTCTGGAAACTAGAGGACGGACAAATATTCAGAATATTTTATATTAAAGTGGCGAGGTGCCTTACGAAAATTTATCAATCACACATTTCCCTTTCCGGGAAATAGCCGATTTTGCTAACGTTAGAAATATAGTGTTTATGGTTAGAAATACAGACTTCAAGCGTAGCATGCTATTATGCGAGGTTAATAAATGTATTTCTTTCTTTTTTTCTAAACGTGACAGCAATAGTTATTTGTTAAACGTGAGTGCAAAATTGTTTTTTAACAGCGTGCTCAATTTTGTTGATGACCGAGCTAGCGAAGGATTCTAAAATTAAAAAAAAAACATTAGAATCCCTGAGCGTTAGAGTGCGGGCCAGATAAGACTGCACGCGATGGGTGGCGCTGCTCGCTCACAATGACACTCCTAGACGAACAAAATAGCAGGCGGAATTTTAGTTCCAATTTTGACCACGCGCGGACTTATCTGGCCCGTACTCTAGCGAGGGAATCAAAAGAGCACGACGTGAAAAATCTTTGCATCAGCGCAACACGTAACTTTTTATCCCACCTCACCGAGGAAATGGCTAAATACAATCACATTATTAACAGTTTCAGTCAATTCTGTTTTCAGACACTTTTACAACACACACCCATTCTTTCAGATACACCCACAATATCCACTCATCTACCCAGATATACACCTCCATCCATCCACCCAGACACATCCACAACACCCACCAATCAACCCAGACACACCGACAACACCCACCCATACACCCAGATACACTTACAACACACACCCAGAAACACCCACAATGTTCACCCAGACACACCCACAACATCCACCCATCAACCCAGATACACCCATAACATCCACTCTGAAATACCAACAACACCTACCCATCCACCCAGACACACCCACAACACCCACACATCCACACCCATGAAATTCACCCAGACACACCCACAACACACACCCATCCACTCAGACACTCAAAACATCCACCCTGACATACCTACAACATCCTCCCAGACAAACCTACAACACACACACCCATTCACCCAGATACCCACAACATCCATCCAGACACACCCACAACATCTACGCAGACACACCCGTAACCGTAATTGTTCGATTCGGCATCAACTAATGCCGAATCGAACAATACGAATGATATGTAGGTCATTAAGATAACAAATTCCGACCCAAAGGTACTGCTCCAATTTCACAACCGGCAATATCCGTCTTTGGTTATGCTGTACTTAGCAGTTTGCCTACCATCCTCCTCCACCCACCCGAAACCCTTCAAGGTGCTTATTGGTAAACGCTGGGAAATCTCTCTCAGTTGACTTTTACGACGCGTGCTCTGTGACCAAAACAGATGTTTTGGTATTGGTTGATGGCCTGAGACATCGTATCATAAAAAATCAAGAATTTTGGAATCTAAATCATTATGATGACTTGAGACTTTTTGTCTAAATCAACGGTTAAGGATATTGATTTTTCAGAAATCCAATGATGCAGTTTTAGTTTTATTTAAAATCGGGAACGAGACCCCTTTGAGTTTCGCTATTCCTCATATTTTCGGATTTGGCCATCCACGCCCACTTGACAAATTCATTCTGTATAGACTGCATGACATATGACTTGATATGACACCGGGTAATCTCCCCTTTAGTCGACTTTTGCGGCATATTCTGGGTAAGTTTTACAATCCCGTTTGATTATAGACGCCATGTATGTATGTATGTTTTATGATCAAAGACCAGCACGAGAGTCTAGTTACATTGGAAATACTTATTATTGTGATTCTGTCAACATTATACGGTTAGGTAGTCTCCGAAATAAAATGATCGAGATTATTTCCTATCTTGTTGTTGTACTACGTGAATAAAGTTAATAAAGCAAGTATCAAAAGTTCATAGGCCAAAATTTACATAACGATAGTATGTACTATTTTATCTCTAACTCGTAGGTACTCGTGTCTAAATTCCTCGTAAATATACCTACGAGTCATAACTACTCATAAACTTCTTTGTATTGCAATATGTATATTTTATAAATAAAAGTACGTACTTATATGTGTTGCTTCCAGGAAGGAAGACGTCGAAATAATACAATACATGGAAGTTTGTGTATTAATGAATAGCAAATGTAGAACAGATAAACAAAAACATGCCTCGGTGTTTTAACATGAAAATCTGCAAATTACGTCAACATTTTTTCCTAGCTTTTTACAAACACATAAGCACTCATAAAGTTGTTATCACCAAATGAACTGCTGGAATCTACGATTGCTTTAAATGATCACTAGATCATTTAAGTTTATCTTACATTCGCCTGTATCACTCATATAGACAAAAAATTATGTAGGTACCTATAGACATAAAACTTTTATATCTCTAATTGGAGCCATTACAATTTTGTTAACACATCTGATAAGGTATTATGATCCGATATTGCGTTTGAAACCAATAGTAAAAATAAGTTTTTACTTTTGGTTTCAAACGCAGTAATTTGAATTCTAGAGTAAAAATAAATACAGTTTTTTCTTTACTTACCACGCCGATCCCAAATCCATCCCGTACATCCACAACCAAGTTCAGCGAACACAAAATCACTGCGCCAAGGCACAACCGAATGATCATTGTAAAACCATCAATTATTAGAAATTAAATTAAATCACTAACGCGCACTCTGTCTGTCCGTGTCCCCACAACAGAGGCGCTCACAAACATTAATTTGATAATGACAAAAAATGGGTAACTCGATCTAACATTTGTAATTGACGTTACTGTTTTTGTTATTTATCCATGAAGCTATAAGATTAGAGCACGATCCGGTTTTTTTTTATAAATAAACAAATGACGGTTTGAGAATATAATTCAATCGTAGATATATTTTAGATTTTTTAAATGTCATTACATTTCGTCGGTAGTACATTTGCTGGACTCAATTTTCTACCAAAATAAGTTAAAGCAACAATTTATAGAATTCTTGATCACTAGCTTTGTTACACTTTAAATTGTTGACAACAGAAAAGCTAATTTTATGACACATACATACCCACGTGGTTTTCGAAAACGAAATGATTAATAAATGTATAAAAAATATATAGGTAACAAATATATACAAAGATTCATTTTATAATTAATTTAATATACACACGGCCATCCAAGACACTCTCTCGGCCAACCAAGAAATTGCCTTATAATATAAAGCAAGATTTCGAAATAAAGTAAGATTTCGAATAGCTTTTAATAAAGTATTTTTTAATCTGTTTAGTAATACAT
Organism: Cataclysta lemnata; assembly: GCA_963931975.1. Lineage (NCBI taxonomy): Eukaryota > Metazoa > Arthropoda > Insecta > Lepidoptera > Crambidae > Cataclysta > Cataclysta lemnata. The sequence goes on along the minus strand of OZ008355.1, from coordinate 7,035,539 downwards.
TATAGTAGCAGTTTAATACTCTGTCACTCACACCTAGGACCTCGCATGTGGAAGAATACAAAAAAACTTGAGTCACTAATTTGGAGAAAATAGTTTAAAATGAGTCAGAGATAAAAATGCATTTTGCATATTATTTATAATATTATGTCGATCATAAGTTGTTGAATAGTAAACCTTTCCGTTTAAAGATTGGTCCATTTCAACTCGCGAGCGATAGAATTCGCGAACAGGACTGTCCTCACTGCTGGGGCACAAGCTTTTCATATCGATGGAAGAATATAGGGAGAATATTTATGAAACACATTTGGAAATAAAACTATGGGACAATTTGATGAAAACTCATAATTTATTAAAATGTCATAAATATAATCTTTAAAGACTTCTTTACACAACTGTGTCTTTCTACGTAGCTGTGATGGTTGAGTTTGTAAAAATTAGTTTAAATACTTATATATTTCATGAAAACTTTAGGAAAACATAAGGAATACATTTGTTTCTTCTTACTTGACTTAAATAGTAGACAAGTCTGTCATCAAAAAATATATAATGACAAATCTAGAATAGAAAACCTATGATTTACAATGAAATTAAAAGTGTGTTGTAGATAATTATTGACTTCCTTAAGATCGTTTTTAAATAGATAACAAATAAACAAGATATTGTTAGACAACCTTATTTAAGAAGGTATATTAAAGGGGTAAAATTTTATTTGAAGACTTTTATCTAACATAATATTAAACTTAAATCACAAAGTTCATGGATTAGCATCAATTAAGTAACTGTATTTTGTCTGGAATAACAATATTTATTCAGATTACTTACTAGATATTTAATTACATTTTCCGAAAAATTTAATACTATCTTTAGTATCTACTATGCTATAGTTTTACAGTTTAGATCAAAATTTATACTATAGTAAGGTTTTATGGCAATCCACTTAATTAATGTCAATTAAAATAATTAAAACATAAATTTCTGTACAATAACTTTTCTAACATTTGTATAGATACATGCAATGTTAAAAAACAAACGAATAATACGGAAAATTGTGATTTCGTCGAGACGAACATTTGGGATAATTTTAATAAAAAACGTCGTAAAATTTGCGTTTTTTTATTGTATGATTGAAGAAAATCTTTATTTTCTCCTAATATGCTCAGAATACTAATAGTACTCTTAATTTGAGGCCGATGAAGTTTTTTTTTCTACTTATCATTCTCAAATTCTTTCTTCTCATTCTTGATAGCTAATATTCAGATATCCAAACTATTAAATGTTTATGACAGATTAGCAGATAATTAAACCATAGATAAGAGCAAGACCACAAATGCTTGTGTAGATAAACAGGACTTAGGGTCGGTTTTTTGATGCAGAGTTAACATAACCAATTGTTAAAAAATGTTGCTAATAATGAAATATCAGACTGATATTTATCCATTAGCAACAATTTTAATTACTAATAGTTAAATATCAGTCTGATATTTATGAGTTGACTATGCATCAAAAAGCCGGAGTTCCTCTGTTTAAAAATCAATTTACATAGCCGCATTATAATTTCAACATAATCTCAATTGTAACCGAATCATTTCCTACTAATACTGAGAGATTAAGCTGCACAACGTTTGAGTAAATATTAAAATAATACAAAATTTTGAACTAATCCGATAACTGTCATAATCACAGATACAATAAAAAGTATCAAAATATTATCTGTCTATGTTGAAAATAATCTAATCGCTTTGAAGATTTGGCTCAAAGGTGTTAGCAAACAAGCCAAAAACCCTCAAAAAAAATCTAATCGCTTAAAGGACAAGGATTTCCCGGCCTGGGGTTGTACCTCTTCTCGTAATGAAAATCGTCAATAATTCTAAAATCAAAGTCACGATAGTTCACAAGGTCTTCTAGTCGGTACTTGGCGTTGTAGTCTCTGATGTCTGTCAAAACTGGCTGTCGGCGGTGAATACCCGCCTCGGCCGTTAGATTGGCGAAGAAATTGTCCTGGAACAATTACATTTTGATCATTAAACGAAATCAAAATAATTTAGAATCCCTGAAAAGAGTACAAAATTTAAAACTTAAGGAAGAGGTGGTAATCAGAAGTGGGATCTAAAGAAAATAAATCATTAAAAGGAATAAGATAAAGATAAAAAAAACATTTCAAAAGAATTTTCTGGATCTGGACAACAAACCAACATAAATAAAAACATTTATAAGTCCTGTTCAAATTGTCTGCCATTGTTCGTATGCACGCACGCAGCCTACGGCGTACCACACTCACTGCCACACGAGTCGAAAGTGATGTCTTAATGACTTCAGCAGCTGATACGATTCTCGCCCTCAAATCTTCAATGGAAGTCGCAGGTGTGGGGTAGACTAGGTCTTTGCAAAAGATTGCAAACTTCGTTCTTCTTCAATCAGTTCAACGAAAAAGGCTGGATAATGACGTACTACCATGATTTCTTTCAAGTTGCATGGAAATTATCTAAATAAACCATAGCCTTGGACAATTTTAAACAGAACTTGTAGTAATAATTTGTAATTTACTATTTTTCATTCTTTCATGAATTAGAAGCAATTTTCTTTATTTCTACTTCGTACTTTTGCCTGTTCCAGACAAATTTTATTCAAAGATGAAATTATGAATTTTGACCTACAGCGCTACATTTTGCTAATTGCTGTAAAAATACTAATAAACGTAAATAATATTTTTATCTTTTTTAAAAGCTAATAAACCAGCAAGTTATTTTAGTAGTTTTTACGCCAACTGTCATAATTTTTTTTTCCAATAATTGACGTCAATTTTCAGAAAGAAAAAAAAATAATCGACTTAATTGTCAATAAAGACCTCTTATTTCCAAAATCATGTAAGTTTTTGGGACCTAACATAATTGGCGAAACGTGGGTGCTAGTTTCACCTCTGCCTACCCCTTCGGGGATATAGGCGTGATTTATGTATGTATGTATGTATGTAAGTTTTTGTTTTTGGGTGCTAGTTTCACCTCTGCCTACCCCTTCGGGGATATAGGCGTGATTTATGTATGTATGTAAGTTTTTGACAACAATTTGAATTTAAATTAACTGCCCATTTTGTAGCTTTCCGCAATTAATCAATTTGTCATTGTAAATGGTGTAGTTTTTTGTTTTTTAATTTTTTTTGGTAACATGTCGGAAAAAATCTCAAAAATTTTAAAACCGCTGTAGATCGATAACCAACTGACCCCTAGTTAATTGGACTTTTTTTGTTGCTTATGACCTGTACTATAACCCCTTTCAAGGAATACGTCGACTTTTCATGTCACCCTGTATAATGGACGCAAAAACTGAACTTACCATTTCGTTCCCAACAACGTTGACGTCTATAATTTTCATTCCCTTGGATTGCATGTCCCGTACGTGCGCAAGCCAAGTCTTCAACATCTGTTCTTGAGACGGGAGCCTGAATTTCCCAGCTGTCAATGCTGCAACATACTCTCCCTGGAAAGGAAATAACAAATACTTGAACCCACTTTGATGTAAACATGTCTTCAAATCATTATATTCCAAGAGCCTCGCGTTCGAAGTCGTTCATTTAGTTAAAAAATAGCATGATTCTGAATAGCTATAATATTACCGATCGCACGGTCCAACACCAGCGATGTATCTTTCAAAGGACTATAGTTCCCGGCTTTAATTGAAAAAGAAAAGTGTCTAAACTAAATTTTGCACGCGCAGAGAAGCGGGTATTCCTACGTTACTATGGTTACAGATAAACTTCGCACCTAATACAGAACCTGAATTATATAATACCTGAAAACCTGCGCATAGGTCCACTTATGTGCCGGGTAATGTACCTTATCGGCTTTCAATAGTTGTTTCTGTTCTTTGACTACTATGATTGTCACTAGTTACGGTGAATCAGGAATTCGATTCCGGGGAAATATTATTCCATCGGCTGAATTAATGGTTGATGAATTTGAAACAGAGATGTAAGAGGTTTATCCCCGATATGAGCTATGGTTATGACGTAGACGAAATAATAGCCCAACGCTGATAATTATTAGTGTATGGATAACTTAAATTTCCATGACCAATGGCAATCAACTGTCTCCATTCTTCCTACACTCCAACTTTCCTACACATATCAATGTTAACCTTAACCTTTACGTTATTATCGTATTTCCATATCTACGATATTTTATAAGAAATATGAATATGAAAACTCTGACATTACCTGCGCTTCCAATACGTTGTTCAGCACTTTCTTCGGCAGCCCCACGAATGCCATAGACGGGTGCCTTATATTGATCGTGTGCTGATACAGTGGCAACACGAATTTCCCAGACGCTGTTATGCCCGCACTTTTGTCTAAGAATGGATGTGTGAGTTGGTAACCTACAACATATTAAACCTCTGTGTATTTCGACGACTATATAATAGTACCTATAACGTTATGATTTAGCAATATCAAAATACAATAAGGAAAAGATTGATTCGCAGGCTGAATGCGCTTTCCATCGAACTCCTCATCTGAATATTATAATATTTTTTCTGCCTATTTTTTCTAGGTATGAGGTTAATACATATTATTTAATATACATACATAGTATTAACTGTGAATAAAACAAGACTATACCTGTACACAGTATAACATCGTCGACCTCCTCAAAACTGTTGTCCCTAAAAATTACCCCGTTGGAAGTAAACATTCTGATGTCGGGCTTCTTAATGTAAGTCTTCGAGAGGAAAGGCTGGTTGTAGTTCAAGTGGTGACTGTGAACCAGTTTGGAGGTAACGTTTGATAAATGCAAGGCCAAGTCAAGACCTGATGGTCCGGCGCCTACTAACAGAACACTTCTGTCTCGGTACTTCTCTGGATCCTTGTAATCGTGACTGTGAATAATGGTTCCTGGAATTTGAAAGGGAAATAAATAAATATACGTGCTAACTATTTGGCATAGTTGAAGACGCAACACAGAGAGACGAACAAACTTGAATTAACCATCATATAAGTTTGTAAATATAAATATATGATTACTAAGATAAAAGGCCGTGTGGTGACGGCAGAGTAGAATACAATTGTCTCCACCCCAAATCTCTCCCGTGGGTGTCGTACAAGGCGACTAAGGATAAATTAGCGATGAGGATTGGGCAGCAGCGTTCCTCTTATACCACCAAGCAACAGCAATGTACTGCGACTTTTGTGCCCGATAAATGGCAATAGGCTCGCCACCTATTACATGGGACCTAACATAATTGGCGAAACGTGGGTGCTAGTTCACCTTTGCCTACCCCTTTGGGGATATAGGCGTGATTTATGTATGTATGTATGATAAAAGGCAACAGATAAAAGTATTTGGTGTGAACAAAATATAACTATCTGGCATAGTTGAAGTCGCAACAAACAGTCCGTCAAACATCAATTAAATAATTTATCAATTCGTAAAATATAGACTGATTCCTATGGCAGCGGCCACAGATATAAATATATTATGATGTGTGAAAAAGAAGACAAAAAATTAACGATGAATTTGAAACAAAACTAACAGACAGTTCGTTAAATATCCTAAAAGGACATAGTATACCATCATTTCCAGAAACTTCAGAAACAGTGGTCTGTTTTACGAACAGATCCTCTGCCCTTACATAAAGCTACCTACACTACCTTTACATTACCTTTAAACGTCTCCTGTCCTTCAAACGAGGGTGTAACTGGAGAACTGAATTCTCCATTGGCGATCACCACGAAGTCGCATTCCTCATTGCGCCCTTCTTTCTGGTCAACTTTCATGTAGGCGACGTCCCAATGGTCGTTGGTCCATTTTATATTCGTCACGTAACTCTGAAACTTTAAAACGAGAAAATTTTAGAAAATAGCTCATATCGACTACTTTATTTTAAATTAAGTACGCATATTACCAAAAGGTGTAATAACAGAAACATTTCGCTAGCTAGTTGAAGTACCATGTCGTTGTATTGAAATCTACCGGGCACTTCAATCGTGGTATTGTTAGATGGTTTACCAGAGGGCGTTATAATGCCTTTTCTATTCGAACGCATAGAATTCAAAAGTATGAAACTAAGGTTTTGTATTCTCCGTAAGCCATTTGGCTAGGCTCTCAGAAACGCTAATAAACGCTTAATAAAAATAATAAGCTATCGATTCCTCGTGATCATATTTCGGTCAAGACGGAGATAGATTGAGGATATGACTTCTCAGCGCGAGGAAAAATTTGACAATAGACAAACTGGAAATAATTTATTTATTGAAATGATTGATAATAAAATTAATTTTGAGCTAATTTACTGCCCTTCAAATAAATTATGTTTCGGTTTAAATACCGTCCGTTTGATTAGAAAACGAAGATATGGGAATAAGAAACAGCATCTTTGGATTTTTTTCTATCGAGAAAATTGTTGCCATGCATATTTTAGCTTTCGTAAAATACATTAGTCAACTCTGTTACATTTGAACACCGGAAAGAAAAAAAAAAAATAGTAATTCCTTCATAAAAAAGTTGAATATTCGGTAGCGCCTTAGTCGCCTTGTACGACTCCTGCGGTAGAGATGGTGGTGACAGATAAATAGTATTTGCTCAGTCGTTAGTCACAGTAACTAACGGTTAGTAATTTGGCTTTAAATATATCTAAAAGACACTCTTCCATAACTATAAATAAAACCTTCTGACTATAACAAGTAAGAACGCTAGTTGTGATTAAGTCATAACCAGCTTTGTGTGTTGTTATAACCTTGCTTATACATTTAACTAAATAATGTAACTCTATGTATATCACATGGAACAAAGACAAGGAAACAATTACTATAAAATTAATCAACTTCCGAGATATATTTACTTCAAAGAGTATTGCTAATTATTTAATAGCAGTAAGTAGCCAAATATTTTTGTGCTGTACCTCTTTATGCAAGTTCTTATGAGTTTGTTTTTGAGAAAAAAAAATGGATTGTACCGACAAGGGACATCTCGGAGAGGACATAAAAATATTTGTTGGATTAATATACGACTTGGCGGTTAAAATTCATGATTCCTCGCGCGGTAACAACTAAACCAGCTTGAACTGCGTTTCCTAAAAATTTTGGTGTCACAGACCATAAAAACCGAATCCTAGAGCAGCATTCTGGAGCCTTGTAACCAGAAGCCGATAACCCTCAATTTTAGTATTTTGATGCAACGTATGTGTTTAAAATTCTCCATCTTTCTATAAAAGAGCTCATAGTTAAAAGGTTCCATCATTAATCACGAGCTACTAAATCACATTTCTTGGCTTGATATACGTAATAGTAGATTTTCCATCAAGTGCACAAAACGAATCAAAACTGTACTAATTTTAGTTTGAATTTTAAGAAATTTTATGATAACTACTGTTTTCTTTCCTCGCAATCGTAGTGGATTGCGATCGTAGTTATCATAACATTTCTTAAAATTCAAACTAAAATTAGTACAGTTTTGAATACTGAAGGAAATTGTTTTTCCATTGATATTAGACTTGGGCTGCAGACCTATACAGCCAAGTGTTAAATTAATTTTGAAATAATAATTTTCTTAAATTAATTTAATAACCTACCGTACCTACTTGAATTAAAATTTTATTATATTTTATATCTTTAAAACACATTAGGCAAATAAATGTAAGTAAATATTATAAAATAACAAATTCTATCTCTGAATTTCTTATTGTGTTTGGCTGCATGGCTCATTTTCTTTGCCTTAATATAGTTGCCTGATTCACCAAACATTTCTAGATCATCTATCTACTTACATGTTTCGTTCGAACGATTCCCACTTTTTGCCATTTTCTCAAAAAGTAGCTAAGTACTTTCTGTACTTAAAATGGATGTATGTGACAATGTTTCTAAAATAAAAGTAGATACATTCTAAGCCCCTTAAGTAATAGTCCTCTATTGACAGTTTAGAGAACCCGGTATAAAACTACCTTTTGCCAATACAAGTCACGTTTTTTCCATCCTGTTGTATGTGTGAACGGAAATAAGCACTTTATAATAAGTGAACCAAGTAATTCCTGGTTAAATATTTATGACAGTCTCACGTTCAGTTGATTTTCGTTATTATATTTCTTCTATTGCTCTGTGATGACGGCAAAGCAGAATACAATTGTCACGTACCTCTTCTTTCTCCCACGGGCGTCATACAAGGCGGCTAAGAGCGGTTTCGCACTACGTCCGATCCGAATCCGAACCGAACCTGTGATATAGAAAACTCGGACCGAATGCATATTGCTTACTAACTACTCCGATCTCCGATACAAATCCAAGCAATTCAGGAGCCATCTTTTGGAATACTTGATTTAACGGAAAGAAATCGGATGACGGAGATCGGATCTAGTGCGTAAGTTGCCATAGAAGTAGTTCTACGGCTATTACGAACCATATTTTCGCGGAATCGGATCGAACGTACTGCGAAATCGCTCTATGGGTTAAAATAGTGATGAAAAATGGGATAGTAGCGTTAGTATTGTACTACCTAGCAATCAATTTTCGAGCGATTTTGGAACTTACTTGTATATGACTGACGATATCAAATTCCTTAGCAAATAGCTTCAGGTACTTATAAAAGCACTCTCCAGTGGGATATGACTGTGTGTCCTCCGGGAACGGGAACCCTGTGTACTCCATGGTCATGCGAGGTGTATTTATCCTTAAAATCAAACAAGTTCAACAATTAATATCTAATAATTTTAAAAAATGCACTTACATACATACAGACATAAATCACGCCTATATCCCCAAAGCGGTAGGTAGAGTTAAATTAGCACCCACGTTTTGCCAATTATGTTAGGTCCCATGTAATGTGAGCCTATTGCCATATATCGCGCACATAAAATCGCAGCATATTGCTAGGTGTTATAAGAGGAACGCTGCTGTCCATTCCTCATCACTGTTTTTTTCTTAGTCGCCTTGTACAATCCATGGGAAAGATTTGGATAAGAACATTAAATGCACTTAATGTTCATAATAATAAAGCTCAAGGTCAAAATATAAGGTTTTTCCACTATTGTTAATTGAGTAGATTAGTCATCAGTCTTCAAAATGTTAAGCTGTAATAACACGCATATAAGCATCGTAGTCCGTGCGGTGTCTAAGAATAGGGGAAAGGAACCCAAAGCGGACATATCGCCAAAACTACCTACCTACCGCCTAAATCCGCGCTGAGATAGAGTGGTGGGTTATGAAAAATTACAAAGACTATTTTTATGATATTTTCCAGGATTGTTAGCTAAGTAAAAAGCAATCTATTTTACAACACCGTGAAATAAACAGCCATGTTTTGCCAATTATGTTCGGTCCCATGTAATAGGTAACGAGCTCGCTAATCGCAGTATATTCAGGTGCTATAAGAGAAATGCTGCTGCCCATTACTCATCACCGTCTTTTAACCCTAGTCAACTTGTACTACACCCGCAGGAGAGATTCGAACCAGTATAGACTCTGAAACTCCGAACGAAGGAACTCACATCTATTCGTCTTTCTCACGCCACTGCGTGTTAAAATAAGAGCGACAAAGACGCAAAGACTCGATCGAACGAAATAAACTTCCAGAGTAACGCCTCAGCTCCGTGGTCTAGTGGTTCTCCCGCCAGAATGAAGATCTAGAGGTCCCGGGTTCGATCTCCAGGGTGTTACAACTTTGTGCTCGGTTTGGTTGGTGGTAGGACTTCTTTGAAGTCCGCCTGGCTAGGTACCACCATCTTATCAAAAATCTGTCGCTATAATAATAATGTTAACAGCATTATTGTGTTCCGACAATGTGTGATAAGATAGCCAGCCCCTCTGAGGTTGAGGGTTCCAGGTGAAGCTCGATTCCATCTTTAGCCCTTTTCGTCACTTATACCATCAGGTGAGATGAAGGACAAGAACTTCCCTGTCTAACATAAAAAAAAGATTACGGGTGGCGACAATTTCTTGTATTCTGCTCTGCCGTCACCACTCGGCACGATTATAGGTAAACCTAATCATAAACAATAGGAATAATTGTAATTTATGAATTATTACTTGTAAAAATTGCAATAATAAAATGCAATAAATGTTTATTATAATTACAAAGAAAATTTTAACAGTTTTTCATGTAATCGGATTGGAACAGACTGTATTCCTCCATCCACACATTAAACCTGTGCACATGGGTATTGAAAATAAAAGGCAAAGAAACCAACTGACCAGATCGTGTTCGAACCCGGAACCTGGATGGAAGTAAGAACACCACCACCATAGTTTGCTTATTAAAATACTAGGTACTTAATATGGTTTACAATCCGATCAGAAATTAACTGATAAGTGAATTATGTTTATTACCAAAGCGTTATGATTAAGTATTATATTGAAATTCCACACGTACCTAACTATATATCGTTTAATATTAAATAATAAAATATGTTTATGTTTATTGTTGTGTAGTGACGGAAGAGCAAAATAGGTAGCTAGCTATACATTATTATCACCACACTCCATCTCTCCCGCGGGTATTGTACAGTCAACGGCTCTTCAGACTACCCTAAACTGTCAAATTTCATCAATCGATTGTCAACCTTATCTTGTAGGCAGTAGAGCCAAAAGTGGACTGAGAAAATTTAACATTTTGTGGTTTGTTGACGTGTTGTTGTCTGTACAATGCGACTAAGGGTAATAACAGCGATGAGCAATGGACAACAGTGTTCCTCTTATGCCATCTATCATTAAACTACAATTTACGTGCCGATACATGGCAATAGGCTCGCCTCCTATGTAATGGGACTGAACATAATTGGCGAAACGTGGGTGCTAATTCACCTCTTACCCCGGAAAATACTTGCCGTGAATTATTATGTGTGGAATAATTGTTAACAATATTAAGCGGAAATCAGGGAAAACTCACAGAATTACGACTTCTTTCATCTAACAAGTACTTGTCTATCATCTTAACTATTTTATTTCATCATCTTCATCACCAGCCTTTTATGTACCCACTGCTACTGCACAGGCCTTCCCGATGAATAGAAAAATATAGGGGAAAATAGATCATAGCTCAATACGTTGTACCAGTGCGGATATTAACGGCTAGTCTGCAGATGCAACATGCCTATGGATGGAAGAATATAGGGAGATTGGGCCATAACCCACCACGCTGGCCCAGTGCGGGTTGATGGGTATTGTCAACTGCAGATGCAGCCGGGACCAACGGCTTAACGTGCCTTTCGAAGCACGGAGGAACTCGAAAAAAAAAATAAAAAAATAAAGTAAATTTTTGGGTCACTTATCCAATGCCGGCCTTAGCAAACATTGCTTAGTTTAAAAATCGCAGACCAAGCGCGTTAAGCCACAGCGCTAGCGAGCTCCCCTTCACACGTGCCTTCAGAACACTCAAAATAATATATTCCATAGCCCACCCAATGACCGGCCTTATGGAATAATGTGCTTAGCTTACGCAATCGTAGACCGAGTGGTATTTTTATTTATTTAATTTTTACGGTGTGATGGATGACATGAATCAAAAGGCAGGGCAGGGAGAAGAAGTTACCTTAAATTTTTATACATGCTGGTAAACACTGGTAGTCCGTCTTCATCCGTGCCGACGTGGGGATCGAACCTCCACGTGCCCCCGACGTGCTTGGTCGCCTCGAACACGGTGAAGTTCACCCCGTACTCCTTCATGTAGCGGGCCGTGCCCAGCCCCGAGTACCCTGCGCCCACGATGCATACCCGGGGGTTCGCTTTGAACTGTAAACAACGGTTCATTTAACACATTTACGTCCTTTACTTTGTGATGATTATTGTATAATTTTCATAATGTTCAAACAAAAAATAAGTTTTTGCAAGATTTTTTCCAACATTAATAATAATATAAATATTTTAAGAGAATATAAAACCTTTTAGTTATTCAAAAAACTTTTACAATAAATGTTTAGGTAATACACAAGTATTCGATTTTAATTTTAACATTATTATAAATGTTACAAAAATTAGTACAAAGATTTTGGTGGTTAGAAAAAGAATGGCTTACAACGTGAAGTGTAAAGGTTAGAAGAATTTCGGCAAGTTAATACTAATTAACTGGGTGGCCGAGCGGTCAGGCACCTGCCCGGATAGCAGCGGACGCGGGTTCGATTCCAGCCTCAAGATCATAATTTTTCGAAATTCTTTTTCTAACCACCAAAATCTTAATACACAAGTATTAGATAATCAACAAAGTTCAACCCACAAAACTCATACATGCGCTGTGGCACAGATTGAGATCAAACCTTGCATGCAACAGACCCTTACTTAATATGTATCGTAACCGCGACCTCACCAAGCCATTTTCACCTTATGTAAATGAGAAGGTTTGGAACAACGATTATTTATTAATAATACATGTACCTATACGTAAATCACGCGAGATGAATAAGCACCCACGTTTCGCCAATTATGTTAGGTCCGATGTACCTAATAGTTGCCCATTGCCTTTTATAGGGCACAAAAGTCTCAGTACATTGCTAGGTGGTATAAGAGGAACGCTGCTGCCCATTCCTCGTACCTTTTTATCCTTAGTCGCCTTGTACGAGACACGCGGGAGAGATTTGGTAAGTAATATGACATAGGTAATTTGATACGTTAAGAATATCATCAATACTTTTGCCAATTACCAAAGTTGATCACGAAACACCATTATTATCATATAGAATAGACATACATACGTACATTGTCGCCACTTAGTCTTTTTTCCCCCAAAGAGCATACGAATTATTAAATATTTTTATTTCTTCATAGATGACTTATGACTAATGATATTCATGATAGGTAGAGAAGATATGTCATTACCATTTAGCCCATTTGGACACTCGCCTAACCTCTTTACCATGTCAATACATTTCTAGGCTAATTGAGTTAATACTTAATTAGTCATCGAATAATTTACTTAGGGACAATATTGTAAATCAGTTGGCCATTAATGCACCATTTGATAGGCAGCCGGTTAGCCTTGTAACCGTCCGCGTCCGAGCCAAGCTTAATTTGAATGTTGCACTTTGAGTTTTACTTTAGCATTCTTGCATCTATATTAATTTGGCATGTTGCTCGAAAATACTTGATATTACTAGCGCATGTATAGTCTGCTGGTATATTAATTATCAAACCAGAGACCAGTATACAATTGTCACTACCCCCAATCTCTCACACTGATGTCGTACTACAAGGCGACTAAGGGATGAGTAATTGACAGATACATTTCTCTATACCACCTAGCAATATACTGCGATTTACGTGGTTGACAGATGGCAATGGGCTCGCCATCTATTAAATGGGATAACATGATTGGCGAAAGGTAATAATTAATCTATGCGTACCCCTTCAAGGATAGATAGCTGTGATTCATGTATGTATGTAAATCTCTGTAATCGGTTGTCAACCTAAGCTTGTTTGACGTTACATAAGATAAGACCTACTTAATTTAAGGCAGATATTACGCTAGTATTGAAAAGAGAATAATTAATAACCAGTTATGGTGGAAAGCCGTGGGGTGATGGCGGAATAGAATTTAATTGTCACAGAACATTATTATAAGTGGCGATTCAAGTATTATATGGTTAATTAAAATGCCGTGTGGAGACGGCAGAGTAGAATACAATTGTCACCACGCCAAATCTCTCCCGTGGGTGTCGTACAAGGCGACTAAGGATAAATCAGTGATGAGGAATGGGCAGCAGCGTTGCTCTTATACCACCTAGCAATGTACCTACTGCGACTTTTGTGCCCGATAAATGGCAATAGGCTCGCCACCTATTACATGGGACCTAATATAATTGGCGAAACCTCTGCCTATCCCTTCGGGGATATAGGCGTGATTTATGTATGTATGTATGTAATTAAACTGTGCCTACTCCATCTTGGAGCAGATATTTTACAGGATAATTTTACATTCGTAGTTAATCATCATCATCATCCCTCTGTCCTGTTCCCAGGTTATCTGGGGATGTTGGTTTTTCGTCCAAACTTCATCATCGACTCACTTTTAGTTTGTATCATCTATAGAACGGATAGGTGGCGTGCGGGCTAGATAAGTCCGCGCGTGGTCAAAATTGGAACTAAAAATTCGTCTGCTATTTTGTTTGGTTTTGAGTGTCAATGTTAGCGCGCCTCGCGCGCCTGCACTCTAGCGTGATGAATGAGTGAGATAAGTATAGAAAAGTAATGGAGCGACCGATGGACAGAGAGAGTATTGACACCGACCCTCTTTGGGTATGCTGTCGTTGATGGTGTGGTGGCGTGGTATACGTATCTAACGCACGGTAATATGCCTAACGGCGGGTTAAAATATTGTATCTACAGTTAAACATAGACGTACCACAGTTTGATTGCTTAGCAACTTTTGTTATTAATAACAAAAAATGCTAGGCAACTAAACTTTAGTAAGCTTTCCATTCGATTTTAATTTCAACATTATATAAATGTTAGAAAAATTTGGCTTAAAACGTGAAGTGTAAAGGTTAGAAGAATTTCGGCAAGTTAATTAGTGTCTAGGTTGGCCGAGCGATCAGGCACCTGCCCGGATAGCAGCGGACGCGGGTTCGATTCCCGCATCAAGACCATAATTTTTCGAACTTTTTCTAACCACCAAAATCTTTAGTAAGCTTATTTTTAACTGTAGATAGAATGTTGAAACCCACCGTAAGTCAATTGTTGAAGTGAATAGAGGCTGCACTATGGGGTGCATATTTTACGTTATTTCGCTTCCAGCTGTAAAACATTGTTGATACATTAATGCAATGAGTTAAAATTGTAAATGCAATAAACGATGAACAGAAACTATAAGCCAGCCCAGTCTCCATCAAGAATATCCAGAATTATCTCCTTTTTTATTGGTAACCTTTTTTTAGATTATTGGACTAAAAATAACGTCACACTGAAAAAGAAACAAAAAGTTCCTGAGTACCTATCTGTTAAGGAAAACCGCCGAATTATAATGACCTACACCTACATGTTAATTACATTTAGGCAAAAAAGTACTAGCCCATGATTTGTTTATTTAACATTATTTAACACATTTAATTTAAATATATTAAATTAAATGTGTGCAGTGAACAGTGTTTTGCAATTTTCGACTAATGACGGGTTTCTATAATGTAGCAACGAATGGGTTTCGCGTAGGGTAATAATAATAGGGGTTAAAGTATGAAATTGCCGTTTTATTGTAAAAGGTTTTTTGAATTGCCATAGAATCTTCATGGCTTGAAGTTTTCGAATGCACATGCATTTCGAACCTTTTTCACATGGTTCCTATGATGTTTTTTGGTTTAAAAATGTGAAACATTTGAATATCGACTTTCAATTGTTTTTGTTATTCAACTTAGACAAGAAAGATGGATACTGTAAAAATTCGATTGATTTTTGAATACGAGTTCCGACGCGGAAGTAACGCGGCAGTAACTGCAGTTAAAAACCATTCGTAATCCTCCGTATTCGCCAGACCTTGCTCCAACGGGCTACCATTTTTTTCGTGATTTGGACAATTATCTACGTGACAATAAGTTTTCTTCCCAGGAGGCAGTACAAAATGCTTTCACACAGTTTGTGCAGTCTAGATCCTCAGAGTTCTATCGCAAAGGCATTTATGCCCTTTCTATTAGATGGCAGCAATGTATAGATAATAATGGTAACTATTTTGATTAAATAAATTTGTTATAAACCAAAAAATTAACAATTTAGACTTTCAGTAAAAAAACTGCAATTTTATACTTTAACCCCTAATACTACCTGTTTTCTAATAGTAATAATATCGTCTATGATGTTGTGTGTGAGTGATATATTGTCTTCCATACATGGAGATGATATTCTTTTATTCATAGACATTATAAAATGACTGGTGGTAATGTGCGCTTGTGAAATTTGTCTTCTATCGCCTCATCAGAATATATAATTTTTAGGAAAATACTTTATACACAAAATAGTTTACCAACACCTAATCCCTCTCTTTGTGTTGCTACAATATTTGTAAACTGGGAAGAACAGAATCTCCCACTATCCCTATCCCACTTCCTGTGTTGATTCTAGCCACTGTATAAACTTGTAACTTATGCTAATTTAATAAAATATATTTGTAAATAAATTTAAAAAAAGAATTTGTAAAGTAACTAGGTACTTTCCAAGAGTATTAGAAAGTGTGAGACAACTATTTCACAGTTTTGTTATTGTTTTTGACCAAAACAGTCATAATAGAAACCTCCTTTACAAACCTCTTTAGACAACTCTTTAACGGCTTAACCGCAAGCAATTATTAGGTGTATTACAAAACTGAACAACCACAGTAACTAAACTGTAAGTATGTGAAAACCAGGTACAAAATCACAATTATCACATTAGACTTACTGCCGCACTCGGAGACGTCAAATATCGTTAATGAATACTTAATGTCAAAAAATGACAATTCAAAACTAGTCGCTATGTTTGCCCGGTTTATGGTCTAGATTTAAATGAGATTTTTTGACATTAAGTACTCATTAAAGTTATTTGACGTCTCTGAGTGCGGCAGTTAGACATTAGTGCAAGATATGTGTATTTATACGTGCAGTTCGCAGGAGTTACAAACCTTTTTTATTTTCATAAAATATGTTTAAAGTTTACTGTAAAAACTTTACATGTAGCCTAAGGCAAACTTCATCAACACATAAACAGGCGATTATTATTTAATTGTCGGTTTTTGACCTTTTACCGTATGGAAGAATTGTCAGAAACTGACGGTTATTTTTTTTACAGTTGTTTTACTTTTTGGTGACAGACAAAAACTGCTGGTTATTTTTTTAATCGCCTGATTTACGTGTCGGTGAACTCGAGCCTAAGTAGTCCCAAACGTGAAGTAACTTTGAGCTCATCTATATGTTGACTATGCTTTAATCATTAGAATAGAAAGTGATCACGAAAGGTTTCCCTTTCGATGTAACGGTGTCCAATCCACGATTACGTCAAATTCATTGGTAGCTTGCCAGTGTTTTATGAGCGGGTCCTGGGCGGGTAGCATGACCACCGAAACACGATATCATATTGCCATTTATCGCGTTGCACCTTCAAAAATCATTGGATTTTTCAAGGTCAGTCTAAAGCAATAAATATCCATATAATATGTTTTAAGCGAAAAAAAGTTTTTAAGTTTCATGTTGCTATTCTATGTGACCACACATTTTTGGATAATTAATAGATTCTAGACTAGGGTAACAGAGAAATGTATCTACCTATTAATAAAAATCCAAGGCAATACGGGTAAATATGTACATACATAGTTTACTATACAGTGATAGATAAAAAAGAAATGGAAAGTATTAAACATTTTGTATTTAAGTGAAGAATGGTTGGCTACTATAGGTATTATAGTAGGCACTAGGTTAAATCAAGTAGGTAAACATGCATTGTAATTATAATTGTACAAGAAATCAGCCGTATCTAAATTGATACCAGTTATTTACGATGCTATTCACGATTTTAATAACTATTTGATCGTGTTAGTCACATTCAAAATGCTAATTTAATTGAAAAAATATAAGATTTTCCTGAAATCTTATAATTTTCCATCAGTAAGTTCCATCAATTCATAATTTTAATTTTAGCCTTTAACCATCTACCTCCCGTATTCTAACTCCTCATCATGTACGACAGCAGCGGAATAAATTGGAGATGATAATTGTCTTCTAATCTGCCATGTGCTGACGGCAGAGAGGAAAACAATTGTCACCACCCCCATCTTTCCCGTGGGTGTTGTGCAAGGCGACTAAGGGTAAGACAGCGATGGGTAATGTAATGGGTAGCAGCATTCCTCTCATACCACCTAGCAATATAGGTACTGCGATTTTTGTGCCCGATATTATGGCACTAGGTTCGCCATTTATTACATAGGACCTAAATAAGTTGGCGTAATATGGGTGTTAATTAATGTATGCAATCTGCCGTCTCTATTATACATATTTATATAGTTAGGGTAAGAAATATGTGTGAGTGTAACAAATATTTATTACTATTATATTATTCCTTCTCTTCTATATACAATTACATCTACGTATGCTTACAAAGATTTTGGTGGTTAGAAAAAGAATTTCGAAAAATTATGATCTTGAGGCGGGAATCGAACCCGCGTCCGCTGCTATCCGGGCAGGTGCCTGACCGCTCGGCCACCCAAGACACTAATTAACTTGCCGAAATTCTTCTAACCTTTACACTTCACGTTGTAAGACTTGTAAGCCAACGGGTACCCTCGCAATGTAGAAATAAATTTCAAACATTCCAAAGCTGATATTTTTACAAATACCGTGCGTTCGGTTAAGCTTGGGTTTGCTTTATAAACTATTCGATTTTAATTTTAACATTATATAAATGTTAGAAAAATTAGTACAAAGATTTTGGTGGTTCTTTGGTATTCTTAAATAAAGCACTGTCATAAGTTAAGACAATGAATTTATTTACAAAGGGCATATAATCCGAATTTATTAATAGTTTTGATTTTAAAGGTTTTTTCCTCCATCAAGACTATCTTTGGAGTTTGGTCTTCTGTAATATAGGGAGATGGAGCCATAACCCACCACTCTGCCTCTGGACAACAGGTACAAAGCCGAAATTTGCGATTGTCTCTTTTCAAAGACCGCGGAAGGGTCGAGGCAATATTTATCTACGGGCCTGGGGGCCTACCGCCTAACTCGATTGCTAAAGCAAAAGCTATAGTTTATGACGTCATGCTGTCATTTCGCACCAAATGTAGCTAAACTATTAGCGATAGCTTCGAACGAATGATCACCAAATGATTTTGTATGAATTTGGCACAAAATCCGTACCGCCTCAAATTCAGGATGTCTGCTATAGCCGTAAGCAGTGCATTGCTTTAAAGCTATCATCAGCAATCGAGTTAGGCGGTAGGCCCCCTGTACTCCTTTCTTAGTTTCCTATCCGAATAAATAAGCATTGATTTTATAGACTGGTTTTCCGCACATTTTATTTACCTATCCTCCTTCACACAACTTGTCCAACGCCAACAGACACAAATACGTGCAGCATTTTTGTCCTCTTTGGGCATTCAAGATCTTCGTTTGTTAACATTGAGAGCTACAAAGTCAAGAAGATCAATGTTTTTATCGTTATTCATCTTTTTCGAGTAACACGTCTCTCGCCTTTTTTGTCAGAAAATTCTCCAAAAAAGTAGGTGCCTACATGGCGAAGTGTGTCAAGGGTTTCAACTCGGTAATATTCCCATGCATCGGATGCTGCTCATGGCTGCCTCGTGGCTGCAGACACGATAATTTATGTGAGTCCATGCATGACTTGTTGTGCCTGATATTATAATTGATGTTGTTCAAAGACCGAATTATGTAGGTACTTATTGTTTACCTAAAAATTATAATATACGTACATACACATACATACATACACAAATCACGCCTATTTATCCACGACGGGGTAAGGAGACGTTATAAGCTTATTGCCATCTATCGGGCACAAAAGTCGCAGTACATTGCTATTGCTAGGTGGTATAAGAGGAACGCTGCTGCCCGTTCCTCATCATTGATTTATCCTAAGTCGCCTTGTATGACACCCACGGGAGAGATTTGGGGTGGTGGCAATCGTATTCTACTCTGCCGTCACCACACGGCACAAAAAAAATTAAAAGTAATAAAAAAGGAAAAGGTAGGACTACTGCCGTACTCAGAGACGTCAATTAACTTTAATGAGTATTTAATGTCAAAAAATTTCATTCCAATCAAGACCATAGACCCGGCAATAATAGCGACTAGTTTTGAATTGTCATTTTTTGACGTTAAGTACTCATTAACGTTATTTGACGTCTCTGAGTAGTCACATAATTGTCGTCGAACAAAGCACTAGTTCTTAAATATTTTCTCTATTCGAACGGCCAATAACATCATACATTATCTAACAGTGGAGACAAACGCAACAGCCTCCACAAACATGGATACACGCTCGCTGGTTGCAAAACTTCCTGTTTACGGCTAGGGTTGCGTCAGGCGACATTTTCTTTTAAATAATGATGAATTTAGCATATAATATTAAGTAGTCATAACTCCTTCTACATCTGTCCAGCTAGGTTGTTTGTGTTACGATTTTATTATTATAAAAGACAATATGATCCAGCAGCGTGGACAGTGGACGTCCGGTTGATA
Source organism: Cataclysta lemnata (assembly GCA_963931975.1). Lineage (NCBI taxonomy): Eukaryota > Metazoa > Arthropoda > Insecta > Lepidoptera > Crambidae > Cataclysta > Cataclysta lemnata. The sequence continues at coordinate 7,015,421 of OZ008355.1, read as the reverse complement.
GTTTAAAGTTTGCAGGAGTGAATGTTTTCGCGACGTCCGGAATACCTAAATAAATTTAAAAAAACTGCTTTAACTAAATCAAACGTCTCTTTATAAAAATTACGCATAAATACAATTTACGAGACAAAAGGACGAAGGACTATTCTAATTAGCTACAATGGGTACAAACCGTACAATACATGAAATGTTTTTATTTTTTTCATATAAAAATTGTAAATATTGTGTGAAAAATCAAAACTATCAAAGTAATATTTTTTTCAAAAAAAATTAAAAAAATCATAACAACCCTGTGATGGTCAGGCCTTCCGCACTCGCACAATGCACTCGACTAAATTATACCACAGGCTTGTGTATCGTGGCGCGTGAAAAGCAAGTGAGAAATTATTACGGAGCCTTTACGTTTTCACTTCCCGAAAATATATCAAACATTAAAAATGATGTTAAATTTAAAATCCTTAGGCAATTTGTAATGTTTTATACATATAGAAGTGAATTAAATAATATCTCCATTTCAAAGATATAAGAAGTAAGAAAGAATTCAATGAGCAAATTAAACTAAAACATGAACATAATTCAGGTATTTTTGAAATTTATACATTTATGCCTTTTATCCCTACGCATTTATGTAATATTATGTAATGGAGAATAAGCTGATACCTAAAATAAAAATACCGTTTCTTTATTTTCCAATCCTGACTTTGAAAATATTTTTATTACTTAATTATAGAGAAAAAAAAATAAAATGTCAAAAACATGCGATGACGTCACAGTCACGAAGTCAATCAATATAATGTCTGTCAGTCGTGAGTCAAATCCATTGTCATTAACTGTCATCGTCGAAAATAACAATAATAAAGTAACAATTTTGAAATCCTTCCGAGACCTTTATTTTAACTAATTTAATACGTACTTTACTAGAAAATTAATTTCAAATAAAATATTTTAATTTTTGCCACCGGAAACGTCAGATTGTCATTTCGCTTTTTTTCGTGACAGTGACGTCATTTGGCGCTTACGTCTGTTTAGAATGACCGTAATTTTAATCATGATTTTTTGTACCAAAACAACGGAATTCAGAAGAAATAATAAATATGGGTGTCTTAATTTTCTGTCTAATTTCATATAACATCATAATAAAAGTATGTTGAAAAAATGAAATGTTGTCAATTATTCAGGGGTACCATTATTTTTATGAATAGTACCTACAATTATATGATCTTAATATAATTTCAATACTTAGTATCGCCAGCCCTACAGTACTGAATGAAGCTAAAGTTAGTTAAACCAGTTCTTAAGTAAGTTAGGTGTTTGTTAGTATAACCATAGGCTTCTGATACGTTATTGTATTGATTATCGTTTTGTCAACACCAATTTAAAAATCATGTCAAAAGGTCATATTTCCACTGATAGGGTCAAAAAACTTCGACCAGAAAAGTCCGTTGCCTTTTGCAGGAGGCTTTTTGAATGGAGGAATCTTGATAACACTTACTTTATAAATAAATAAAAAATATTTCTGCTTATATAAATGTCTTAAAAATATGTCTTCTTGTGTATTTATCGAACATTTATGCAAAATCTAAATTATTCTAGAATAATAATATAATATTGTTCATTAATGCACTAGACGTAATATGAGTAAATAAAATTTCACTTAAAACAAATCATACTTTAATTGCATAATGAACATAATTATTTCAAGTTTCGACATTATGTAAACGGTAAAAATATGAAAGCTGCCGTGTACCTGTTCATGTACTCAGATATTCAGAACAACTAAGATTATTTTATTTAAAAAGATGTCTGCGTAAAGTCATTAGTATAATAGACATATATAGGTTAAATATTGACTATCGTCTTAGCTAATGGAAATATAATTCACTGACTGACCCTAATAATAAGCTATTTAGTCACATGCGACATATGTATAATATTTAATTAATCATCATCTTAAAATATTTATCTAAGCGTTCTAAAGTTCGAAGTTACAGCTGCAGTGTGATGGGGAGAGATTAATGTTACGTAACTAGAAGTATGACCTAGAACGAGAGAAAGACCGAAGAAGCGATGGATGAATTGTGTGAAAGATGATATGAGGAAGAGGGGAGTTCATGCTGAACTCACGTCTGATCGAGGAGAGTGGAAGAGGAAGTAGACGTGCTGTGCCGACTCTACTTAGAGGAGAATAAAGTCAGGGAGAAGAGATGAAGTCAAAGCTAAGATAGGGCATTTTACTCATGCAACAAGATCGTTATATTAATGTACCGCAAATGAATCCAGCATCCATGGCCTCATCTATCCGAACATATCAGCCTGGCATTTTTTTATATAGATTTTAATCTTTACTACCATCATCAAACTTCGCCAAACCCAAATAAAAAAAATAAGACAATGTTGGAACCGGTTATATTTGTATGAATGAATTTGAAACTATAATGTTTTTATAATAATAAAATTACATATTAAAAAACGAATCCGTTTTATTCCTTACTGTAAAAGATAGCGGACTATACCGGATACGACTTACCTACATAATACCTATTAGACGTAAAATTTCGTGCTATAACATGATCAAAATGTGTTGTAAAATTACAACTTCCATTTAGTTGACCTCAATTCCATATGGAAAAGTTACATGTTGTCTACCAGTCTTTAGGATAATTTATATTAATCCTGATTTGTTAAACAAAAAGTTTATTTAAAGTTTATTTCCATAGTAATTTATAATCCTTTTCTTAAATATCTTTTGACATTTATTTTGGCGCTTTATACATTCATTGCCTTTGTAAAACATTTTTTTTACTGTGTAAAATGTTTTTGTGGAATTAATAAAGTGAATAGGTACGGGCAGCAGCGTTCCTGCTTACCACGTTTTAGTAATCTGCGTAATAATTTTTTAATTTTATTTTTCGATCAGGTATTTTTCATTTTCCAAAAGATAGCCAACTTATTATATATTATTTTATTTATTTTTATTTATTTATTTATGTACATACACAAAAAATGAGACAAAATACACAAACAAAGAAACCGTGGTACAAACTTATTGTCGGATTTGTACCAGTGTCTACCGCAATCCACTAGGCAAACCAATACTCTCTGGTTCATAACTTTTCGAAAATTATCCGACATAGATTTTGCTTTGTAATGTCATACCTAAGTAGGTGAGTACCTACTTCTTCCCGTGGGTGTTGCATGATGAAAGTCAGGATTTCTGTATTCTGTATGTATACGTATTATTTATTATGTATTTACGTATAAAAAATATTATCTGTCGGTCCTCTATTCTATGATAGACAATCATAGATGCGAGTGTAGATGAATCCCTCGAAATATTTATATTTGTATTGTTTTATAACCAACATTTATACGAAATGACTTTAATTTGGTTTTAACACTATATAAAAACAGGTGCAGGTGTAATGCTTGTGCTCATAAAAAATAACAGTATCCACTATTTCCTTTTTAATTTTCATGGCAGCATCTACCAATTTTTGTGTGCTAAAAACTAATAATTATAAAGACAGGATACAAGCTTAACTATAGTGTCTCATTCTAGACTCCTATAGGTCTAAGTGTAAGTGTTAACTAGATCTATAGTTTCCGCACCACACAACTTTTGGTTATCTGAGGACAATTTATAGATACAAGTAGATCCTAACTAATACTATCAATGCGAAAGTGGGGTTTTTGTTACGCTCTGACACCATACTTAAATGATTTTAAAAATTATTTCACAAATAGACAGCATTACGAGCGTATAGGCTGTACTTTTTTTAGAGATCCGTACGAAAATTTAAATGCATAATGTTTTGCCCAAGGTGATACAAATTTACCTATAATGATAAAAGTCATTATGACTTGATCATAATAATAAATATAGATATCTATGTAGATCCCTTTCACACTTAACATTCAACTACGTATATTTGAATTTTTGAATTTTTGTTGTTAATTATGTTAAGAAATATGACTTTGATATCTAGTTATTATGAAAGACATCAACGCGAGCGCACCCGCTGGCAAAGGCTGGTGTGTTAAAAATAATTATAAAAGAGGCGATATACCTCGATATGTAGTTATCCCGGACTAATTCGAGACAAAGACCTATAATTAGGTAGGTACATGCCACAAACCAGATACGTTGCCATGTTTAAGCGAACCGTTTTTCATATTCGGAAATTCGAATCCAGACAAAGTTATCTACGTGTATGTCAGTTATTTTTTGCTTATTAAATTACCTTATTAAACATTTAATTAGATTCCGCCTTCGTGTTTAAAAAAATTAAAGAATATTTAAACATAAACAATTAGTCCTTTGTTTCCCCTTTAAAAAAACTAATAAAGACCAGACACCAACAAATAATTCAATTCCATAAAGTTCTTCGGTTATTATTTATAAACATTTATTTATGTATGTAATGTAAGCTAAAGCTCTTAAAATAAAATAAAATAATGATATAGATAATTAACATAATAATGAAGCCTGATACCTAAGTCTAAGGGTGAACGTGTTTAGCTCGTTTTTATTAATGTATACATTATCATGTTTACTGTTATAATTTAGTGCGTCCCTAATTACTGATTGCTGTTTCAAAATTAAAATCTAAATGCATAATTCATTGACGCAATTGTATTTAATTCATAAATAAATATTGAGTTCTAAATAACAATATAATTGATTATACAATTACGATTTGCCGAAATGTTCGGAGATTAAAAAGACAATAAATAGAATTTCCGGTCTTTGTTGTGAATTAAAAAATATTATTTACTAATAGATTTTTTAGTAAGCTTAAAAAAACCAAGAAAATTCAAATGGAAGAGAAACAAAACAAAATACAACTCAACCGCCCTGGCCCGCCAAATTTACAAAAATAAAGTTTCTTTTACGCACCACATCCATGCCAAGTCCATCGCGAACTTCCAACACTAAATTCAGGAAACATATAACTACGGCTCCAAGCCATGAATGGTCTGTCATTGTAAAAAAAATATCACAGAAACTTGTCTTCAGACGGAACTCTCACAGAATGACCGTTTGCTCTGCCGGCATCACTGCGAATAAGTGCTTAAGCTATGCCTCAGGTGAGGGCTTGTAGGGAGCAGCTTCGCAACCTTGACCGTCAAGGCTCACTGATACATACGCTTGAATCATGAGATAATGATAAAAAAATTAATGGCAATCGTGATCGGGTCCTTAGAGTTGCACAAAAAGAATATCAAGTAGGTACCTACGCACTCATGTCAAGCTTGTCGTTGCAAACGCTATGCTAGTTTTTGCTCTGCACTCGTTGGTAAAAAGTCAAGTAAGCAGATTAATGTTTGGGTTACCTACTTGTGTAATGTAAAAAATATTCGCTTAGCTAACAATTTCGGGTAATTAATTCTTGTAATTTTAATTGTTGCTTAAAACTTATTTGATATTGAGTATTTTATTTTTTCCTACGTTAGGTAAACCTTAGAACCTAGAACATGGGTCGTTAAGGGTTTTTGTAACTGTAAAAATATCTGTCACTATAATTTCTATTTAACAAAAAATAAATTTGAATTACTTATTATATCTCTCCGCTTATGGGTATTTCCATCACTTTTATCTACATTCATTCATCTGTAGCGCCATTCCGGTGTGATGGATTTGGTATATAAATCAAAATGGACTCTCGATGATTTAATAACACGTGACCAATTTGAATGGAAAAGAAACAAAACAAAAGATAAACTATTATAAAGAAACAGATAAACTGGTTATAGAGATGATGAACTAATTATTTTTTTATTTATCTTTGGGGTATAACCGATTTGACCGTGTGCTGTTAGAGGGCAAAAAATTACTATTTTTATTGTAACATTATCAGAACATTAGTTTAAAAATGTAAAAAATATTGTAAACAAAAATAGGCCACATAGAGTTTCAAAAATCATCTCATCTCTCCTCCGGGTGTCGTACAAACACAGATAGGGAATGGACAGCAGCGTTCCTGTTAAACCACCCAGCAATATCCTCCAGGGTTTTCTTGTGAAAATAAACATTTAATTTATCTGGATGCCCTTTACTAAAAAGTAAGTAAATTTCATTCGTTTTAACTACCGAAAGTGCTTATTTGTGCAGGTTATAGGTTGCACAAAATTGAATTTTGTGCTCTAGAGCATTAACGTATCTACTCATAATTGTGTCTATAATAAGGCAAAGAAAATGTCCATACCGCCGGCGCCGTGTGGTGACGGCAGAGTAGAATACAATTGTCACCACCCCAAATCTCTCCCGTGGGTGTAGTACAAGGCGACTAAGGATAAATCAGTGATGAGGAATGGACAGCAGCGTTCCTTTTATACCATCTAGCAATAGTACTGCGACTTTTGTGCTCGATAAATGGCAATAGGCTCGCCACCTATTACATGGGACCTGACATAATTGAAACGTGGGTGCTATTTCACCTCTGCTTACCCCTTCGGGGATATAGGCGTGATTTATGTATGTATGTATGTAAAATGAGCCATGCAGCCAAACACATTAAGAAATTCAGAGATAGAATTTGTTATTTTATAATATTTACTTATATTTATTAGCTAATGTGTTTTTAAGACAAAAGATATTATAATTTTAATTCTAATATTTATTTCTTTTAATAGGTCTGCTGCCCAAGCCTTATATCAATTGGAAAAACAATTTCCTTCAGTAATTAAAACTGTACTAATTTTAGTTTGAATTTTAACAAGGGTTATGTTAAACTACTGTTTTATTTCCTCGCAATCGAAGTGAAAAGCAGAGTTGCTAACTCGTCCACAAAACCATTTTTATCCTCGACATTACTATTCCAGCCATGACATTACTGCTAAAGTCTTTGAAGTCTCGGACAAAAATCATTGAACTACTATAAAAATGATACGTTTTTTGCACTTGATGGAAAATCTACTATTTATCGATCATTAAAGTAAAACGTATCCGTAGTATTATTGTCCTCTATGGTAAAACGTCAAACAGGTGACATCGTACTAGACTCGCAGATAACAGACCTTATTTTACGAAAGCTCATCTAATATATTCCGGAAAAGAAGCAAACTTTTCAAATGAAATAATTAATCTATTTAAAAATATTCGAAGCAACGTAAGATCGGAGGAACTTACCCCGGATACAGAGACGCTACTCAAAATTAGAGCACTGTTTAAAAAGTTAAGTGGACTTGTCAGACTTTGTATGACGCTGTCTCCACGAGCGAGAGAATTGCGACGAGTCAGCGCTTCTATCGTCGGGTAATCTCCACGAATGAGCTATTATTTCGCCAGCGTATCGTCACGACTCGTGACGGAATCACTATGTAACTTTACTCTTTGTCGAGGAGACAGCGCCTATGGAAGCCTGTACATATTGACAAACTTAAATGTTAAAAACGACTTCTCAAACTTTGAGTAACGTTTCTGTATTCGGGGGTAATTATAATACTTATGAGCGTATAGTCAACGACACTTTGCTCATTTCACCCCACAGAACAATATTACCCAGTTGAAAGAATCTAAAAAGACCCTAATTTTAATTAGGTTTTATCTAAAATTTTGAAGTCTCCAATACGTTTTTAGTTTTACTGGCCGAAACTATTTGTAGTGCTGGGGCTTTTTTTTTGCGCCGAGGTAAACTGCATTTACACATCATCCCTGCAGTACGGTGCAACTACAGAGGTATGTGGTACTGGGGGTAAAGGCGTTCCCCCACTACACCACTAAACATTCTCTCCGGGCATCCAGCCAAAGCACACTATGGCAGCCATCCGTGGTCATCCGTTAGGATATGTCACCGGACAGCCACCTGCGCCCGCCCTTTCGGGCTTATTCCGTGCACCGTTTACCCTAGTCCAATGTCCAACAACAGCGTACTGCGCCAGACAAAGGACCCGCCAGTCCTGACCAAGTTTCATCCGAAGAGGAATCTATCCAAGACAGGTTAATTTTAAAGTTACCGTAATTTATACAGTAACTTGAAAAAAATCAGATTTTATCTATAATAATAAGACGTGAGCATGAATCGGAACTGAGCCTGAGGTGCATTCCACAATATATTACCAATTTCTACTTAATCTCGATCTTATTACAAGGCAATAAGAGTACTTCTGTGATTAGCCCATGTGTGTGGCAGCTGTCATAACCATCTGTCTATCCGCTGTCATGTCATTATGACAGTGACAATTTGTAAATAACCAAAAAATTTAATCATATCGCCGATCAAAATATTTATATTTTTAAACAATGTCTTCAGATACTGATGATAATTTTCCTGATTTTAAAGTACATTATTATTAAACCAATTGGACAGTTGACTAAGAAATCAATTCGGTCACACGTAATATATTTAATTACAATATGTTTCAGATTCCACCTATCTTCGATGATTTGAATGAACGCGTGAAAGACTATCTTCTAAAACCGGAAAGACTCTCTATACACAAATGGGAACGGTCTCAAACCCACTGGCATCGAGAATGCAATGTTAATTCCTTGATTAAAATTGATGATGATGACTTTGGACCGGATACTACATTAGAGGTATTTAATCGTATAATATACGTATTTTTCTACCTAAAAATATCTGGACCTAGAACTTGCCCTCATTCAAATACATTGAATGCAAAATCTTGTTTTATACAATATACTATACACTATAATATACAAAAACTAAGCTTGTATCATTTACATTAACAAATAAAGAGTATTGCCGTTTGTCTCTCTCTTATTTTGATCAATAATAGATAGTCTCAAGAACAAATGTCTGTGATCATCACAAATCTTGGACCCTACCAGTATTCGATCCCTAATCATTTTGACCATTAAGTGACCAAATTGACATTTCAAACGGAGTCAATTTCAAATCAAGAGAGAAAAAATGTATATTAATACTTTTAGTTCCATAAACAATTTATTTTATTAGTCCAAATAAATTAGGTTATTCGTGATCCCATCACGGGAGAAATAGTTGGCTTGGAGGAGGTAAGTATACCAAATGATGAAGACGATGACAGTTTGTCTATGTCACGAGCACCACTACCCCCTAGCCTTGCAACTAGGGGAAGTACAATGAAAAGTCCATTTCTGCCTGCTGGATTTGAAGAGGAATTAGAAAATATGATTAAACAAATTGCCGAACTTGATAATAATTATATTGACTTGGAGAATGATGAACCTGGAAAATTTCTGGGTGAAGGTAATTATTAAATATACCGCTTTTGAGCTTTTGTTTTCTATCTCTATGATACCTTTTAAACAATTTGCATAAAAGAGGGCTTTTTGTTATGTAACTAAATATGTGTCTTGTAAAAACTTTGCCTTGTGGTGATGGCTGAGTAGAATAAAATTGTCACCACCCCAAATCTCTCACGTGGGTGTCAAACAAGGTGACTATGGATAAATCAGTGATGAGGAATGGGCAGCAGCGTTCCTCTAATATAACACCTAGCAATGTACTGCGACTGTTGTGCCCGATAAATAGCAATAGGCTCGCCACCTATTACATGGGACCTAACATAATTGGCGAAACGTGGGTGTTAGTTCACCTCTGCCTACCCCTTCTGGGATATATGCGTGATTTATGTATGTATGTAAAATCTAAATAAATAAATATTTTTTACACTCACACTTATCATCTAGCCCAAAGTAAGTAGCCTAAGCAATTGTGTTATGGATACTAGATGATGGACATATTTTTCATAATAAATATGTATATAAATGTTGAAAATATACTACTCAAACATATACACAACCATGACTTGGCAACAAACATTTGTGGTCATCACAAAGTTTGCCCCAACCAGGATTCGAACCCGGGACCTCTTGGCCAATACCCAGCAATCTGAGCATTCGACCAAGGCGGCCGTCATCAAATATATGTTTCATTATCTAAAAACCATTTATGTGTACCTGTTTTACACTGCCCTTATAAGCCAAAAAGCATTGACCTGACGCAATCGCAGGCCAAGCCCGCTATGCCACTGCTCTAGCGAGCTCGTCATTTCGTTTCACGTCTTTTTGTTTAACTATATCCAATTGATTATTCTATCCGAAACAACAGAAAGCAGAAAAACAGATTTTATGAGATACTCCTTTTTAGTTATTTATGAAGGCAGTATGTTTCTAACAATGAATCATGATATTCACCACAAAATTGTGATATAAAACTCTTATGGTGATGTTACTTGAAATATTAGTCTTCCCTTATTTTGTACAATGTTTATCAACATTTAATTATTTTTTCAGATATTCTTACTCTACCTCCTGGTTGCAAAGAAGGTGTACTGTTTGCTGATGATGGTATTACAGTCCTCAACCAAGAAAATAAATCTGAGGCTGTAAAAACTGACACCCCAGAACATATTGACATACAAAAAACGTTCAATTTGGAAGAAGTTATAGACAGCAACGCACATTTAGCGGGCAAGTTTCTACTCATCATTCAAGTTTTATCTTTAATGCCAGAAACAAATTTTTAAAATACGCGACCAGGGGGCCTACCACCGAACTCAATTGCTAAAGCAAAAGCTATAGTTTATGACGTCATGCTGTCATTTCGCACCAAAAGTACCTAAACTATTAGCGATAGCTTTGAACGAATGATCACCGAATGATTTTGTATGAATTTGGCACAAAATCCGTGCCGCCTAAAAATTCAGGATGGCTGCTATGGCCATAAGCAGTGCATTGCAATATAGCTATCATCAGCAATCGAGTTAGGCGGTAGGCTACCCAGATGAAACGTGTCGCGTGTTGAGTCGAATTGGTATTGGTTTTCTATGACCAGAATCTATGAACATCCGACGCGACGCCGGATTGTTCGGTATCTACACGTGGAGTCGCGTCGCGTTTCAAAAACGTGTCGGGGTCATAATATATTAGTTAAGGGAAGTTTTTACTCGTGTCATAACATTAATAGTCTTGTCATGACCAACTATACTGATCAAACATACACACACAGTCTGTTCCAAATATTATCATGAAATCCTTTTTAGGATTCTGTCGACCCCACTTCAGTGTATAGAAAAGAAAAAGAGAGTATTTTATATGTCTTTATTCTTTATTATAGAATTGACATCAATTAAAACCACCTTTGTATTTTGAACAGATTTTTGATTTGTGTTGTATTTTTTATAGGTCTGTGGACAGAAGATGATGAATCACAAGATGTACCAAAACCTAGCAAACCTCAAAAGAAAATAGAAACTGTGGACGATGATGATAACTTCCTTGAAAGTACTATCATAGAACCACCTGTGGTTCTTCCAGATATTCCAATATTAAATATCACATCATCATCTATGAAAACGGGTGTAACATCAACGGAATGGGCGGAAATGATTGACGTTTCACAGCCTGTTACAGAATTTAGTGAAAAAATTAAAGACATGGCACACACCTACCCATTCGAATTAGATAATTTCCAGAAGCAAGTAAGTATACAAAAAGCTATTCGATTTTAATTTTAACATTATATAAATGTTAGAAAAATTAGTACAAAGATTTTGGTGGTTAGAAAAAGAATTTCGAAAAATTATGATCTTGAGGCGGGAATCGAACCCGCGTCCGCTGCTATCCGGGCAGGTGCCTGACCGCTCGGCCACCCAAGACACTAATTAACTTGCCGAAATTCTTCTAACCTTTACACTTCACGTTGTAATACTTGTAAGCCAACGGGTACCCTCGCAATGTAGAAATAAATTTCAAACATTCCAAACATTTTTACAAATTTTTACAAACAAGCTTAACCGACGCACGGTATTTGTAAAAATATCTGCTTTGGAATGTTTGAAATTTATTTCTACATTGCGAGGGTACCCGTTGGCTTACAACGTGAAGTGTAAAGGTTAGAAGAATTTCGGCGAGTTAATAAGTGTCTTGGTTGGCTGAGCGGTCAGGCACCTGCCCGGATAGCAGCGGACGCGGGTTCAATTCCCGCCTCAAGATCATAATTTTTCGAAATTCTTTTTCTAACCACCAAAATCTTTATACAAAAAGCGTAACATATCAGAAATAAATGGAAATAATCTATAACATATCATTACACAATCAAATATGTTATGGCTAATTTCAAAAATCAAATTGTTATATAACAGTACACTACACAAACAAGACCTGCTGATTGAATGAACAAAAAGGAAAAAAAATTATCAAATGGCAATAGATGAAAAAAAAAAAATATTTATTTGGTCTACCTACTATAATTAATTTATATTCAATAAAATTATCTAGTTTGAATAATATATATCTTTAATATGACAGACCTGTCCAGCCGTATTTTATCAATCCAAGTCTAGGGACTGCCGTGTAGTAAAAGCAGAACAGAATACAATAATTGTCACCACCCCAAATCTCTCCCAGTCAAAACAGTGATGAGGAATGCTGCTGCCCATTCCTCATATACTACCTAGCAACGTACTGCGAATTTCGGACCCGATAAATAGCAATAGGCTCGCCACCTAATACATGCAACCTAACATAATTGGCGAAACGTGGTGCTAATTCACCCCTGCCTACCCCTTCGGAGATATAGGCATGATTTAAGTATGTGTATGTATGTAGTCCTGTGACTGACTAGCCTGTGCTAGCCTAGCCCCTCATGCTCCAGGGGTGTCATGAATTTGACTAAGACCGCCCTGTGTATACCAATAGTCACTTTGGGGCACCCGAATGGTACAGGCATGCCCAAAGAGAGTTGGTGTTAGACAGGTGACTGGCTGTAAATTTTAGCCAACACCTTGAGCATGGGTGGAATGTTGTCATCCCAATCACTCATTCCGTTCATCGCTCTCTCGACATAGTCCTTTCCATCACTTTTCTATACATTCATAAATCATCAGCACTTTTCCGATTTGATGAATCATATGAATTAGAGTCTATACTACATCTGACCTGAAGAGAATTGAAGAGCAAACATACTGCAACGATCCATTATGATATATCTATAAATAAGCTAGGCATTTTACAGGTGAGATTGTGTTTCCATTGCAGGCCATTCTGAAATTAGAAGAAGGTCACCATGTCTTTGTTGCTGCGCATACTTCCGCGGGCAAAACTGTCGTTGCCGAGTATGCCATCGCCATGTCGAGGAGAAACTGCACCAGGTAGCAATGTCCATCACTTTCTTATCTCTAAATAATCTAAATATCGTTGCCATAGGTGCGTGTACTGGCCAAAATGGACACTCGTATATATGTATAATCATTTAGAAAATGGCGTGGTGACGGCAGAGCAGAATATAATTGTCACCACCTCCATCTCTCTCGTGGGTGTCGTACTAGGCGACTAAGGGTAAAGACAGCGATGAGTAATGGGCAGCAGCATTTCTTTCATACCACGTAGCAATATACCGGGATTTATGTGCTGATTTATATAGGCGTGATGTATGAGTGTATGTTTGTGTTCCAGGGCTATATACACATCACCAATCAAAGCATTGTCAAATCAGAAGTACAATGACTTCAATAAGCTGTTTGGCGAAGTGGGTCTTCTCACGGGTGATTTGCAGATAAACTCTACCGCTCCATGCCTCGTAATGACAACGGAAATTTTGAGATCAATGCTGTACTGTGGATCTGATGTTACAAGAGACTTGGAATTCGTCATCTTCGACGAGGTCCACTACATAAATAACGCTGAGGTAAGTTGTTAAATTCAGCCATCTAGCCTTAGCAGACTGTATGTATGTATGTTAATAAGAAATAATAGTTTCATAAAGGAAGGTCACCCAAATCGTGTATGTATATATACTGTCCAAAGCAGCTATTCTGGTATATGAAACTATTTGCCAATATGTAAAGCGACCTTTAGTTCCTTTCTGACTCCTTAATCACCAGGTGGTATGAAGTAATTTGCTCACCATGAATTAAAAATATTTTTATAATACTATTATTTGCCTTAAGAGAAAACGGTACCCATTGCGGTCATGGCTCTGCCCACAGTCCAACCTTTCCATTGGGTAATTAAAAATCCTGATGTTAAATCGTTTCTTTTATGATTTCCACAGCGTGGCTATGTTTGGGAAGAAGTGCTCATATTGTTGCCTGCCCACGTGAGTATAGTCATGTTGAGTGCAACTGTACCGAATACGCTCCAATTCGCCGACTGGGTCGGTCGAACGAAGAAGCGGAAAGTCTATGTCGTGTCTACGCCAAAACGGCCTGTACCTCTCTGCCATTATTTGTATACAGGTTTGTTTTAGACACTGTTATAATCTCCTTGTTATAGACCAACATTAAAACACTTTGGCGCATAATACCTAATTCGTTTTTGTATTGATTTAGAATTAATTGACGGCCGCCTTGGTCGAATGCTCAGGTTGCTGGGTATTGGCCAAGAGGTCCCGGGTTCGAATCCTGATAAGGGCAAACTATGTGATGACCACAAATGTTTGTTGCCGAGTCATGGTTGTGTATAAAATATGTTTATGTAGTATATTTTCAACCTTTATATACATAATTATATTAAAAATGTCCATCATCTAGTATCCATAACACAAGTGCTTAGGCTACTTACTTTGGGCTAGATGATAGGTGTGATTGTAAAAAAAAATTCTTGATTATGGCCCATTTTCCTTATATTATTTCTTCCCGAAAGCCTGTACCGTCTATAGAAAGAACATCAAAGGGCTGATGACGATTATGATACCTACGTGAATGCAATATTCCATTCTGCAGGTTCCGGTGGTAAATCTAAACATGAAAGATTCCTAGTAATCGACCAAGAAGGAAACTTTCAACTTAGAGGATATAACGAAGCTGTCGCCGCCAAGAAGGCGCGTGAAAACGACTTCAAAAAAAATTTTGGACCTAAAGGTAAACTAACACGATTCATTTTCAACTCTAATTGCCCACATAATCAATAGGGATGATTACACTAACAAAAAAATCACTGACATAATAATAATTTAGGATAAAGAGATGCGTTAATAGTCACTTGTTATCAGATTATACTTGAGATTGATATTTATTTTATATAAATAAAAACACAAAACTTAGCAATCCGCCATATTTGCTTAAACGCCGCGTGACGTCATTATATTGTTAATTCCATTTTGACATTTTATTTGGCAATCAAATTCACTAATAAACTATAGAAACTGTCATTTTTACGAAGTAGTGACGTCACACAGGCGCCATTGCTGTTTTGAAGGAAATTTTTAATTGCAATAAGCACTAAGCATGTTTTTCCATCAATATCGAAAATTTTTACAAAAATATAATTTTCACTTCTCATGCTCTGAAAGTGCTTATTTGTGCAGGATATAGGCTGCACAAAATCAACTTTTGTGCTCTAGAGCATTAACGTATCTACTCGTAAATGTGTCTATATTAAGGCAAAGAAAATGAGCCATGCAGCCAAACAATAAAAAAATTCAGTGGTAGAATTTGTTATTTTATTATTTATTTGAATTTATTTGCCTAATGTGTTTTTTAAGACACAAAAGGTATTAAAATTTTAATTCAAGTAGGTTATTAAATTCTACGGTAGGTTAATAAATTAATTTAAGAAAATTATTATTTCAAAATTAATTTAATTCTTGGCTGTAAAGGTCTGCAGCCCAAGCCTATATCAATGGGAAAAACAATTTCCTTCAGTATTCAAAATTGTACTAATTTTAGTTTGAATTTTGAGAAATATTTTATAATACTACTGTTTTATTTCCTCGCAATCGAAGTGAAAAGCAGAGTTTCTAACTCGTCCACAAAACCATTTTTATCCTCGACATTACTATCAGCCCTCGCCTTCGGCTCGGGCTGCTAAAAGTCTCGGACAAAAATGATTCGTTTTGTGCACTTGATGGAAAATCTACTATTATTTTGGGTAAAGTTAGACACGTAAGAACAACATGGTGTAGTTTTTAAAAATTAGTCATCATGCCTATTGTGTTGTTTCAGCTGGTGGGAAACAGTTTCAAAATCCGAAAGCTGATCAGACTATGTGGGTGGCATTCATAGATCATTTGAAGCAGAAAGATAAATTGCCGGTTGTTGCATTTACTTTGTCCCGTAACAGGTAAATAAATGTGTACGTATTAGTCACACGCTTTTTTCCATGCTGGCTTGGGGGGAAACGTATAATGTGCCAGCCCTAACCTACCCGAGGGGTATCATAAACCACCGACAACAGTGTATCCAAAGGGGATTGTGGTGTGGCAGGCCGCTGGCTGGTAAAACCAAAGAATAAAACCTTGCGCAGTATTGCCTATGAAAGAACATTAGGTAGGTAAGAATGTTTGAACCGTGTATTTTGCCCTTTGATTATATTACTTGAGAGTTGAATATACATTATTACTTTGTTCTTCATTAGGGCGGCAGTATTGTTAAGGGAATAAACTCGCACAACTCATAACTTCAATGTTTATTTTACCAGGTGCGATCAGAATGCTGAAAATTTGATGTCAGTAGACTTAACGACGGCCAAAGAGAAGAGCCATATTAAATCTTTCTTCCAAAGATGCCTACAGAGGCTAAAAGAACCCGACAGACATTTACCACAAGTAAGTACCAAAAATACCTTCTGAAATTCCTCATCTCATCACTATTTACCCTTTGTCGCCTTGTATGACATCTCGCGAGAGTGATTGGGGGTGGTGACAACTCTATTCTGCCCCTCTACACACGTGGCCAATCTATTCGAACGATATAAAAACAAATGTGTGAAACTGGCGTATTATTGAGAAAACAACATGGCGGCCGTCGTGTCAAATGTTGTCAATAGTTACATTCGTAATAGTTGTCAAAAATTTACAATTGTACGAAACAAACGTTATATCGTTTGCCACGTTGCTAGGCTAGTAAACCTGCCAATAAGCCCGTTGGTGACCGAACAGTTTTCCGGACTATCCATACATATGGCACGCCTTTCTCCATTTCCATACTTCAATGTTGGGACCAACACTCCATAATAAACGAGCAATACGAACCTTTTTGAGCACGCGCTGGCTGCTCACAAAAATGAAATATATAGTACTTATCTACTAAAGGTAATGTTTTTTATTTTAAGGTTATCCGACTGCAGAGAGTACTTGAAAACGGTATCGGTGTTCACCACAGTGGAATTTTGCCGTTGCTCAAGGAAATAGTAGAGATGTTGTTCCAAACTGGCTTTGTAAGTAATTAACCAGAAAGAGAATTATTAAAGCATACATACATACATAAATCACGCCTATATCCCCGAAGGGGTAGGCAGAGGTGAACTAGCACGCCAATTATTAATTATTTAGTTTCGCCAATTATGTTAGGTCCCATGTAATAGGTGGCGAGCCTATTGCCATTTATCGGGCACAAAAGTCAGAGTAGGTACATTGCTAGGTGGTATAAGAGGAATGCTGCTGCCCATTCCTCATCATTGATTTATCCTTAGTCGCCTTGTACGACACCTACGGGAGAGATTTGGGGTGGTGACAATTGTATTCTACTCAGCCGTCACCACACGACCTATATATTAATATTATACAAATATTAAATTATTAAAGTGGCCGACTGTAAACTATGAGCCTTGAGCAGCTCGCTAGCGCAGTGGCAATGTTGGCTAAGGCTGGTCATTTCATGGGTGACAAAAAAATGATTCGGAGGGCACGTTAAGCCTTTGGTCCCGGATCCATCTGCAGTCGCTAATACCCACCAACCCGCACTGGGCCGGCGTGGTGGGGTATTGTCCAATTTCCCTATATTTTTCCATTCATAGGGAAGGCCCGTGCCCCAGCAGTGGGGACATGAAAAGGTTTGGTGATGATGGTGGTGGTGAAACCTTGAGCAGTATGAATTAAAATGTTATCATTCCAACAATAGAAATAGGCGAAAAAGAAAATCGTATAAAATGTTCTCCCTAAAAGGTTTTCATTCTCTTCAATTTCCAATCAAGATAAATGTGAATGTGACACTTGCAAACTGTCTTTATCAATAGCGATGCCAATTGCAGGTTAAGATTCTGTTCGCGACTGAGACGTTTGCTATGGGCGTGAACATGCCGGCGCGAACGGTGGTCTTCGACGAGGTGACCAAGTTCGATGGCCAGCAGCGACGGACGCTCGCCCCCGCTGAGTACATCCAGATGGCGGGCAGGGCCGGGAGAAGGGGTATGTCGAAATGCGGAAGGCACGCCGCATACTACTCCCAAATAAGTGATAGAATGGCTAACAGCCGGTCTAGTTGGTTTAGGGCCTGTTTCACAATCGACAAGTAAGTTCGAAATAGCTTAATTTGCGGAGGAGCTCGCTAGCGCAGAAGCATAGCGCGCTTGGCCTGCGATTACGAAAACTAAGCAATGTTCGCTAAGGCCGGTCATTGGATGGGTGACCAAAAATTTATTATCAAGAGTTCCTCCGTGCTTCGGAAGGCACGTAAAGCTAGTGGTCCCGGCTGCAGTCGTTAATACCCACCAACCCGCACTGGGCCAGCGTGGTGGGCTATGGCCCAACGTCCCTATATTCTTCCATCCATAGGGAAGGTCCGTGCCCCAGCAGTGGGGACATTAAAGGGCTGGTGATGATGATGATGATGAGCTTACTTTGCAGTTGAATTGACATATATTTCATATTACAACTGTCAAATAATATGCCAAGTAAGCTATTCAGAACTAAGCCGTCGATTGTGAAAGAGGCCCTAAGAAGTGCTTTCGTATTAACAATGACCAGTTTCATATTTCATCATCATCATTGTGGCTAAGCCTCTAGTGGTTCGTCCACTGCACGCCTGGCACTGGACGTGGACAAAATCTCTCTCCACCGCTTGACAGTGTTTTGTCTCGGGTTTAGTGAATGGGATTTTTTTTATATTTCATTTTATTTTTTATTCAAAGGACTTTTATTCATTGGATATATCAGTCCTACAGACCGAGAGGAAATATTTTCTTTTTATTTTCGACTTATTGATTTATTTCATCTACCCTCAAATAAGTAGGTAATATATTGACTAAGCATTTATTATTCCGGCGTAGTTGTTTCATTTAAAGGATGCCTTAAATAATCGTTTCTGATAAACTACTTATGCAATTAACGTACCCGGTAGATGGCAATAGGCTCTACACCTAAAATAACTTACGAATATCGCTGTTAATACACCTTTACACTACCCTTTTGGAGATTGACGACATGATTTATGTATGTAATACCCTTGAATAATTTTAGGTTTGGACGACACTGGAACTGTGATAATATTATGTAAGGATGGAGTCCCTGATCTGGTGACTCTCAAGGGTATGATGATGGGCATCCCGCAGAAGTTGTCATCGCAGTTCAGACTCACCTATGCCATGATACTCAGCTTGTTACGGTAAATATTTAAGATTCTTCCAAAGTAAGGCATTATTTTTAAGCGAATCATGTCATATAACTTATGTAATATGGTCAATAGTTTGGGTAAGCATAGATGAATGGTATACTATACTATATACAGGGTAGGGACAAGATAGTTGAATGCTATAAGGAAAGTTATGCCGTTGGTCCCGGCAGCATATGCAGTCGTTAATACCCCCAACCCGCACTAGGCCAGCGTGGTTATGGCCCATTATCTCTTTAAAAAATGGCTACATAATTAGAAATGCATTTTTTATGCTAGACTGGGAAACTCTTGCCCTTCATCGCACCGGATGGTAAAGTGACGTAAGGGCCGAAGATGGAATCGAGCTACACCTGGAACCCTCAACCACAGAGGGGTTGGCTATCTTATCACACATTGTCGGAACACAATAATGCTGTTAACATTATTATTATGGCGACAGGTTTTTATAAGATGGTGCCTGCTAGCCAGGGGGACTTGAAAGAAGTCCTACCATCAACCAAAAACGTCCTGAATAGTTTGCTTACCATTTCAGCGCCGCAACGGTGTCAGTAGAGGGCATGATGCAGCGCTCCTTCCGCGAGTTTAACCAGATAGTGCAAGCGGATAACTACAGAAAACAGCTTCAGTTAGCGGAGAAGGAATATTCGGAGAAATGTAGCGCACCCCTCGCTTCACACTTGGCGCCTTTGGCGGCGTTCTATGACACCGCCGCTGGATATATCGATGCGTTGAATGAAATATTGCCTATACTACTAAACCAACCTAAAGTAGCCAAGGAGATGACGCCAGGCAAAATTTTGGTCGTCTCCGCGGGACCTTATATCAATCAACTGGGGATATATTTGAGTGGCAACGGTGTGTTGGCTTTTATTTCGTTTTATTATAAAGATATGCCGCGTGGTATCTACACGCTATAAGAACGAAATGCACGTCGACGGTTTAAATGTCAAAGGGCTTATTATTACAAATTAATACAAATTGGCGAAAATGACTTTTTAACACAGACGTATTTAGTTTTTCGAGCTCTTTGAATGGGTATATATAACTTGTATTTATGCCTAATATTGCGGAAGTTAATGTGAGTACAAGAGTGATGAACGTGAATATTGAGGTATGGAGAGGATGACCGCATAAGAGATCCATCTGATTGAATAATGTAAACAAAATACACTCTGCCCTAACCAAGTAAAGTAGGTAGAATTCGGTTCTGGCATTTTGTGGTAGCAGTTTTAACCTAACCCAGCCTTGTCTGTTAAATTGACCTACCCACTGATGACTGATGAGGCAATAGGCTCGCCATCTATTACGTGGGAACTTATTTGTGAAAAGTGGTTGTTTAATTCACCTCTGCCTACTACTTCGGGGATATAGTCGTGATATGTGTATGTATGTTATTTAAGCTGTACGTTGTAATGTTTGAATTCCGTATTAATTGATTATTTAAATTCCCAGGTCCCCGACAGACTCCATACAAGGTGCTGGTGTTGGAAACGGCTGAGCAAGACCCGACCAGGTACAATTTCGAAGTGGATGCTAACTGGTTTAGGATGCTCGGTTTCTCTTCCTTGTACACCGGCATAGGTAATTGTATGGTTTAGGGTCCAAAACCGGCATACTGCCTAAATTTGGCACTCTCGTGTATAAAACCATGTTTAAAATAATTATACAGGGTGAAAAGTTGAGATGGGGCATTAATGGTAACTTCCAGATCCCTTGCTGCCATGCGAAAATGGTCTTAGGAGACCTTTCCCAACTTTTTGAGTGATGACATTCGACATTCACAGATTTTTTGATAAAAAAAAATTGGTTAGTCGGTGTCAAGGAGTGTTTTAATCCTTTATGGAAATTGGATTGATTGGCATTAAAAAAATACTCAATTCTGAAGATTATCTCGCTAACTGTAATTTTTTTCAAAAATCTGTGAATGTCGATTTTTGTCACTCAAAAAGTTGGGAAAGGTAAAACAGTTTTATACGCAAAAGTGTCCGTTTTAGTCAGTAGGCCCGGTTTTCAGTTTGTTGTTATGGCTATTGAATCACTTCTACTGCGATTTACTTGGCTGTTAGATGGCAATAAGCTTGCCTCTATTACATGGGGCGTAACATAATTTAACACAATATAATAGTTATTTTTATAAATATTACAGTTACAAATCAACTTCATAAAATAAATTTAAAAAAAAATGCCCAAGCCAGCATTTGAACCCAGCCCGGCTAGCATGACCACCGAAACACGATATGATATAATTATTTATCGCTTTGAACTGTCATAAATAATGGAATTTTGACAGTTCTAAGCGATTAGTGCTTTTATCATATCGTGTTTCAGTGGTCATTTGGGATGACGGCCGGGACCTTTTAGCCGATAGCCATAGCATCTGTCTATCATTACATATTCTGCATTAACTCGATCCGTATTCACATAGGAACTGAACAAAGCACGCTTGAGCACACGATACTTTGTATCGCGCCGAAGAACATAGTGGCCGTTACCAAAATGAATCTGAAAATAGATGTGAATATTATCATCCAAGACTGGGAGAAACGACAGATGCCCAGGTTTGTAGTGAATGTATTATTTTACTGTTGAGTGTGAAGTGTGGGTGTTTTTACGGTCTATTAATTACTTCTTGTAACTTCCACCCAATTCCATTATTATCTACGGCAGCGAGTCTACCGATGAATGAATTTTCAGAGAATGCTGGAAATATGAAGATGGGCCTTTCACACTATAGGGCAGTAGTGATTTGTAGTAAGGCTTTAAGGGCCTGTTTCCCAATCGATAGGTAAGTTCTGGATAGCTTACTTGGCAGATCATTTGACAGTTGTAGTATGAAATATATGTCAATTGAACTGGCAAGTAAGCTATCCAGAACTTACCCGTCGCGTCGGTTGTGAAACAGGCCCTAAATCCAATGAAAAATAATTTTAGACATTGTTCTTAGATAAATGGTTAATGCATCACGAATGCCTCAAATAATATTAAGCCTAGCTAAGGCAGACTAATCATTCAGCTTCTTCCGTCATCACTCCTTCATCACTGATCACTGACAGATTCAAAGACGCACCAGTGGGATCCAGCTGCCTGAAAGCTGTACAAGAGCTGTCAAGAATGTCGCACGCAGTGAAAACGGGCGCCACCATCTTGGAAAACGTGAGCCTCACGCAGTCACTGTCAGTGACTACGGGCGAAATACTACAGTCGCTGGACAAGATGAATTTCTACATGGTATGTGATATTCGTTACTTTTGCCTATTGAAATTTTGTGCGATAGAATCTATTGCCATTTATCGGGCATTTAAAGCGCACTATATTACTAGTAAATGGTATAACAGGAACGCTGCTGCCCATTTTCCACCACTGTTTCAGCCCTTTTTTATGTAATGTGTAGGTAGGTAAATGAATTTATTATATCTGTCCACAGAAAGAGTTGGAATCCCAGAAGAAGAGCACCGACATAGCAAACTTCAAGTCGGAGTTCGCCATAGTGTACGAGCGCAAACAAACTGAACGCAAACGCGACAAGTATAAGCGGCTCTTGTCCTTCGAGAACTTGGCGCTCTATCCGGACTACCAGAGGAGGTTACTTGTGCTCAAGGAGTTGAACTACATCGATGAACACGACAGTGTTATATTGAAAGGTACCTATAGTTCCCGGCACGTCCCAGACTTCCCCGCTTAAAGGGCTTGACACCGGAGTGGTTTAGTGGGTATCGCTGGGGCTTCGTGCGCTGGGCGAGTCACGCCAGTCGCCTAGCTAGCGGCTGGTATGCTTTGCATTCTACTCCTAAAAAAAAATAAAAGTTCCCGGTACCTAAGTTGAACCAAGATGACGGTCGTCTGCACAGGTTTATTTGAAGGAAAGTGTCTAAACTAAATTTTGAACCCGCTAAAGTCGGTATCCCTACGTTACAGACACAGGTCGCACCTCATACAGAATCTCAATAAAATTCCTGAAAATTGTTTTCTGCTCTGCGCCCAGATCAACTTATGTTCCGGGTATTGCACATATTTATTTAAACAAATTTAAATGCTATGCGTACTTCGTATTACAGACGTCAAAATTTATCGGTACTGGCGGAAAAAAATCCTTATTTGGTTGCTTAATATCACACCCACAGGCGGGGTTCATATCTTCCCACTTGCTACGAGCTTTACTTGTTGCGCTTTATTCTAATCTATCTCATTACTAGACACAGAAATCTGGATAAACAATAACACTGTCTAGAGTTATTGTTTATCCAGAACGTATCGATCACTTTTGACCGTGTGGTGGCCGCAGAGTAGAATACAATTGTCACCACCTCAAATCTCCCGTGGGTGTCGTACAAGGCGACTAAGGATAAATCTGTGATGAGGAATGGACAGCAGCGTTCCTCTTATATCTACCACCTAACAAAGTACTGCGACTTTTGTGCCCGATAAATGGCAATAGGCTCGCCATTTATTACATGGCACCTAGCATAGTTGGCGAAGCGTGGGTGCTAGTTCACCTCTGCCTACCCCTTCGGGGATATAGGCGTGAATTATGTATGTATGTATCGATCACTTTACGGCACTTATCGTCACTTACCATCAGGTGAGATGAAGGGCAAGAGCCCAGGGAAGCTCTAGAATAAAAAAATAAAATAAAAATTGTCCTCATGCACGCCCGTCGGTTTGTGTACTCTTGACCTGGCCCCTTTTTAACCAACGAAAACCCGAAGGAGGTTACTCGTATGTTTTTTTTTAATAAAAATTGTCTATCACCAACTAGGCCGAGTGGCGTGCGGCATGGGCACCAACGAGCTGATAATATCCGAGCTGGTGTTCCGCAACGTGTTCACCGACAAGAGCCCCGGCGAGATCGCCGCATTGCTCAGCTGCTTCGTGTTCCAGGCGCGCACTCAGGTGCAACCGCAGCTGACGGACAAACTGGCCGCGGGGGTCAAGGCCATCGAGGAAATCGACGACGAGCTGGTCAAGATCGAGTCCAAGTATATGGTGAGCGGAATATGGGTATTTGGTACGGTAAGCGGAATACGGGTATTTGGTATGGTAAGCGGAATACGGGTATTTGGTATGGTAAGCGGAATATGGGTATATGTGAGTGTAAGAGATTTTTATTGCCGCGTGGTGACGGCAGAGTAGAATACAATTGTCACCACCCCAAATCTCTCCCGTGGGTGTCGTACAAAGCGACTAAGGATAAATCAGTGATGAGGAATGGGCAGCAGCATTCCTCTTATACCACCTAGCAATGTACTGCTACTTTCGTGCCCGATAAATGGCAATAGGCTCGCCACCTGTTACATGGGACCTGACATAATTGGCGAAACGTGGGTGCTAGTTCACCTCTGCCTACCCCTTCGGGGATATAGGCGTGATTTATGTATGTATGTATGTAAGAGATTTTTAAATTGCATCTCGCTTGTATTTGCGGGCTATACAAAATGATCTGCCTACTCCTGCCCGGCTAGCATGCCCACCGAAACACGATATGTTAAGGCCATTTATCGCTTTTAACTGTTAAAATCATTTGATTGTTGTTATAGCCATATGACAATATGATATAGACATTTATCGCTTTGAACTGTCAAAAGTCATATAGCAGTCTCATCCGAACACAGGTTTATTTAACTTAAAAGGATGAGACTCACCCAATCTGTTGTAAACGGATTTAATTATATGAATAATTATTTTTAATTTCTTTTTGTATTTTTGACAGTTCAAAACGATTAATGGCTTTATTATATCGTGTGTCGGTTGTCATGCTAGCCGGGCAGGAGTACGCTGAGCATTTTACATGGCCCGCAAATTCAAGCGAGCTGCAATTAAAAGTAAATAAAAATATTTCTTACACTCACACCTATCAACTAGCACAAAGTAAGTTGCATAAACACTTGTATTATGGATACTAGCTGCCGCACTCAGAGAAGTCAATTAATATTGTCGTCCATCTAATGGTCAGTCGTATAACCGCCTTAACTTCTATCAACCCCCCACAAAATAATTATTATTTGTAATTTTATATGCAGTAATACTAATTTTACATTCTAATTACTTTCGAATAGGTCAACCAGTTCGAGGGTCAGCCAGAGAGACTGAACTTCGGTCTCGTAAGGGTGGTCTACGAATGGGCCTTGGAGAAGCCTTTCGCTGAGATTATGGATTTCACGGATGTCCAGGAGGGAATCATCGTGAGGTGCATACAGCAGCTACACGAGGTGAGACTATTATATCCGGTTTGTAGTGTAATGTCCGACTCAATGTCTTCTATGCTGGCCTGGGAGCGAACAAATAACGTAGAATAGGCCAGCCCCGACTCATCCCAAGGGTGCCCTAAAAGTCGACTAAGGGAGATATCCCGGTGTATAAGCACCTTGGGGCACCCGAATGGTAGAGGGCAAACCACCAACAGCACACCCCAAAGAGGGCTGGTATCAGGCAGGCGACCGGCTGTAAAACCTAAGCCAATACCTTGAGCAGTATGAATTGGAATGTTGTCATTCCAATCACTCTCTTCGTTCATCGGTCCCTCGACATGGTCCGTTCCGTAACTTTTCTATACATTCATTTATCACTAACACCTTCACGGTGTGATGGATTATTTGAATCAAAAGGGAGTGGATGGCTTGATGACGTCTGACCGATATGAATGGAAGAGGAAACATACTGCGCCGACCCCAGATAGACTGGGAACAAGGCAGGGAGAAGAAGGAGTGCAATGTCCGGCTCGAAGGACCCACAGACTTCATTGCCAAATCACGTGTAGGTTTTATTATTACTTTTAATGAAACTTAATATTATACCGGCTTAGTAGAGAACTATTTATAAGTGAGAGAGTTCTTCGACTTTAAAGTTGGCGTGCACCCAATTTTATTAACCTTGATGCTTAAGCTAGTTCTGTGATTTAAAAAAAAGTTTATATTTAAATCGTTCAGAACTTATGTATAAATGTACCTCAGAAAGATAAATGTGTAGTAACTAGTAATATCGTAGTAACAAGTACAATCCCATAACTTTTTATGGGATTGTACTTGATACATACATGCATACATATACATAAGTCATACCTATTTATTAATCCCCGAAGTAGTAGGCAGAGGTGAATTAACATTCACGTTTCGTCAATTATGTTAGGCCCCTTGTAATAAGGGGACCATTATGACGGCCACGTAAATCGCAGTATTTTGCTAGGCAGTGGCACTCATTATGAATCGTCGTCAAAATTGCCAGAGCCTTGACCCAGAGCGAACCGCAGATGCACGCACCAGGCTTAACGCGCTTTCTGAAGCACGTAGGAACACGTAGGAACATATCGATAAAATATTTTTTTTTACACTCATCTGACCTGACCTTGATTGACCAATGACCTATTACGATTACTGCCTGATAAACATTCTTTAGTATGAAATGACTTTTAATTGTTTCATCAAATCGAGTGATCTATTAAGTTTATTTTGTAAAATATATAAAGGTATTAGTGGAGGTTTCGAAAGACATCCGGTAACGATTATGGACGACACAAATTCAACGTACACTCAACCACGACAGACCGAGCATGACAATGATTTAGTTTTGTCCGAGATGCTTTGTAACCGAACAAAATTCCACCATTAAATAAGTATATAAATCCAAATCAGTGTTCCTGCATTCGTCTTCGTCTGCCTCTATTATAACACCTGAGGGATTGAACCGACGAGGTCAATGGCTTGGGGGACTTAAGAAAACATTTGACGTCCATTGGCATTTGGCCAGAGTTTAGTACGAATAAAAGAAATAAAAACCGGACAAGTGCGAATCGGACTCGCCCACTAATGGTTCAATACAAATTTGTAGATACCTACATTTATAAAGACTATGTATTTTTTATGATTTTTACTTTTAGTTTAAAACTGTATTACTTACCAAATTTCATAGTTCTAGGTCCAGGGAAAATACCCTATGAATTTCGATTCCCCCGAGATTGTCGAAACGTACGTTTTTGCGGCATAAACGGTCGTATCTCTTTTTTACGTAAACTAAAGTTTAATTTTTTCGCAGCTTCAAGGGACTGCAGATCAGAGTTCCCTAAGGACAGATAGACGGACAAAGTGATCCTATACCTAAGGGTTCTGTTTTTTTAAGTACGGAACTCTATAAATGAACGAAGGACAGTACCGCGCCGGTGCGTAATTAAAAGACGATATAAAGTGATTTGCGAAACGAAACAAGAATCCAAATTATCTTTTCGAATATCCATCTAAATCCTTTAGATTATATGCGTATACCGACATTTTTGTTAAGGTTTTGTGTTTGAATTCTAATAAGGTAGGTAGATCCCCATAAACAATAATGATGTTAATTCATTTTGTGCTATATGTGAAAAACTGCGCTAACAGCTTATCTGGATAAGCTCTTCAGAAAAATAATAATAAATAGCTCCCAATACTTCCCGTAGCGAAAAAGTCACGTGAATCCGAGGAATGCTATTCTAATAATAGTGATGCTAATAACCACAGACAATTTGCGATAAAAAATAGTGACTCACACTGTTAGGCCTATTGTACAGTGCTGTATATACATACATAAAACACGCCTATATCCCCGAAGGGGTAGGCAGAGGTGAACTAGCACCCACGTTTCGCCAAATATGTCAGGTCCCATGTAATAGGTAGCGAGCCTATTGCCATTTATCGGGCACAAAAGTCGCAGTACATTGCTAGCCTAGGTGGTATAAGAGGAACGCTGCTGCCCATTCCTAATCATATTCAGATTTATCCTTAGTCGCCTTGTACGACACCCACGCGAAAGATTTGGGATGGTGACAATTGTATTCTACTCTGCCGTCACCACGCTGCTGGTACTTGTACAGTGACAGGAAATATTACTAACTTAATACAATTTCACTACTATATTGAACTTGAATTACGTAATACGAACATAATTAGCGAAACGTGGGTGTTATTACACCTATGCCTATTGTCTACCCCATCGGGGATTATTGCGCGTGATTTATACATGTATGTAGGTAGTCTCTGATCTGGGTACCGGACGCTCTCCATCAATTTAAGTTTGTAGTACCTATTGTTTGAATTGCGAATATAAGAGGATATAACTTAGTTTAGTTTAGCTAGGCCATTTCCGGACTTAGACCCCTGATTTGGTCTCCTTATATCATCCTACTCCAACCGTCCCAGATTATCCCAAAACTGCTGCAGGCTTCCGGGACCGATTATGGGAATCCTTGCCCGTTGGTCAGCCACGCTCCTGCATTCTATAAGCACGTGCTTTGGCGTTTGAGGACATCACTTATTGAATCTTTATTTTCAGCTCTTGATTGATGTTAAGGACGCTGCTGTGGCAGTCGGCGACCCGAAGCTTCAAGCGAAGATGATGGAGGCGTCGACGGCCATCAAGAGGGATATTGTGTTCGCTGCAAGTCTCTACACTACACAAAAGGAAAATGTCCTTGTTTGAAATGACTTAGATGATAAATAAATAAATAAATTTAATTGCAAAAGCGGACTTGTTAAAATAATGATCGAACTTGAACAGTGTTCTATGAAGCTTCCTTTAATTTAATCAATTATTTTGTTTCCTGTTTATGTTTCAATAGACATTTGTGGCTGTGTAAAGATCCAAGTTTTTGCGCTTTAATTATATTGCATTTGCCCCTTGAAATCCTGACTTACCGAATTGATAAATATAGATAAAAAAGGGGCTAGATTGATCAGAGAAAGATCGAAGGAACGATAAATTGATTGTGTGAAACAAAAAATAAGTGATAATTAAAAAGAGAATGGTGGAGAAATAGGTACGTTGTACCACCAGTCGGGTAAGGATAAAAAAGAAGCTTCATTGGCTCATAGACATTGAACGTGAAATTCTATCTACCTACACAATTCATCAGTTGCAGGTATAATTAAAAAAAATGGCATCTAATGTAAATGGACCAAAAATGTATTAATTAAATGTATTATCCGAAATTAACCTTCTTTATTTAGTGGAAGCTAATTCAAGCGGAAGGAATCATCTAAATTTCGTGTGTGTTCCAATAAGCACCTTGAGTAACTGCCTACAGGTTAGTATCCGGAACGTGGCTCGTTGTTTAACCTAAGTCATTAGTTGTCATCCCTATCACCTCTCTGTGTTGATTGCTCTCTCTACATGGTCCTTCGTCATCCACTCATTCATCACTTCCGGTGTAATATGAATTAAAAGGAAGTAAACCGCAAGGATAATATTAAAAAGGATGACGATTATTTAGAAATTTACCATAGTAGACTCCGCGCCAGATAAGTCTGCGCGCGATGGGTGGCGCTGCTCACTCACATTGACACTCAAAATAGCACACGTAGTTTTAGTTCCAATTTTGACCACATGCAGACTTAGCTGGCGCGCACTCTAGTCTGAGGCGGGGATGGCTGATGCAGGGAGGAGGGAAATCTCGCTCCTCCCCGCATCGCCCATCCCCGCTAGCATCTAGAGTGCCCCGCCACCGTCTCGTACTGCGAGGAGAGTCACGTATGAACTTGTCCGACTATAGGCCTACGATTGCGTAAACTAAGCAATGTTCGTTAAGGCCGGTCATTGGATGGGTGAACAAAAATTTATTATCTGGCATTCCTCCGTGCTTCGGGATAGCACGTTAAATTGGTCCTCGCTTGGCTGCATCTGCAGTCGTAAATACCCACCAACCCGCAATGAGCCAGCGTGGTGCATTAAGGCCCAATCTCCCTTTATTCTTTCATCTATAGGGAAGGCCCGTGCCCCAGCAGCGGGGACATTAAAAGGACTGATGATATGATGAACCATACTAGTCTTGAAAATGTGACTATCACTAGACTAATAAGAGATAAAGCAGACCATTTGGGTGTTTCACATACTCTTTACTTAAGTGGTGATAGTGCCATTGAAAAGCATGTGAAAGCTAAGATATTATACCTATTATATTCTTATTAGAATTCGTATTAATACCTGGTTGCATAGTTTAGAACCCTTTGTCTTTTCGAAATAGCCAAATTAAAACTGCAATAAGAAAATGAAATACCTTATTGCCAACGGTGTTTGGCGCGTTTCGTGGTGTCAGTCAGATTAGTTTTCGCTAATTCTAAAATTGTTACAGAGTGGATTTTGTGCAGTGAAAGTGGTGTTATTTTGATGCACAAGCATCCGTGTTGATGTGCAATTATGCAGAATCATCGAAAACAAGTCTTATGATGTGTTTGATGTTGTGGTGAAGATCACTATATAAAGTGGTTTTATTCATTTCATCAGTCACCATCATGAACTTTATTACCATTCAATTCGCGGCAAGCACTCCCTAGATGCGTTAAAATATGTGACACCCATATTTTAACGTAAAATTCATTTCATTCATACATTTCACCCTCTCATTATTTCATAAGACTACAGATAAAATATACACTAAAGACTTGGCTGTATGGGCTAGACCCTTTGCCTTCCCTAAAATATTGGGAGAATTTTAAAACCACCACTTATTGCCAACAAAACTGTCAGTGTCAAATTTTCGTGAGTAAAACTGTACTGTCATTGGTCTGATTCGGTCGGAATTTTCATAATAAATTCGATGACTCGTATAAATTCAATGTTGATCTGTTCATGATGAAACAATAGTCGGAGTCTGTCCGCGAACGCATATAATTAATTACATCTAAAATACAGTTATTAGTGCTCATGTGGCCTTCAGTGACAAAGGATAGTGGTTAAGCTGTGCATTTAATTTTCTATTTGAATATTAGCTGGTGGACCTCTATCAAAATGATTCTGGACTATGAGTATGAAGCGTTGGAAATAACCCCAGAGCGAGTCAAAGCTCTGGGGTTTAAGCCACAGAAAGAAAGTCTTACGAACCACCTATTACCTTATGCCGACGAATTGGATGCTGAATCTACAAAATTCCTGGAGCAAGTAATGACAAACTTCACCAAGGCTGTGATGCTGCGTGAGATGAAACCTGCGTGTGGAGTATGGTCGTCTAGGCTAATGAAGTAATAAATAATTATATTTTAAACAATAGTTCACTCATATTCAATACTCAATTGTTTATTGCGATTATAATATACAATAGGATCTTAAAGCTAGGCATAGATCATTATGGACCCTGTCGGGCACAGCAAAATAAACATATAATTATTTTAAGAGCATACAAATCGAATTATGTTACGTGTGTATAACATTAAAAATCCGTTCATATAAAATCAATTGTTAAATAGATAGACTTATAAATTATAATACCTATATATTTTTTCCCCTATAGTAAATTTAAAGTTTTAACATCAACAGTCATTTGCAATTTCACTATACATTGTTGCTTCTTTCATGTTTAGATACATTACAAAATCTAGGAAATAATTCTGAACACAAATATCACCATCATGAAAAATCATCAAGAACTGTTTGTGGTGAGCAGAGAGCCACAATTAATAACATAATTAAGCATTTACTTCTAAAAAATATATATTTTATAAGAGATAAGTGTAGATAAATGTAGAGATAAAAGTAGATACATGTCACACTGGAAAATAGCAAAAATAATTTTAGAGTGAGTTGAATAATATAAATATAACCATGAGTGGCCAGGGTATTTTAATTATAATAAAAACCTTGTAAGCTTAACTTATATTGTAAGAACGAATTAGAAGTTCTTTGGAGAAAGGAATCTATTGTTGAGTGATATATAAGAACCTACTCCAATAATAAAAAAGGTTTGATTGGATTAGCTGCAAACATTACCATTCCACTGTAGGCACTTTGTAAGGTATTTGCTTATATTCAACATCATTCATTTAATTTAACCACTGCTGGGACACCTGTTTTTCCCGAAGTATAGAAAAAGGTGTGGTAATGGCCACCATGCAGTGCATATTGGTGGTTATTAACCAATTCAGCTGGGACCTATGTGGCTAATAGGCTTAAAAAGCATTCAACAACTTTAGATCATTTAATTTTATTTTTGTTCACCAATCAAATAATAGACTTTTACATACACTAACCACTGTTCAATCAAAATTATTTTGGTTTATATACTACAATATTAGCTATAAAAAATCGGTAAATTTATAAATAACATGACATAGTTCATAATCTCCAATTAATTTTTATAAAAATACTGTAACTTAATTGTGTTTATTCCCAAAGGTTTCAGCAGATGTGTAATATACATATCAAATGTGTTATAATGAATAAATAATTACTGTGATAAAAGTTTAATTTTGGGTATTCTATAGAATTGAAATTCCTAACATAGATAACAAATCTACTTAAATTAGAAAACTAGTAGTTAACATAACCAGTTTTCATGACTTGTTATGTATATGAATAAATTTACAAGGACATTAAAAATACAGTACATCATAGGCACACAAAGTGATTACCAATTCCATTAATAGCAAAAGAATAAAGTTGAAAAT
This sequence comes from Cataclysta lemnata, assembly GCA_963931975.1. Classification (NCBI taxonomy): domain Eukaryota; kingdom Metazoa; phylum Arthropoda; class Insecta; order Lepidoptera; family Crambidae; genus Cataclysta; species Cataclysta lemnata. Next base: position 6,982,746 of record OZ008355.1, on the reverse strand, counting down.
TATATTTGTAACCATTCTGATGTAGTTAACCTTTGGCAGCATTTTCAGTGTCTGAAATTGTCTGGCTCCTACCCAGGACTTCCTGATAATGACACCCGGTTTATATGTACCATTTCATTACACGCATTACAATACCTTGTTACTTTTAGTTGTTATTTCAGTCTTGAACCTTTTAATTGCAAACCTGAAACATATTGGTTTCCTTAAAAAAACACAATTTTCTTTAACAATTTTATTTTGACATGAATGCATAAGCATGATTGAGTCATTTCTGAAAGGGATAACATTCAAGGTCTATTATAAATTACAGTTTGAACTTTGTATACTGATTAAACTGTATATTCCAGCGCAGTGTATTTTTTTTTAAATCTAAACATACATGTATACAGATTTACATCTTTCAATAATTGCCATTGTTTCTTTTGATGACAAAGCATATTTACTGCCTATATTCTGAACTTTGATCTTACGGTTGCACAATAAAATATGTTGTTTCGTATTCATATCCTAACAAAACAATGTATTCAATGTTTTTCTTTGAGAGTAAGTAATATGTCATAATTTGTTGCAGATACATAAGAATATATGGTCTTAAATTTAGTAAGAGTGACCACTTGGGGTTTATAAAGCTTGCATATGAATTGGTGTTAATACCAGATCTAGAACCATGCAAAGTACACAAATTTATTACACTATTCCTAATGCTCACAAAGTAAGTATATTTAACTGATGCGTTGAAAACTTATTTTTCTTAGCAGGGGTCATTTGCTCCTCCCAACATGAGATCTAATCTTAGATAGTACACAAATAAATTTTGAAGATGTGTAGTGTTATATGACTGCATGTTTGTCCAAATGGTCAGATCGCTGGCTATCAGCCAAGAGGTCCCCGGTTCGAATCCTGTTGGGGCAGATGTCTTGAATGAATACAGAAATAATATTAATAATAATAATTAATAATATCAATATTTAATTATCCATCATCTAGCCTCTATAAGTTATAACACAAGTGCTTATACTAAGTACTTACTTTGGGCAAGATGATGAGTGCAAGTGTAAGAAATATTAATATATCTAATTTTGGCTGTGCTGTTTTGAGTACTTAAATTCAACTGTCTAAATATAACTAAATATAATGTGTTATGTAATAAATAATTTGTTCTCTATTAAAACTTTACTTGAATTATTTTTAGGAAAAGACAACTTATTTCGCCAAATGAATTGGTTCTACCTTGGCGCCCGTTGTATGAACTTGGGAAGAAGATGTTTGAAGCTAGTGCCACACATGTTGGGCTTTACCATTACCTATCGTAAGTTATTTCGTAATTCATATTTCTGTTATTCCCTGTACCTATTATCTGAAATTAAACAGATTGAGATAAAGTTACTTGCTTCCAACACACTCAAACCCTTTTAATGTTTTATTACAAATAGTTTTTATTAGGCATGGGGCCATATCTGCAACTGGTAACAATAAGAATAGGAAATGGGATGGATATATATAACATCTGGCAGGGCATGCCCTGAAATATGCAATTTTTTCTCCCTATTTTGCATATTTTCTCCATTTCTGTAGAAAAGAAACAAACGAGGAATATAACACCAGCAACCAAAATGTGGGTAGACATGATTTGTAAAGAAGCAAATGTTCTTTTTCTTCATGAATATGGAAAATATTTTCAGATGTCTCATTATTTTAAAACATTCATAATAAAATATATAATCTCATTCAAGTCTGTTAAATTAGTAAACTCACCAGTAAGCCCATAGTTTTTAGTTCGTAAAATGAATGTAGGTATATGTCAATAATTCACCATGTGTGTTCAGGCCGAAACGTTCTGGCAAGGAGGGTGGCGATAAGTTAGCGATGATTCGCAAATTTATCTCTGGATACGGCCTTGACGACGCCCTTGGCTTGCTTGGCCTAGGAGAACGGGACGAAAACGAGTTGCCCACGTAATGTCCTTTGACCATACGGGTAAAGCTTACACATTGGTGGAAGTCGGTTTGGTCCTCACATTTCATTTTAATGTCCTCCATAGTCTCTTATTTCTCATTTCACAAGCGGGTATATGGTGGTAGGGGCTGCATGCTTTACTTCCTACTTGGTATATACAAAATAAGTGTCATCAATATTTCAGGTCTTTGGAGAGCTCATACGTGTCGATGGTGAAATGCGCCAGGCCGTAAGTATTTGCAAACTGAAATAGGTGTAAAATGCATCAAGAATGAGGCACCAACCAACACACAATGATTACATTTTCAGGTATTTTCCTGTATCGGCAACACAAGAAATCCTTGATGAGTTTTTACCCCAGATTTGCCCTTGGGCAGGCGACAGTAATATTACGTCACAGCTAGTGATATTTCTGCCACTGGCACTGCCGCCTCAGCATGCTGCTCAGGGCCACGAACTGTGGTTTGATAAAATGATGGAACTCTGGGAGACTATCTTCAATTCGGTATGTTAAGACCTTAAGACCTCTCTCTCCCATTGGCTTCTGCTCTGCACCGATTTATTTTGGGACACCACTAAAGGTCCCACTTTCCTCATTTGATCTTAACATTTCATTTTATGTTTGGTCTTTACACTGGTCGTACGGAATTAAAGCATTAGAAGATATGTATTTGTAAATTTGCAGCTTTTCCATAATAGGTTAATGTATTCCATAATGAATTTGAATGAAACGAAATTATTAAGTCAATAATTATTATTAGGTGTATTTGGACGAAATGCAACATCAATAATCTAAACAAATTTACACCCAAAAAAGACAGTTTGTTAAAAGCAAAATTGCAAAAGTATTTGTTTTGAGTTGGATCTCTTCTGCCTTACTAACCATTTCCATTTATCCTAACGCCTATATTACCTTAAATAAAGCATTAGTTAACTGCTGTCTAAATACACAATAAAAATGTGGTGTGGTTGCTTGTCACCCATACTAATAATGTTTAACACCTAAATATGTAACTGGTTTTTATTTTACTTTTCTGTATGAGTATGTTGTTTGAGTAAATAGGAGGTCGTTTGATTTAATCCTACTTGGTTCTTTCTTTCTTCCAGGAACTAACACCTTTGTTCGCGGGATTGGCCAAGCGAAATCCCGGCGCTATTGACTGGACACCACACATTCCCAAAATGTTCTCATGCTTCCTGCATTCCTTGAATTTGCCAGTAAGCTACAAAGACATGCACGTGTTGCGAACTCACGCACTAGGTATATTAATTTACATAAATAATCTATATACAGGATTGATTGTAAAGTACTATCCACCTCGCAGGACTAGATAGCCAACATCACAAACAAGAACGTTTTCCGCGACTTTTGATAATTCATTAAAAATTGCTTAAATACAAAAATAAATATGGATTTAATTCATTCCTCGAATTTTAATAACTAGGTATATTATTCGACGAGCGCAGCGTCGTCCTTTCGTTAATGAATGAATCACAAATGTTTAAATGACGCGACAGTACAAATAAAAATAATATTTTTTCTATCTATTGAGTTATGTTGAAACCCGTAAAAGCAACTATGTTGTTTGTGATGTCAATTATCTAGTCCTGCGAGGTTTTCGGTGTTTTACAAATAACCCTATACATATACTTACGGCCTTACTAATAAACACGGTATAAGCATTGAGTGGTTTCTCAGTGTTTTGTCTCTTTTCCTCGCATTCAAAATCATGTTTGTGAGACGAAGACAAAACACTGAGTCACACTGAGTCACTACTCAAGGCATATACCGTGTTTACGAGTAAGGCCATTAATCTGTAGATATTGATGGTGAACAATTTTTCATTGTAATTTGTGACGTTTCAGATATGAAGCACGTTGCCTCGTGGATTGTATGGAGTATAAATCCAAATGGTATTGTATTGAAACACCTACGCAGTTTCTTAGCCGGCATAGAGAGCTATTTGCACAGCGCAAATTCTGGTCGTTGGACTTACAAATTAAGGGATTTACTAAGGAAATTGGCGAGGGAATTTTTGAACAGGTACATAATAAATCACGCCGTCTTATCCCTTAAGGGGTAGGCAGAGGTGAATTAACAACCACAATTTGCCAACTATTTTAAGTCCCAAATAGCCTATTACTATATATTGGCCACCTAAATCGCAGTATATTGCTAGGTGGTTTAATGGGAACGCTGCTGCCCCATTCCCCATCACTGTTCGCGGAAGTGATTTCGGGTGGTGACAAATTGTATTCTGCTCTGCCATCACCACACGACAAAAATTCACTATTTTAATACTTTTAATTTTTACAGAGTACGAAGAGAACGCGAAAAAAGATTCAAAGAGAGCTGGGAAAACCAAACCCCCGAGTCTTATAAGCTAAGAGAAGAAGACATAACCGAATTCGTATCTATTGTTCTGGAGCCAACATTACAGGCCGTCAATAGCCGCAGTTCTTCCCTTGATATTTCTATGGCGTTACAAAATTTGGCTACACTCAGACCTGCCCTTGTAGTGCCACCGTTACTTGATAGATTACGCACTTCATTAACCTCTTTGACGGAACCACATAGAGTGACAGCGGCTATGTCTGCCGTAGCAGCTGTAGCGAGACCTATGCTACGTGGTGCCTATTCAGGCTACCCTGAAGGGCCAACGCACGTCGTTCCGTTCCTAATGGCCGTACTGCCAGGATTGGACCCTAATGATATCAAAAAGACTTTGGTTACCTTGCATTTTATATTGATATTCAGCTGGATGGTCCCAATCGTGGACTGCAGTTCAGCGCACGAACATTGGTCTGATTTAACGGAAGAAGAGTCCTTGACATGCGAATCTACCGCACAACTCGAAGATTTTGTGTTAGTCTTCCTAGACCGCCTGTTCGTGATAATTGAATCTAGCGTTATGGAACACGTTCGCCTTGACACTAAAGAATCTGATTGTGTCAGGAGTAAAACTGATGCAGTTATGGAAACCGCCATATCTTCTGCGGGTACCGCGGTGCTTATGCAATGTTCACCGAAAATATTCAATGAAGCCCTGAGGAAATTCAAAGCATTCGCTACAGAATCCACTTTTGAGACAAACGTGTCGGGTAGTATGGTTGGGGTGCTGCTTAGAGTTTTCGCTCGCGTCGACGCCGAATCGACTTTGGCAGCGTTCCTGCCTGACTTGTGCCAGGAGTTGAGGGAATTGCTGTCGACTGATGAGGCTCTACACGAGGAGAACCCGCCACGAGATCTAGTTTATAGACTGGTTTTGTTGATGAATATCGTCGAGTGCGACGGCGCGGTGCTCTTGAAGTACATTCCGGATTTGCTGCCGATATTGGATAGAGCGATGAGACTTCACTCAAAATACGCCCTGCTACGAGCCTGTGAGGTCCTGAGCAACATTCTCGCTTCCTTAAGCCACGTGGATTTGAAGGAGTGGCGTAGCTCTCCTCGGGATTACGGAGAGGCTCCGGAGAAATGGTTGCCTATCCGGGATTGGGGCCGTGGGTGCTTGTTGAAGTCGGCTAACTTGAAATGGCATGTGCCTACCGCTGAAGAGGGGAAATGCGCTCAGATGTTAGTCGACAGATATCTGAAACCCGAGGCTTTGAGGCTGCGGCAGTGGATCAGCGGCGAGCGTAAGATGTGCCGCGAGCGGAAGCTCAGGAGCTTCTTGATAATGAACGCTGCTTTGGCTTGTAGCACATTTATGCCGTCGCCTGACGAGCAACCTGTGTCTTTGTAAGTGTTTTTGTTTGACTCTTTTGTTTCTTTTTTCATCTATATGAATCAGACAGAAGTCATCAGGCATGATTTATATTATAGGTGTTATTTCTGTTCTGTTGGTCAAACAAATTAAACAGACATAAAAAAAGATTTATTTGATCTAGCAACAGAACAGAAACACACAGAAAATGAACGAGCTTGACTCAGGCTGACCGTCTCGGAACCCCATTAGAGATGAATGAATAACACCATGATTGAAGTGATGGATAAGACTTTGTCGTATAAAATGCGAAGTAAGCAATTGTGCCATTCACAGAGTGAAAAACTTATTCAATCTGTGTCGTGTTAAGCGAGTTACGACCTTAAGAACACTATTTAAGGGAAGGGAGTTCCCCTGGCCCCTCTCCGAGCTCAATAGCGCAGTGGCTTAGCGCGCTTGGCCAGCGATTACGTAAACTAAGTAATGTTTGCTAACGCCGGTCTTTGGACGGGTGACCAAAAATTATCTCGAGTTCCTCCATGCCTCGGAAGTCACGTTAAGCTGTTGGTCCCGGCTGTATCTGCAGTCGTTAATGACCACCAACCCGCACTGGGCCAGCGTGGTGGGTTATGACCCAATCTCCCTATATTCTTCCAGCCATAGGGAAGGCCCGTGCTCCATCAGTGGGGACATTAAAAAGGACCGGTGATGATGAATCTGCCATGACTAGCGATCCCATAATACGATTCTGATTTGGTAACTTTCTGTATTTCAGAATGGAATCCAAAGTTCCAGCAACAAGCATTCCATTCACGAAAGGTGTTCGCTGCCAAGTGACGCTAGATGGCGTGAACATGCGCGTCGCTGTGACGCAACTCCTGCTCGAGGTGCAAGCGCACATGCTCGCGAACATGTCCGATGACCCGCGTGGCTTCGAAATGCTTATTCAGGTTCGTTCTTTGTTTTATTTTTCGAACATGTAATTTTACGAAACTATGTATAATCGACTGACATACTTAAGCTAACTTACATTTAACTGCCTGACACCAACCCTGTTTGGGTATGCTGTTGTTGGTGGTTTCCCTCCACCATACGGATGCCCCAAGGTGCTTATTGGTTCTACACCAGGCAATCCTTTGGTCGACTTTTACGACACCCGGCAAACAGTCAGGGCTGGCAAATTCTATGTTATTTTCTCAGGTCAGTATGGAAGACAGTATTATTTGACCTTAGCAGTAATTATTTTATATTATTTATTATATAGAAGGATCTCAACTCTCCCACGGGTGTCGTACAAGGCGACTAAGGGTTCAACTTCAAACAGCAATGAGTACCTAATGGGCAGCAGCGTTCCACTTAGACCACCTAGCGATGTACTGCGATTTCCGTGCCCAAAATATGGCAGTAGGCTCGCCACCTTACATGGGACCTAACCTAATTGACGGAACGTGGGTGTTAATTGATCTCTACATAAATCACGCCTAAATATCCCCGAAGGGGTAGGCCTTGATTTATGTATGTATGTATTAAGTTTTACTGAACATAACAAACTAACTTTCCAATTTAGACGGCCGCCTTGGTCGAATGCTCAGATTGCTGGGTATTGGCCAAGAGGTCCCGGGTTCGAATCCTGGTAGGGGCAAACTTTGTGACGACCACAAATGTTTGTTTCTGAGTCATGGTTGTGTATATGTTTATGTAGTATATTTTCAACATTTATATACATAATTATGTCCGTCGTCTAGTATCCATAACACAAGTGCTTAGGCTACTTACTTTGGGCCAGATGATAGGTGTGAGTGTAAAAATATTTATTATTCTCTCAGGTGTGGGAGCGCATTGTCATAATAAAGAGCTTTCACACGGGCTCCGGCTTGGAAGGGCGGCTGCGTACGTACGTGGCTCTAGAGCGCGCGTTAGACGGACGCGGGGGCGTGGGCGCGGAGGACGCGGGATCGTCACGGCTGCGTATGTTGCTCGCCGACGCGGCCCGCCTGCAGGACGAGGCGAGGATGGACCTGGCGTGCGAGGCCGGCATAACACCGTCGGCGCTCAAGGGGTTGCACGCGCTGTACGAGCTGTCCGTCAACACTTACAGCTCGGTGAGTGTTTATTTGTGTTAAGGGCCTGTTTCACAATCCACGGGTATCTGGATAGCTTACTTGGCAGGTCATTTGACATTTGTAATATGAAATGCATATATCTTGGTTGTTTGTTCAATATCCAAAGCAGGTATTTTTCCTAATACTGAGCATTAAATTAAGCTTGGTCTGGCTTCCTAATAAGGATATGTAATTTTTTTGGGAAAATGGCATCATATTATATACATACTTACATACATGAAAAGCCATTAAATTTAGAGAAAATTTAATGGCTTTTTTATGTTTAATAGCTTTTGGTGATATTAAAGTTCTTGCTTAAAGTAAACTTTTTAGACCCTCAGGTCACAAACCGTAATTTACAGATTATAACAGGCATCTTCTAGGCGAGTGTGTACCATCTAAGGCGTCATCATCGTTTTCCATCAGGCATGGTTGTTACCAAACGCTATGCCTATGTAACTTAAAAAAATATATATTTACGCTGTGACTTCCTTTCAGGTCCGCATCTTGGCTCAAAACCGTCTCTACTCCATGCTCTCTCACTACCCGTACTCCTACCGAGCATTAGTGCCTAAACTGACAGAGTTGCTAGCGAAGGGTGGGGAAGGAGACGAATGGCACGCGAAACACAAAGGCGCCCTCTACATGATGCTCGGGCCGCGTTCGGCGCCCATTATCGCGAAGCAGGATTGGGAAGTAATCAAGACACTGTGGCCCGCGATTCTGAGAGCTCCTTTGAGCGAGAAACCTAGCATCTTGAGGTAAATTACCACCTGCGTCTAAAAGTTGTATTCCTAATATAGACTATTCGATTTTAATTTTGACATTATATAAATGTTAGAAAAATTAGTACAAAGATTTTGGTGGTTAGAAAAAGAATTTCGAAAAATTATGATCTTGAGGCGGGAATCGAACCCGCGTCCGCTGCTATCCGGCCAGGTGCCTGACCGCTCGGCCACCCAAGACACTCAAGATCATAATTTTTCGAAATTCTTTTTCTAACCACCAAAATCTTTTCCTAATATAGGTTAGAAATACGCAAACGTAAATGTTCCATTCGCGTTAGGACGTTTTAATTATCTATCGATGGATAATGGGCCTTATGCCACCACGCTAGCCCAGTGCGAATTGGTATCTGTTTATGACTGCAGATCCAATGGATTAACGGGCCTTCCTAAGCATGGAGGAACTCCAGAAATATACTCTTGTTCATCCATATAATTGGCACTTACTGAAATAATAATTCGTACCAAATAGAGTATACATTCCACAAAATTGTCTCATTTAATAGCGAAAAATCACTTTTTGTGTTTTTATTTTTGTAGATTAGAACAAGCGTTCAGCGATTCCATACACAGACATTTTCCAACAGTGAACACCCGACCTAAAATATCTGAAGCTGCGGTGAATGCAGCGTCGGTTCTTTATAACTTGAATCGTTCTACTGACCCGAATTTCTTGGGACAACTGGAAAATGCTGCTAGTGATGAATTAAAACATGCAAATAGAACTGAGAGCTTGTACCAGGAGTTAGTTGAAGAGTTGGTGAGCATTGCTGAAACACCGAATATGTAAGTGTACCGATAGAACAAATAATAAAGCCGTGCCGTGTGGTGATAGCAGAGCAGATTACAAATTGTCATCATATAATATAGTTTTTTTGGTTAGGTTCATCGTTGTTTGTCAACGTATTGTAAATATCATCGTAAAGTTTTTTGGTTTAGTTCTCTCAATATCTTCACATTCTGACTCCCAACTAATACCTACGAAAATACTACCTTTCAAAAAGACTAACGAAAGAGGTCAGATAAATTTCGGCTGACCATACGTTGCCGAGTGGTATAGGCTGCAGCCCGGATTGCGGGGACGCGGGTTCGATTCCCGGTAGTTGAATAGTTTTTCCAAATTTTTCTGAGTACAAAATAATTATTCACTACGAACAAAATAAAACCTTTTTTCTGTTTTGTTTCGCTGAATATTTTGACCAAACCTATTGTCCTCTTGTCCAGCCAATGGCGTCGGTTGGAGCTCGCGATGCAGATGCTCTCCTTCTGCCCCTCCGTCCAAACACCGTACCCGCCGAAAGCGGTTAAATTCATAGTCAACTCGCTCCTACACGACGACATCGCCGTGCGTCGTATATCGCAGCGTTTGACGCACTACGTGCTCAAACAGCGAAAGAGACCAATAAAGAAGATCTCTGTGGACCCTTATGTCGCGGCGGGAGTACCGAGGCCGGAGAAACTGGTGCCAGGTAATATTTTGCTGCTTTTTATACATGCATTGCCGTCATGGCTTGCAATCGGGACCTAACCCTCTATGATTCAGTGTTTATTATAGCAAGTTACACAGACAACATTTGAGCAGTATTTTAGTAGGTATCATTATCTTCATCATCATCATCATCATCATCACCAGCCCTTTTAATGTCCCCACTGGTAGGGCGGGCCTTCCCTATGGATGTAAGAATATAGGGAGATTGGGCCATAACCCACCACGCTGGCCTAGTGCGGGTTGGTGTGTATTAACGACATGCAGATGCATCCGGGACCAACGGCTTAACATGCCTTCCGAAGCACGGAAGAACTCGAGGTAATAAATTTTTGGTCACCCATCCACACCACACCGGCCTTAAGGATATTGCTTAGTTTACGCAATCGCAGGCCAAACGCGCTATGCCACTGCGCTAGCGAGATCTTCTTTTGTAGGTATAACACTGCTCAAATGCTGTCATTGGAACTCCGCTGCCATAATGTTGGCACTTTAGAATGATTATCAACTATGTTCTTCACTTATGATACTAACCATTCCTCCTTTAATATTCAGGATACAGGAAAGACCTGGAATGGGCGATGTGGGCGAGGGATAGCGTTCCGAAGACAGACGAAGAATGGGACCGGCCCTGGCTGAGGAATTCCATCATCGGGTTCTACAGTTGGCCTGAGAAACTTATGGTCAGCAGTATTTTGAATTTCGTTCTAAATGTCTTCGTTTTTAATTTCTTGCGGCTACTCACCTTACCATAGTCAATCGCGCTTATTTATCTCCGAAACTTTAGGCAGAGATGTAATTTTTTTTTATCGGTTTTACGTTCCTGGAAACTAGTCCTTTTGGAACTTTCTTCAATACATTTTCATTTACTTTTCTTAATTAAGAATGAATGATAAAATGAATGAATGAAACTAATGCATGAAATGAATGAATGAAATTAATGGATGAAATGAATTTTACATTAAAATATGGGTTAAACACATTTTAATGCATCTAGGGAGTGCTTGGCACGAATCGAATGGTAACAGAGTTCATGACGGCGACTGATGAGGTGGTGAAAACCACTATAGAATTCTCAAAGTCAAACACGGCACAACACTTTTATTTCAATGATTCTTCATAATTGAACATCAACACGAATCCTTATGCATCAAAATAACACCACTTTTACTACACAAAGTCAACTCTAAAACAATTTTTGAATGATTGAAATAATAATTTGACTGAGCCCGCCAAGCACTCGGGCAGAGATGTCATCATCATAATAATTACCAGTCCTTATATATCCCCGCTACTGCTGGGGCACAGGTTACAGTATAGAACAGTAGTCTTACTGCGGCCTGTCGGCGAGCTATTAGCATAATCTGGTTGTAACTAAATCGGCGGCTGCGAGCGCGAATGACGGCCGCCTTGGTCGAATGCTCAGATTGCTGGGTATTGGCCAAGAGGTCCCGGGTTCGAATCCTGGTAGGGGCAAACTTTGTGATGACCACAAATGTTTGTTTCCGAGTCATGGTTGTGTATATGTTTATGTAGTATATTTTCAACATTTATGTATATAATTATATTAAAAAGCTGCTTATACCTACCACCTAGCAATATACTGCTACTTTTGTGCCCGATAAATGGCAATAGGCTCGCCACCTATTATACGGGACCTGACACAATTGGCGAAACGTGGCTGCTAGTTCACCTCTGCCTACCCCTTCGGGGATATAGGCGTGATTTATGTATGTATGTATCTTTTAATTTGCTTGTTTTACGTGCTGGCCGGTGAACTCGAACCTCAGTATATTAAAGTTTTTTATTACGTTTTATATAGGTGGCGGCACCAATCAAAGACCAATTGCAATCGTACCACCTCCGCCCAGAAGACATGGAAGAAGGTGAGCGCTACCTATACGAATTCTTCTTTAACGACGAGAACGTGGAGAAGTTGGTGCGCTTCCTCACAGCGGAGGAGAAGAAGGGCAGAGACAAGTTCAGCGGGGTCCGATTCTCTGTCTTTAGGGTGAATATTTCCGTTTTGTTTTGTATTGCCTTGTTGAATAGTAAATTAATTATTGGCTTATGTAAGTTCATGCTTATATCACGCCTATTCATCCATGTTGGGTAGGAAGAGGTGTATTGACATAATCATTCCGCGTATTCATTAGGCAACTTTTGTTTATATACATGTTGACCGTAAACACTCGTGTTTATCACCATATTTTCCGTTAAACACTGTTTCTGAAACAATGGCAATCCACACTTGTCAGTTGTAGCTAGGATGTCTGCTCTGTGCTGCTTACATCCACACTTGTCAACTTCTGTTTAGAAGCAACATGCTCCACTCTGAATGGGGAACATAGCAACATGTTTCTGAAACAAAGATTCATCATCTTTGTTTATGGAATGTTTATTGACATGTTTACAGAGATGATGCAACATGTATGTATATATAGTGTTTCTAAACAAAAGTTGCCTAATGAATACCCGGTCGTCAAATCGCAATATGTTGCTACAGGAGCGCTGCTGCCCATTTCTCATTATTGCTTTAAATTTAAGGAATACTATTGGGTACTCTGTACAGTGCCGTGTGGTGACGGCAGAGTAGAATACAATTGTCACCACCCCAAATCTCTCCCGTGGGTGTCGTACAAGGCGACTAAGGATAAATCAGTGACGAGGAATGGGCAGCAGCGTTCCTCTTATACCACCTAGCAATGTACTGCGACACTTTTGTGCCCGATATATGGCAATAGGCTCGCCACCTATTACATGGGACCTAACATAACTGGCGAAACGTGGGTGCTAGTTCACCTCTGCCTACCCCTTCGGGGATCTAGGTGTGACTTATGTATGTATGTATGTATGTACTCTCTACAGGGTTAATTTTAAAGTACCAGCAACCTTGCAGGGCTAGATAGCTAACATCATAAAAAGAACGTTTCGGACATGGTTACGAAAACTAGAACCAACCCACAACATACTATCTACAAACAATCCTTTGAACATTATAATAAGAAACAAACATACATACATACATAAATCACGCCTATATCCCCGAAGGGGTAGGCAGAGGTGAACTAGCACCCGCGTTTCGCCAATTATGTTAGGTCCCATGTAATAGGTGGCGAGCCTATTGCCATTGATCGGGCATTATAATAAGAAATATGCCTATATATTGATCCCCGTAGATGCTCTTCGCCCAATACGGCCCAGAGGTCGCCGCTAAATACATATCGCCCGCGCTGAAGTGCGCGGGCGATAGTCAGGAGGCGCCGCAGCGGTTCGCGGCCGAGATCGCGGCCGCCGCTTTACGAGCGCCCCGATACTGGGCGAGGGAACCCGCACTCAATATGTACAAGGACGCAGTCGAAATTATACGGAAGGGTGAGTGGTATTGATTTATAAGGTCGAGCGATTTCTGAATTATCATGTGACTCTATACGCCATTCACTTGGGCTTGAGACAAAATGTAAACAATTTGGTATGTCTCTTTATCTACGAAATGCTCTTCAAACCAAGAAACGTGTATTCTAAAATACATCATCAATTATAGACAAATAAAACTGTTAGCTGCTTTGAAATATTGGTGTTACACATATATATAATATTTTATATTGAAAGACTCTCATTTTGTCTCAAGCCCAAGTGAATGGGGTATAGTCATACCTGCGCGGCTAGCATGACCACCGAAACATGATAGCCATTTATCGTGTTTCAGTGGTCATAGTAGCCAGGCTGATTAATGTTGTTACATAAGAAAATAGGAATCAAATAAGAAGCAAAAATGCAGTGCGTAGAAATATTAATTTATGATAATAACAAAAAATTGCGGTCCATTTTTTAATTATCTGAAAATTAAAAGCAAGTTCAAATGCAAATTGATGCAAATCGATTTCAAAAGTTGGTACATTAAGTTACAACGTATCTGTATTGTTGGTAATAATAATATAACTTCTAATTAAATTAACTTCCATAGTTAGGCGTTTGAAAATATTTGCCTTCATTTATGCAATTTTATCTCATTCATTGAGAATATTCAAAAATTTTCATGATTTATGCTGAAATTCAATATCCTTCCCAAAACGGCGCTATGTTAGTCCTATATTAATTTTAATAGCATAGTGTCGTCCATTTCGTAAGTTTGCTGTAATATTATCAGCACACCAAACCATACACACCCACAACATTTCTAACATATCACTCATTCGGTGCAACAATGACGCATTCACATTTGTTTTGTTAAAAAGGAGATGATAATAAGAATTTAAAAAGGAAAATTCATTTTTATCTTTATTTTACTTTTACTCCTGTGAAAACACAAAATTTTACAATTACGTCAATGTTGCACCAAATGTTGTTGACTTCGATTCGACTTAAATCGACATAGCTTTGCAATTCGCTAACACTGTGTTTGTGCTCATATTCAGGACTGACCGCGGTCACCCCAGAGTCAATGGAAGACTGGGGCACTTGCCTCGCTACAGGCGTAGAGAAGATAGACCCGCGGAGAGCGAGTCACGTTTTGGACTCTCTTCTCGATCTGTGCGCGCCCGAAGCATCTGCACATGCGCAAACCGACAAGGACGCCTCGTTCGTGGTGTGCGCACGGATTTACTCTTTACAAGTAAGTACAATTCATACATACATAAATCACGCCTATGTCCCCGTAGGGGTAGGCAGAGGCGAATTTTAACACCCACTTTTAGCCACTTAAGTTTGGTCCCATGTAATAGGTGGCGAGCCTATTGCTATATATCGGGCACATACCCATCGCTGCACGACACTCACGGGAGAGATTGGGGTGACAATTGTATTCTGCTCTGCCGTCACCACACAGCCAAGTTAAATTCAATCGTATAATAAATATTAAGTAATGTGACACGCAATAAACAATTTGAATTTGAATCAAAACGTACTTATAAGGAACGTACTAAACGAACGCCGACAAGAGAGCGAAGAAGTGTGGAAACAAATTCTTCTTTACCCTCACCTTTGTACGGTTATGTTTTCAACAAACTATAGGTAACTTTGTGTATAGGGTGCCGTGAACTCCATGAATTGGCGTGCAGCGCCCCTGTCATCTGAACTGCTCAAACGACTGGAAGCGGCGAACTTCATCAACCATCCTTACCAGAACGTGCGTGAGATAGTCGGCAGGTAGGTCCATCGTCCATCGCTATGGTGCTTTTGCACCAGAGACGTGCGAGGTGACTATAAGCGGCGTACGAGAAAAAAATCGTCCAATACTGTTTCCGCAATACGGAAATGGAGCAATCCTATTGGTGGATTTTTCCTAAGCACTGTTTAGCTGACATAAGCCAGCGTGGTGGGTTATGTCACCCTAATATGACATAACCACGCTGGCCCAGTGTGAATTGATAGGTATTAGCGAAAACAAAACCGGCCGGGACTAAGAGCATAACGTGCCTTGTAATACACGGAGAAATTTGAGATAATAAAATTTTGGTCACCCATCCAATAACCGGCCTTAGAGAAAATGGCTTACGCATTTGCAGACCAAGCGCGCTAAGCCACTGCGCTATGGAGGAAGAAGAATATACAACAAAAATACTAACGCCTTACTTTTATACTTATTTTATTATTGTTACAGTATTCTAATGACTGTTTTCGACACGGAGTTGGTGCTTGCCGGTGGGGAGCGGGGCCCAGCGTCTTGCTTAGCCGATTTCATAGCGTCCGTTCTACCGAGACTGGCGCCTTTGTACGACGAAAATGGAGACATCGGTATGTCCTCTTTTAGATCTGAGAGCACTTGACTTGATTTTTTTCATAGTTTAGGCAAGCAGACGATGCCAATACCACTTGGTGGTAAATGAGGTGAGGTCCACAGTTGAGAGGTGTGCTGTCATAATTCATCGCTGTCTTTATCCTTGTCAAAGTCAAAAATTCATTTCATCGCCCTAAAACAGCGACATTAATGTATGAATAAATCGCAGTTCATTTCATATAATAACGATGTATATTTATCGCTGATGCTCTGCCGTCAATACAACAAAAAGTTTGCCCCTACCAGGATTCGAACCCGGGACCTCTTGGCCAATACCCAGCAATCTGAGCATTCGACCAAGGCGGCCGTCTAAATTGGAAAGTTAGTTTGTTATGCTCAGTAAAACTTAATACATACATACATAAATCAAGGCCTACCTCTTCGGGGATATTTAGGCGTGATTAATGTAGAGGTCAATAAGAACCCACGTTCCGTCAATTAGGTTAGGTCCCATGGCGAGCCTATTGCCATATTTTGGGCACGGAAATCGCAGTACATCGCTAGGTGGTCTAAGTGGAACGATGCTGCCCATTAGGTACTCATTGCTTTTTGAAGTTGAACCCTTAGTCGCCTTGTACGACACCCGTGGGAGAGTTGAGGGGTAGTGATAATTGTATTCTGCTCTGCCCGGCAATCTGAGCATTCGACCAAGGCGGCCGTCAAATCTTTCGTCACGCCTATTTTCCATACAGTGGTGAAGTCGGCGGCGTTGCTGTCCATGGAGCAGTGCGCCCCGGAGCCCTCGCCGTGCCCGGAACTGGCAAGGGCGGCACTGCCCTCGCCCATCAGCGCGGTCGGCCTCGACGTCGAAGTCGCGCGACTCTCGCCCGACTCGCCTATCTCGGAAGACGCGTTGCAGGTTAGCATATAATGGAACATGCTCTTTAGTAGGTATGTCGTGGCCAAATCGTAGAATTGATCAGTTCATGATGTAGCCGACCATTTCATGATATGGCCAAACATTATTAATCATATCATAAAGTAGTTACATTAACATTATTCGTTTTTGTGATGCAACATGGCGGCGGACAATTATCCTAATAAATAAACTATTACTATTGTTGTAATGGAAGATAAAAGTTAAGTGAAATGTCGTTACTACACCAAATTAATAGAATTTTACGTTTTAAGTCACTCAAACAACTAGTTCAACGTAAAAATGCTAAACATTAACTACATTGATGATCTGGCCAAAAGTGGATGGACATATCATCAAACGTTGAAGTTTTAACGATATGGTCAGAGATTTTGGGGTTAGAAAAAGAATTTCGAAAAATTATGATCTTGAGGCGGGAATCGAACCCGCGTCCGCTTTCTAACCCCAAAATCTTTGTACTAATTTTTCTAACATTTATATAATGTTAAAATTAAAATCGTATAGTTTATAAAGCAAACCCAAGCTTAACCGAACGCACGGTGTTTGTAAAAATATCTGCTTTGGAATGTTTGAAATTTATTTCTACATTGCGAGGGTACCCGTTGGCTTACAACGTGAAGTGTAAAGGTTAGAAGAATTTCGGCAAGTTAATTAGTGTCTTGGGTGGCCGAGCGGTCAGGCACCTGCCCGGATAGCAGCGGACGCGGGTTCGATTCCCGCCTCAAGATCATAATTTTTCGAAATTCTTTTTCTAACCCCAAAATCTTTGTACTAATTTTTCTAACATTTATATAATGTTAAAATTAAAATCGAAGAGATATGGTCAGAGTTAGCTGGCCACTTCATGAAATGGTCGGCCACATCATGAAGTGATCAATTCTACGATTTGTCCACGACAGGTACACCAATAACTCTGGGGAGTGACTGGTGATTTCTCGTGGCGGATCCCAGACTCTCCCCACTCAAAGGGCTAAGGGAACACCGGAGTGGTTTACCCCCCGAATACAGAAACGCTATTCAAAGTTTGAGTCCCGCTTAACATTTAAGTATTGTCAAGACGTTTTTCCATACAAATTCTGACAGGTAGTGTCCACTTAACTTTATAAGCAGTCCCCTAAATTTGAGTAGCGTTTCTGTATTCGGGGGTTAGTGGGTATTCCCGACTCAGTCATGAGTGGGGCGAGTCCTACATACGCCAGTCGTCTAGCTAGCGGCTGGTCGTGGAGCTAACCTTTATGTTATCATATTAACAAAATATTAAAATCGGCTAACGGCGGGTCCCAATGTTCTGTCAACAGAAGAAAATAGAGTTGAAGGTAGACGTAACAAACAGCTTAGTTCCTTAGCAACTTCTGTTATTTATCGTAACATACCAAAAAATACCAGGCAACTAAACTTTTGTAAGCGTACTTTTAACTGTAGATAGAATATTGGCACCTGTCGTTAGTAGGCTAAACTAGCCATGAAGTAAGTTATAGGTAAGAACCCTAAAAGCATTGACGCATTTATACTAATCCTTCACACAGGCCAATGACGGACCTGGCGAACTGTCGGAGTCGAGAGAGGAGAGCTTGAGCGAGGAGCTTCTTAGCGAAAAACAGTTCGTCTCGCGGCTCGACACGGCGCTCAGGCTGGTGGGAGACCCGGCTGCCTCTAGCCCCAATGACCACGCCGCGGCCGTCAACCTACTCATAACAGGTAATACGAAGCCTGCAGCAGTCTG